>SJXQ01007139.1:0-51140 GCA_006408695.1 Aepyceros melampus | reverse complement strand
TGCAGAGTACATCATGAGAAACGCTGGACTGGAAGAAGCACAAGCTGGAATCAAGATTGCTGGGAGAAATATCAATAACCTCAGATATGCAGATGATACCACCCTTATGGCAGAAAGTGAAGACGAACTAAAAAGCCTCTTGATGAAAGTGAAAGAGGAAAGTGAAAAAGTTGGCTTAAAGCTCAACATTCAGAAAACGAAGATCATGGCATCTGGCCCCATCACTTCATGGGAAGTAGATGGGGAAACAGTAGAAACAGTGTCAGACTTTATTTTTTTGGGCTCCAAAATCACTGCAGATTGTGATTGCAGCCATGAAATTAAAAGGCGCTTACTCCTTGGAAGAAAAATTATGACCAACCTAGATAGTATATTCAAAATAGAGACATTACTTTGCTGACTAAGGTCCATCTAGTCAAGGCTATAGTTTTTCCTGTGGTCATGTATGGATGTGAGAGTTGGACTGTGAGAAAGGCTGAGCGCCGAAGAATTGATGCTTTTGAACTATGGTGTTGAAGAAGATTCTTGAGAGTCCCTTGGAGTGCAAGGAGATCCAACCAGTCCATTCTGAAGGAGATCAGCCCTGGGATTTCTTTGGAAGGAATGATGCTAAAGCTGAAGCTCCAGTACTTTGGCCACCTCATGCGAAGAGTTGGCTCACTGGAAAAGACTCTGATGCTGGGAGGAATTGGGGGCAGGAGGAGAAGGGGACGACCGAGGATGAGATGGCTGGATGGCACCACAGACTTGATGGACGTGAATCTGAGTGAACTCCGGGAGATGGTGATGGACAGGGAGGCCTGGTGTGCTGCGATTCATGGGGTTGCAAAGAATCGGACACGACTGAGGTACTGAACTGAACTGACTGATGATAAACCCACAGCAAACATTCTCAATGGTGAAAAACTGAAAGCATTTCCTCTAAGATCAGAAACAGGACAAAGGTGCCCACTCTCACCACTATTATTTATCATAGTTTTAGAAGTGCTAGCTACAGCAATCAGAGAAGAGAAAGAAATGAATCCAGATTGGAAAAGAAGAAGTAAAACTCTCACTGCAGACTACATGATATATACATAAAAAATCCTAAAGATACTATCAGAAAATTACTAGAGCTAATGAGTGAATTTAGCAAAGTGGCAGGTTACAAAATCAATACACAGAAATCATTTGCATTCCTATAACCAACAATGAAATATCAAAAAAAGAAATTAAGGAATTGATCCCATTGCAACTGAAAGAATAAAATACCTAGGAAGAAAGCTGCCTAAGGAGGCAAAAGAGTTGCGTTCAGAAAGCTGTGAGACATGGACGAAAGAAATCAAAGCCAAGACAGAGAGAGATTCCATATTCCTGGGTTGGAAGAATCAATACTGTGGAAATGACGGTACTACCAAATGTAATCTACAGATCAGTGCAATCCCTGTCAAACTACCAATGGCATATTTCACAGAACTAGAACCAGAAAATCTCACAATTCATATGGAAACACAAAAGATCCCCAAATAGCCAAAGCTATCTTAAGAAGGAAGAATGGAGCTGGAGGAATCACCTTCCTAATTTCAGACTATATACAAAGCTATACTCATCAAGACAGTATGGTACTTGCACAAAAACAGAAATATAAACCAATGGAGTAAGACAGAAAGCCCAGACAGAGAGAAACCCACGCACATATGATACCTTATTTTTGACAAAAGAGGCAAGAATATGCAATGAGTAGTGCTGGAAAACTGGACAGCTACGTGTAAAATAATGAAATTAGAACACTTCCTAACACCATACACAAAAGTAAACTCAAAATGGATTAAAGACCTAAATATAAGACAGGAAACTTTAAAACTCCTAGAGGAAACAGGCAGAACACTCTATGACATAAATCACAGTGCGATCCTCCATGACCTGCCTCCTCGAGTAATGGAGATAAAAACAAAAAACAAACAAGTGGGACCTGATTAAAAGCTTTTGCACAGCAAAGGACACTGAAACAAAGTGAAAAGACAATCCTCTGAATGGGAGAAAAGGAGAGCCAAGCAAACAGCGGGCAAAGGATTGATTTCAGAAATATCCAAGAAGCTCATACAAGTCAACAGCAGGAAAACAACCCAGTCAAAAAATGGGCAAAAGACCTAAACAGACATCTCTCCAAAGAAGACACACAAATGGCTAAGAAACACAAGATGCTCAAGGATCACTCCTTATTCAGTTCAGTTCAGTTCAGTCACTCAGTCGTGTCCGACTCTTTGCGACCCCATGAATCGCAGCCCGCCAGGCCTCCCTGTCCCATCACCAACTCCCAGAGCTTGCTCAGACACATGTCTGTTGAGTCGGTGATGCCATCCAGCCATCTCATCCTCGGTCGTCCCCTTCTCCTCCTGCCCCCAATCCCTCCTGGCATCAGAGTCTTTTTCAATGAGTCAGCCCTTCGCATCAGGTGGCCAAAGTATTGGAGTTTCAGCTTTAGCATTAACACAAGATGCTCAAGGATCACTCCTTATTCAGTTCAGTTCAGTTCAGTCACTCAGTCGTGTCCGACTCTTTGCGACCCCATGAATCGCAGCCCGCCAGGCCTCCCTGTCCCATCACCAACTCCCAGAGCTTGCTCAGACACATGTCTGTTGAGTCGGTGATGCCATCCAGCCATCTCATCCTCGGTCGTCCCCTTCTCCTCCTGCCCCCAATCCCTCCTGGCATCAGAGTCTTTTTCAATGAGTCAGCCCTTCGCATCAGGTGGCCAAGTATTGGAGTTTCAGCTTTAGCATCATTCCTTCCAAAGAAATCCCAGGGCTGATCTCCTTCAGAATGGACTGGTTGGATCTCCTTGCACTCCAAGGGACTCTCAAGAGTCTTCTCCAACACCATAGTTCAAAAGCATCAATTCTTCGGCTCTCAGCCTTCTTCACAGTCCAACTCTCACATCCATACATGACCACTGGAAAAACCATAGCCTTGACTAGATGGACCTTTGTTGGCAAAGCAATGTCTCTCATTATTAGAGAAATGAAACTCAAAATCACAGTAAGATATCACCTCACGCTGGTCAGAACGGCCATCGTCACTCAGTCTACAAACAATAAACGCTGGGGAGGGCGTGGAGACAAGGGAGCCCTCTCGCACTGTGGGTGGGAATGCAAACTGATACAGCAACTATGGAGAACAGTGTGAAGATTCCTTAAAAAACTAGGAATAAAACCACCATATGACCCAGCAACCCAACTACTAAGCATATACCCTGAGGAAATCAAAATTGGAAAAGACACATGTACCCCAGTGTCCATTGCAGCAATATTTACAATCGTTAGGACATGGAAGCAGCCTAGATGTCCATCGACAGATGAATGGATAAAGAAGCCGTGGTGTATACACAGTGGAATATTACTCTCAGCTGTGAAAAGGAACGAATTTGAGTCAGTCCTAATGAGGTGGATGAACCTAGTCCCTGCTATACAAGCCGAAGGACGTCAGAAAGAGAAAGACAGTTATCACATACTAACACATACGTTTGGAATCTAGAAGATGGTACTGATGAACCTATCTGCAGAGCAGCAATGGAGACCCAGATATTTAGAATGGACTTGGGGGGTAGGAGGAGAGAGTAGGACGTATGGAGAGAGTAACATGGGAACTTACATGACCATGTGTAAACCAGACAGCCAATGCGAATTTCCCTCAAGACTCAGCTCAAACCAGGGCTCGGAAACAGCCTAGGGGGTGGGCTGGGGCGGGAGGCGGGAGGGGGCTCAAGCGTCAGGGATGCCCGGGCGAACCTGTGGCTGCTCCATGCTGGTGTTTGGTGCAAACCAATGCAATTTTGTACAGCAATTATCCTTCCCAATTAAAAGTAAATTTTATAAAGTGGGACTTTTGCAATCGCTTTTATCTTGGGTGTGTATGGATGTATGTAAATGAGTGTCTCAGTACCTGAGTCCAAATCCTGTTCTCTCCTCGTTTTGCTGAAAGTGACTGTGAATATGAGCAGATGATATATATTACTGTCTGTGACTATCATTTATTTGTTTAAACTGAACTGGATATTTGGGAACTGGGGGGAAAATTCCCGAAGATGGCTGGGCTCTGTATAAGCAGTGACAGAAGGAATTTGCATTTCTCTTCCTGTGCCTTTGATAAACAAATGATCTCTCCAGATATTTGTTAACATGCAATTTTAGAGTTATGCTAAATTAAGTGATGGAAGTTCATATGGTTGTTTCTAGATGAGAAAACGAAGAGGCAAAATAATAGGGATGCAGAAAGTAATGGAAGGCTTGCAGAATAGAGCTTTCTTCGTGGTCAGAACTGGCTAAGTTTAGATTAAATTCAGTAAATGAATCATTAGTAAAAGTAAGCTGGTGCAAAGCTAGATTCTGTTTTGCCTGTTAAGAGGACAGAGTTTTCCTAGAATGCTGCCACTGACAGTGGAGTCTGTGAGTTTCTGTGCCTTTAAGGGATTTGTATTGCTCTTGAGAGCACTTCTTATTTTGGTTAAGGAATAAGTATTGTGTGAAAATGACCTACGATCTTATCTGACTGTTTTGTAGCTTTCTGACAAAAATCCCCAATTATCAAATTTTAATTAAAGTTTTTTTACCTCCAGCTAACTTTGGGATCCTTCAGAGAGCCCCTAAGGCTTCTCAGGGAAAAATATTAACCTAATAAGGATTGTCTGGTTATATTAAAGTACATGGAAGGCACTGTCAAATGAGTGCTGCACCTCCTCGGATTACATGGTGTGGGCAAACGCTATTAATATAGATACTCTAGAGATTACATGGGATTCCTAAATTTGGACCTGTCCTGGCATAGTATTATAATTTCAATTGTTATCTTAAAATGCTGTGGGAGGAATCAAGACAGCAGAATCAAAGGATGTGGAACTACCCCCCCCCCACAAATACGTCAAAAGCACATCAACGTGTGGAACAACCTCATGCCTTACCAAACGCTGGCAAAGATACGAGACCTAGAAGCCCAGGAGTGACCCCCACGCACCTGGACGGGATGAAAGAGTTTTCTTTTTTAAAGGGATACTGGAGGTACGGCAAAACCACAATACTGTAAAGTAATTAGCCTCCAATTAAAAGAAAAAGAAAAAGGGACAGGGATGGGACCTAAGTCCCTGGGACGGGGCTGGAAAAGAGGGAAGGTGCCAGCACCCCGAGAAGCCCCCTCACCCGTGTGGGCGTCAGCTGAGGCAGAAAGGCCCAGAAGGGGGCACGCTGCCGGTCAGCGGCAGGAGAGAGAGCAGCGCAGAGGCCCCAGGCTGCTTCGCTGCAGCCCCAGCGCAGGCCCCACTGCAGGCCCACTGCAATCTTGGGACCTGACTTGGGCGGATGGCTGTGTAAGCATCTGTGCTGTTGACTTTGTGAACACAGCGCCTGAGGGACACCAGGGTCAACTGCCTGCACTCCCACAGTGGAGGGGGCCAAGGGCAGGGCCAGCCACGAGGTCCTCTGTGAGCCCCCCAGCAACAAACAGCACAGGGCACCCGCCCAGGCGGGCAGGCCTGGTGAAGGAACACGGGGGTTCTCCCGGCGAGAGTGCCCCAGTCCCCCCGGCCTCACGCTGGGGGCTTCCACTCAGCGACAGGGGAGGAGACCCTGCCCTGGAGGGTGGTGGCCAGGGCAGGGGAGAGGGGCCCGGCTCAGCACCCAGGCGGCTCTGGCACCACGGCGCCCCCTCCCCACCGAGGGGGCGACGGCCGCACTGAGGAAAGAGTGGCAGGCGTGCGTCCTGAGAGCAGCAGGCCCACCCGGGCTGCCCAGCGATGCCGCCAAATAAGAGCAGCCCCCAGGACCACAGACCCTGCGCCCCCAAACTCAGGGAGAGAAACAGGAGGGGAAGGAAGAAGCAGGGAACCACACCCAGCTGAAAGGCCACGAGAACTCCCGAAAGAACAAGGCAACAACCCTCTTCCACCTAATAGACGGTGAGTCCAGAAAGGAGATAATGAAAATACTGAAGACGTTATGCAGGGCTATGGACAGAAATGCAGATTCCTGTAAACAGAACTAAAAACTGTAACGAAGAACCAAGAAATACTAGGAGGCTCATTCACTGAGATGAAAGCTGACTTAAAGGCTACGGATGGCAGAAGGAATAATGCCGAAGAATTCATAGCTGATCTGGGAGAAGAGAAGTCACCCAATCCACAGCAAACAGAAAGTCAAATGAAGAAAAGGAAAGCGATATGAGAGACCCGGGATAATAAAAGCATGCCATCGACACGCAGTGGGGTCCCAGAAGCTGACAAAGGGACTGAAAATGCACTGAAGAAATTATGGCTGAAA
Organism: Aepyceros melampus; assembly: GCA_006408695.1. Taxonomy (NCBI): domain Eukaryota; kingdom Metazoa; phylum Chordata; class Mammalia; order Artiodactyla; family Bovidae; genus Aepyceros; species Aepyceros melampus. Next base: position 44,853 of record SJXQ01007139.1, on the reverse strand, counting down.
ACGCCCCGAACCTCAAGAAGGAAACAGACATCCAGGTGCACGAAGCACAGAGGGTCCCAGACAAGATAAACCCAGACAGACCGGCACTGAGCTGCGCTACAGTGAAAACGGCAAAGGTGAAAGGAAGGACTCCAGAGACACAAGAGACAACAGAGAGTTAATTACAAGGGAAGCCCCCCAGGGCTGTCAGCTGACTGCTCTACAGAAACACTGCAGGCCAGCAGGGAACGGCAAGGTGTATTCAAAACCCTGGAAGGGAAAACTGCCACCTCGAGTCTACAAACAAGATTATCCTTTAAAAGAAGAAAAAGAATTTCTCTCATAAGCAGAAACTGACTAAGCCTATCCAACAGGAGATACTGAAAGGCTTTCTCTAGCAAAGAAGCTATGCTGCTGCTAAGTCGCTTCAGTCGTGTCCGACTCTGTGCGACCCCAGACGGCAGCCCACCAGGCTCCCCCGTCCCTGGGATTCTCCAGGCGAGAACACCGGAGTGGGGTGCCATCGCCTTCTTAGGAGAGAGAAAAGCACAACTGTGAGTCAGCCACTTTAAAAAGCCAGCACACAGATGAAAACGTCATATGTCATTTCTTAGTTAAGCGTCTTTGTCAAAAAGCATTATAACCAGGTCTCCAATCTTGCCTTCTTAAGTCCTTTATCATTCATAGACAGTTACGCCGATGCCGTGCAAAACGCTTCAGCTCTAAGAAGAGTCAGAGAAAGGGCTTTCTGACAAGGACAGGGTTTTGATGACTCTTAAATCATAATGCTAAACCAGGGAGGATATTTTCGAAGTCTGAAGACAACTCTGATTTCATAAAGCTGTTAAAAAAAAAAAAAGTACACAGGACTTAGTAAACTGATGAAGATCGCTGTGATTTTTTGCTTTTAAGGAACCTTTCCCCTTAAGTTAATTATGATTTACAGCAGTTTGGTAAAGTATACCTTTATAAGCACAATGGAAATATTTTTTTCTCTCTACCTGATCCTTCCAGATACTGGAAACTCCTAGGTTCCTAGCAGCTTTATCGGGTAGGAAGGACTACTTCCTAACAGGTGCAAAAATCTCAAGGTGTTTTGGGGATCTCGAAAAGGGAGGAATTCACATAAATCCGTAAGGCAAAATCTGTGGACCCGCCCTTGGTACGGCTTTCCTGGCCCTGAGAAGACTTAAAATTTCAGTCTGAGACTCTTCATGAAAAATCCCAACACAGCCAAGTTAAAGGAGCCAGTATGGTCAAGGAACCAGATTCATTTTGTAAACAAACCAATCTTGATTTGGCTGCATTGATAACCATGGGGATAATTTTAGAGAGATGTGTCAGTGAATATCAGATTCTGATTCTGCTCACTGAAGCCTGCATTTGTTGTCTAAGACTCACTCTCAGACAGTTCCTCGTTGCCACGGTGTGTGTGTGTGTGTCACTCAGGCATGTCTGACTCACTGCGGCCCCATGACTGTAGCCCGCCAGGCTCCTCTGTCCATGGGCTTCTCCAGGCAAGAGTACTGGAGTGGGCTGCCATGCCCTCCTCCAGGGGACCTTCCTGACCCAGGGATGGACTCCTGCATGGCAGGCGGATTCTTTACCATCTGAGCCACCAGGGAAGCCTGCTGCCATGTTACATAATTGTAAAGTTTAATCAAATTATTAAGAAGGGCACTCAAGTTTATTTCTGAAGCTTATCCTAGCCATCTACCTCTGGGTAAATATCAGATGCCCCATGACCCACGGCCAGAAATGATACATTCTAGAAGAACCACCGCTTAAACATTTCAAGAGATTAACTTGGGATAAGACCTTGTTGATTGCCCTGCTATGGGTTAGAATGGCTCTCAGAAGAAGACTTAAAGTGGGCCATTCCCAGTGTCCGCCCAGGTGGGAGAACCTGTAACTGCTCGGAAGACCTACCCCTTGCTAACTGCACTAACTCTGGGCATGTACTAACCTCTGTTCATCAGTTTGCCTCCTACAAGTCTGTCCAACTGAAGCAGGCCTTTCTGACCTGGAGACCAAGTCGCCCTAAAAAGCCCAGAGAAATAAAAGTGCCCGAACATGAGCTGACTGCATTGTGGACAGGACCACGTTACATACACATCAGCTACCCCACACTCACCTGCCAAGGCAGCTGGGGTAAAGCCGTGAGGTCATCACCCGCTGATTAAATTAGCACCACTGTCCTGAGAAGATGGCCCAACCCTGAAAGGCCTGGAGAGCAGGGGGTCTGTGAACCCCTGGAAGACTGGAGACTGCTCTTCAAAAAGACAAGCATAGAGACTGCAGTTCACTGTAGCTGGAGAAGGGTGAGTCAGCGTATTTACTGAATCTTGTTCAGCCAAATAGCATAGGCACCTAGTACGGTTACAACACTCAGAAAGTTAAAATTAATAGCCCTATGTAGGAGCTATCCCACATTGAAGGCCAGGAAGGGCAGCAGCGAGGAGACACCCCTCGTCCAAGGTAAGGAGCAGCGGCTGTGCTTTGCTGGAGCAGCCGTGAAGAGAGACCCCACGCCCAAGGTAAGAGAAACCCAAGTAAGATGGTAGGTGTTGCAAGAGGGCATCAGAGGGCAGACACACTGAAAATCTCATCCTCTGTCATCCCCTCCCAAAGAAATCCCAGGGCTGATCTCCTTCAGAATGGACTGGTTGGATCTCCTTGCAGTCCAAGGGACTCTCAAGAGTCTTCTCCAACACCACAGTTCAAAAGCATCAATTCTTCAGCACTCAGCCTTCTTCACAGTCCAACTCTCACATCCATACATGACCACTGGAAAAACCATAGCCTTGACTAGACGGACCTTAGTCGGCAAAGTAATGTCTCTGCTTTTGAACATGCTAGAGTTGTTCAAATATCAGGGTTTGAGAATTATTTGGGGATTTTGTTAAAGTTAGACTAAAAAATATATATATATATTTTCAGACCCATCACCAAGCATTCTGATTTCATGTGCCTTAGCGAATCCAAGAAGATGCTTTAAAAAAAAAAAAAAATATTAGGCTGTGCCAGGTTTTAGTTGCAGCACTAAAACTAGGCTCTTTGAGCTTCATTGTGACATGTAGGATCTTTCAGATGAGGCATGTGTGATTTAGTTCCTTGACCAGGGACTGAATCTGGCCCCCTGAATTGGGAGATGGAGTCTTAGCCACTGGACCACCAAAGAAATCTTTATAATAACAACATGAGGAATTTATATAATTTTAAATCATTTGCAATGTGGCCTCATTCTGATATTCAGACACCCAAAATCCATTATATTTGCATTTGTTTTACAACTTTTATTTGTAATGTTGAGACTATTGCTTAGATAAGCTGTTATTTGCTGTTTCTGCTGTTAGGTTTAGTAACCAAAAAATTAATTACTACATAGTAACATAAAAGATTTCTATCAATGATTTGAAAGTGGCCTGATATTTTACAATATATTAGCATGTTTTATTCTTTTTTTTTTTTTGAAACAAGAATGACTCTCAAAACATGTCTGACAATTATGTTTTTTGTATACATGAGTTATATGAGACTAGTTGGTAAATGAAGAATAGATCTTTGAGAAAATAAAATAAATGAACATAATTTGCTCTTCTGACCTAAGGTCACACTGAGAAAATTTGCTGATCTTTTTGTTCCTTTATTTGAGAAAAAGAAAGGAAGAGGCTACTATTTATCCAATGAATTATGACCTAATTCCAGGAGTTTTTGAAAATATAGTTTTATATGAAAAATAGAATTTCTATATACAATACAAAATTTAACGCTTCACACAAAAAAACAACTTTTCAAATTATGAATTCTATTCCATGCACATAGTAATGCTGTGAGATGGGGACTGCTAATCCATTTTTTTTTTTTTAATAAGCCAAAACCTATGTCCTCTCTCCCGATGAAGTAAAACCAATCTCCTGACACTAGGTTGTTGTGAAGGAAAGTGCAACACTTTTTATAAGGCACCAAGCAAGGAGTCCAACCTAAAAACTCAAATTCCCCAAAACTTAAAGTCTCCAATGGGTTTCAGCAAAGCATTCTTAGAGATTAGGTGAAGAAAGGGAGTCCCAAGGTAGATGATTCTCTCCTGTACAATTCTCTGATTGGTTGATAGTGAGATAACAGGGTGAAGTCTAAGGGTTAATTTTTATCAATCCTTAGACTCAGGAGGGCCCAGAGGAGCTACTGCACATTCAAGGTCAAGAGGGGAGGCCATGAGAAGATATCACTCGTCCAAGGTAAGGAGCGCTTTGCTGGAGCAGCTGTGAAAAGATACCCCACATCCAAGGTAAGAGAAAAACAAGTAAGATGGTAACTGTTGTGAGAGGGCATAAGAGGGCAGACACATTGAAACCATAATCATAGAAAACTAGCCAATCTGATCAGACAGACCACAGCCTTGTCTAACACAATGAAACTAAGCCATGCCATGTGGGGCCACTCAAGAACGTGGTCCACTGGAGAAGGGAATGGCAAACCACTTCAGTATTTTTGCCTTGGGAATCCCATGAACAGTATGAAAAGACAAAATGATAGGATATTGAAAGAGGAACTCCCCAGGTTGATAGGTGCCCAATATGCTAGCGGAGATCAGTGGAGAAATAACTCCAGAAAGAATGAAGGGATGGAGCCAAAGCAAAAACAATATCCAGTTGTGGATGTGACTGGTGATAGAAACAAGGTCCGATGCTATACAGAGAAATATTGGATAGGAACCTGGAATGTCAGGTCCATGGATCAAGGCAAATTGGAAGTGGTCAAACAGGAGATGGCAAGAGTGAACATCAACATTCTAGGAATCAGCAAACTAAAACGGACTAGAATGGGTGATTTTAACTCATATAGGTGCCCAATATGCTAGCGGAGATCAGTGGAGAAATAACTCCAGAAAGAATGAAGGGATGGAGCCAAAGCAAAAACAATATCCAGTTGTGGATGTGACTGGTGATAGAAACAAGGTCCGATGCTATACAGAGAAATATTGGATAGGAACCTGGAATGTCAGGTCCATGGATCAAGGCAAATTGGAAGTGGTCAAACAGGAGATGGCAAGAGTGAACATCAACATTCTAGGAATCAGCAAACTAAAACGGACTAGAATGGGTGATTTTAACTCAGATGACCATTATATCCACTACTGTGGGCAAGAATCCCTTAGGAGAAATGGAGTAGCCATCATAGTCAACAAGAGCCCAAAATGCAGTACTTGGATGAAATCTCGAAAACGACAGAATGATCTCTGTTCATTTTTAAGGCAAACCATTCAATATCATGGTAATCCAAACCTATGCCCCAACCAGTAATGCTGAAGAAGCTGAAGTGGAACAGTTCTATGAAGACCTACAAGACCTTTTAGAACTAACACCCAAGAAACTTGTCTTTTTCATTATAGGGAACTGGAATGCAAAAGTAGGAAGTCAAGAAACACCTGGAGTAACAGGCAAATTTGGCCTTGGAGTATGGAATGAAGTGGGGCAAAGGCTAATTGAGTTTTGCCAAGAGAATGCACTGGTCATAGCAAACACCCTCTTCCAACAACACAAGAGAAGACTCTAAAAAGTAGGAAGTCAAGAAACACCTGGAGTAACAGGCAAATTTGGCCTTGGAGTATGGAATGAAGTGGGGCAAAGGCTAATTGAGTTTTGCCAAGAGAATGCACTGGTCATAGCAAACACCCTCTTCCAACAACACAAGAGAAGACTCTACACATGGACATCAGCAGATGGTCAACACCAAAATCAGATTGATTATATTCTTTGCAGCCAAAGATGAAGAAGCTCTATACAGTCAACAAAAACAAGACCAGTAGCAGCTGGCTCAGATCATGAACTCCTTATTGCCAAATTCAGACTTGAAAGAAAGTAGGGAAAACTAATAGACCATTCAAGTATGACCTAAATCAAATCCCTAATGATTATACAGTGGAAGTGAGAAATAGATTTAAAGACTAGATCTGATAGACAGAGTGCCCAATGCACTATGGATGGAGGTTCGTGACACTGTACAAAAGACAGGGATCAGGACCATCCTCAAGAAAAAGAAATGCAAAAAAGCAAAATGGCTGTCTGAGGAGGCCTTACAACTAGCTGTGAAAAGAAGAGAAGGGAAAAGCAAAGGAGAAAAGGAAATATATAAGCATCTGAATGCAGGGTTCCAAAGAATAGCAAGGGGAGATAAGAAAGCCTTCTTCAGGGATCAATGCAAAGAAATAAAGGAAAATAACAGAATGGGAAAGACTAGAGATCTTTTCAAGAAAATTAGAGATACCAAGGGAACATTTCATGCAAAGATGGGCTTGATAAAGGACAGAAATGGTATGGACCTAACAGAAGCAGAAGATATTAAGAAGAGGTGGCAAGAATACACAGAAGAATTGTACAAAAAATTTCTCCATGACTGAGATAATCATGATGGTGTGATCACTCACCTAGAGCCAGACATCCTGGGGAATGAAGTCAAGTGGGCTTTAGAAAGCATCATTATGAACAAAGCTAGTGGAGGTGATGGAATTCCAGTTGAGCTATTTCAAATCCTAAAAGATGATGCTGTGAAAGTGCTGCACTCAATATGCCAGCAAATTTGGAAAACTCAGCAGTGGCCACAAGACTGGAAAAGGTGTTTTCAATCGAATACCAAAGAAAGACAATGCAAAAAAATGCTCAAACTACAAGACAATTGCACTCACCTCACACACTGGTAAAGTAATGCTCAAAATTCTCCAAGTCAGGCTTCAGCAGTATGTGAACCATGAATTTCCAGATGTTCAAGCTGGTTTTAGGAAAGGCAGAGGAACCAGAGATCAAATTGCCAACATACGCTGGATCATTGAAAAAGCAAGAGAGTTCCAGAAAAACATCTATTTCTGCTTTATTGACTATACCAAAGCCTTTGACTCTGTGGGTCACAATAAACTGGAAATTTCTGAAAGAGATGGGAATACCAGAACACCTAACCTGCCTCTTGAGAAACCCATATGCAGGTCAAGAAGCAACAATTAGAACTGAACATGGAACAACAGACTGGTTCCAAATAGGAAAAGAAGTACGTCAAGGCTGTATATTGTCACCCTACTTATTTAGCTTACATGCAGAGTACATCATGAGAAATGCTGGGCTGGAGGAAGCACAAACTGGAATCAAGATTGCCGGGAGAAATATCAATAACCTCAGATATGCAGATGATACCACCCTTATGGCAGAAAGTGAAGAGGAACTAAAGAGCCTCCTGATGAAAGTGAAAGAGGAGAGCGAAAAAGTTGACTTAAAGCTCAACATTCAGAAAACAAAGATCATGGCATCTGGTCCCATCACTTCATGGGAAATAAACGGGAAAACAGTGGCTGACTTTATTTTTAGGCTCCAAAATCACTGCAGATGGTGATTGCAGCCATGAAATTAAAAGGTGCTTACTCCTTGGAAGGAAAGTTATGACTAACCTAAATAGCATATTGAAAAGCAGAGACATTACTTTGCCAACAAAGGTCCATCTAGTCAAGGCTATGGTTTTTCCAGNAGGCTCCAAAATCACTGCAGATGGTGATTGCAGCCATGAAATTAAAAGGTGCTTACTCCTTGGAAGGAAAGTTATGACTAACCTAAATAGCATATTGAAAAGCAGAGACATTACTTTGCCAACAAAGGTCCATCTAGTCAAGGCTATGGTTTTTACAGTAGTCATGTATGGATATGAGATTTGGACTGTGAAGGAAGCTGAGCACCGAAGAATTGATGCTTTTGAACTTGGTGTTGGAGAAGACTCTTGAGAGTCCCTTGGACTGCAAGGAGATCCAACCAGTCCATTCTAAAGGAGATCAGTCCTGTGTGTTCTTTGGAAGGAATGATGCTAAAGCTGAAACTCCAATACTTTGGCCACCTCATGCGAAGAATTGATTCATTGGAAAAGACCCTGATGGTGAGAGGAATTGGGGATAGGAGGAGAAGGGGATGACAGAGGATGAGAATGCTGGATGGCATCATCGATTCGATGGACATGAGTTTGAGTAAACTCTGGGAGTTGGTGATGGACAGGGAGGCCTGGCTTACTGTTATTCATGGGGTTGCAAAGAGTCAGACACAACTGAGCGACTGAACTGAACTGAACTGATAGGTCAGTAGACCTGTGGGGAGGAGGTAAGTTCTCTTGGTCATTAAGTAGTTAATGTCTTCCATTTGGTGGTGGTTTTAGCATCCGTAAAACAACTCAGGGAATGTGCATCAGATACTCTTATCTAGGTACTTCAGAGAGGAGCTAAAAGAGTGGATGTGGGGGAGGGGTCTGTCTCAGGAAGACCCCACAGGGTCTTGCTCTGTTACAATTTCACTGAAGAAAAATAACTCCTAGTTGGGGTGACTTGTCAAAGCACTACATGTATGTATGTCTTCTGATTTCAAGATCACTGCAACTTCTAACAATACTTTAATGTGTAAACAAGAATTAACATTCTTGAGTTTAGTTCTTAATATCGCCACTTACTAATTGTGGTACTTTGGTCAAAATTATTGAACTTTTATTTACTTCAGTTTCCTCCTTCATAAGATGGAAATACTCACTGAATTCCCTTTCCCAGGACTCTATGACTGTAATTGATCTAATTCATATAAAGTGTTTAGGGCTTCCCTGGTGGCTTGATGGTAAAGAATCTGCCTACAGTGTGGGGGACCCGAGTTCAATCCTTGGGTCAAGAAGATCCCCTGGAATAGGAAACGGCAACCCAGTCCTGTATGCTTGCTTGGAGAATTCTTTGGACAGACAAGCCTGGTGGGCTACAGTCCATGGGCTCACAAAGAGGTGAACATGACTGAGTGACTAACACACAGCTATGCTATATGACAGCAGACAGTGACTCTCACTTATTATTGTCATTTCATTTTTTAAACCAGACTTTTGAAGTTGTGAGTATCTGAGCAATGATAAATGTCCAGTCCTTTCTGAGAGTCATCCTTGAATGACTCTCAGCTCATTTTACAGGCTTCAGTTAGAAATATTTTCACTCTGAGATGACCCAGGAAACTCACCAATCTTATCTTCCAAAACAAAGACAAATCCACATAAAATGAAATAATAATCCTTAGAAAACAGAACAAAAAATATATGTATCATTTTTATGAGTCAGTCCAGTTTTTTCCTAAAACTGGTACTTTTCAGGTTTCCATCACTTGCATTTTGCTTACCTCTTTCATTTTCAACTTGTGGTAGAAATTGGTTGAATAGAAGCTCCAAGGAAATAAACAGCCAAGAACATAGGGCTTCAATACACTTTTTACATTCTTTTATATACAATGCATATTCATTTTCAAATTAATAAATATAATCTTAACTTCAGTATTTTACTGTTTATATGAATTATTTCAAATTAAATAAAATGCATATTCCATTATTTCCTATATTTTTCTAGCATTCTAATCCATCTGGGATTGTGGAATGGGAGGATATATTTTCTTCTGAAAACTTTTGTTACAGTTTGAAAGGATCAATGACTGTTCCTTGTGATTCAGTTTCACTTGGCTATTTCCTATGAGTCCTTAAAACTGAGACTCTCACTGCTTTTTTGTCTGCTTAAGAATTTTAAATCTTCTTACTTCATTCTGTGATTATACCATCCCTTGACAATAGTTTCACTGAAAGATTTTCAAAAGCTGAGTTCTGGGATAGAGACAGGTTTCAACTTTGAATGCTATTTTCTGATCAATTGGAGCTCCTTAATCCTCTTCCTTTACTTGACTGTGCTCTGGTAAATAGCTGTCAGCAAGGGAAGAAGTTCAATACCTTTGGGCCATGACCCACTTAAATGCTTCTTCTGCTGGGAAAAAAAATCCACAGCAGCCTTAAATGTCAGTATTCTCCTGGCATCCTCTAGCATGAGCCTCAGGGGTTTGATTGTCATGTGTATATATAAATTCCAGCCTTTTCATATAAAATACTGGAAGTTATTACATCTGTCAGGTGAAACCCAGTTAAATATGGGCCTGGGATATAAATATTTAGTCCATGTATATGTGGTAAACAATAACAAAGCCAGGGAGACAATCTAATATTCAAACCTGGATAATCAGTTCTATAGTTATGTGTGATATTCATTATAAATTATTAATTTTTATCCTATTCATTTCAAGCTAATCCATGATTAATCACTGGCACCACATTACAATGCAATGCTCCATCAAATATGCAGATTGACCTACTTTAAAATAAACAAAAACACTGATGCATCTTTTTCATTTCAGAGGCAGTGGTTTTGTCAAGGACTTTATTATCATACAGCTCTTCAGTTCCCTGGGAGTTTGGAACTATCTACATAAGGGGGCACTTCTTAATAAAAGGTCCATGAAGACACGAAACCGGTAAGATGAACTAATGTGCCAGAAACTACTGTCAGGTTACCAACTGTTATGAAGTTATTTTAACTTCAAGCAGTTCACAAAAAACCCTACTGAATTAAATGTCCTTTTTTATTAAGATCTTAGGGGATTGTGCTCAGTCGCTCAGTCGTGTCTGACTCTTTTTGACCCCCTAAACTGTAGCCCGTCAGGCTCCTCTGTCCTTTGAATATTCCAGACAAGAATACTGGAGTGGGTTGTCATTTCCTTCTCAAGGATTTTAGGGGATTGGTCATAGATTTATCTGCCACATCTCTTTTATAAGATGATAAGTTATGATATTGTACAAAACTGACATGTATACATCTTTAAATGTAAACTCTCCACAACGAAAGTCAAAGTTCTTACTGAAAGTGTTAGTCACTTAGTCGTGTCTGACTCTTTGCGACCCCATGGACTGTAACCCACCAGGCTCCCCTATCCATGAGATTCTCCAAGCAAGAATACTGGAGTGGGTTACCATTTCCTTCTCCAGGGGATCTTCCCAACCCAGGGATGGAACCCAGGTCTCCTGCACTTCAGGTAGATTATTTACCATCTGATCCACCAGGGAAGCCCTATATTCTTAGTAGGAGGGATACATCTTGGTTTCCCCATGTGGAGCACTTAAGTCTTCAAGCTAACTTGTATTTCCAGTATAGAAGGGTCCTCTGTGCTTACCTAGGATCTGGTTTGCTTTTCTTACAACTGTTATTTTTTGCCATTACACACACAAAAAAATCTTAACAGCAGAGCTTGTGCTTTTCTAGACATAAGCATATGTTACTGTTATTAAACTTATTTTTGCTTTTTTTCTTTGACTCTGTTTTGTATACTTCCCCTGGAGGAAAAGTTTCAGTTTTCATATAGCACTTCAAGATGAAAACAGAATTACTGGATATAAGCTTTGGCTCCAGTGAATTTAGAGGTAATTATTACTGTCAGTCCAGTGTCAAGGTTCACACACTAGACATGCACAAAGCAATTACTTTCCTACTTGTGATTTTATCCTCTCAATGTGATTTTTTTGCTTCCAATGGATGCAATTGAATTAAAAAACACTTGTTACAATTTTACTTGAGAAAAAAAATTCCCTCTAGACTTTCTGAAAACCACTGCAGGATGGAAAATCTACCTCCTACTCTGGGGCTCTTGGAGAGAGATCAGCTGGCAATAAATGAGCTAATATTATGTAACAGCATTAATACAAGTGTATAGACTCTGAAAGTGTTGGGGACTTAGTTGAGCCTTACCCCATACATTCAGAGAAGCCTGGCAAGCTACAGTCCACAGGGTTGCAAAGCATTGGGCATGACTGAGAGACTGAACACACACCCCACACAAACCCCACGCATCAGTATTCTTCAGGTTTGTAATTTCCTCAGAGTGGTTTGTTGAAATTAACAAACATAGGTTTGAGGAGTAGAAATAACTTGTTTATGTTATTCTCTACTTACAACTCAAAGACACACAGATACATATACACACACATGGAAGCCATGTATTATGCAGCATTAAGATCCAGTAGGTTCCTCTCCATCCTATTGAATCTTAATGTTGCATAATATGCACCTTCCCTGTGTGTTTATGTCTTTGATTTGTAAGTAGAGAATAGCTTAAGCAACTTATTTCTACTTCTCAAACTTGTGTGTGTTAACTGATGACTTGGAGGGGTGGGATAGTGAGGGGAGGGAAGGGAGACTCAAGAGGGAGGAGATTTTATATATATATATATTTAAAATTATGACTGAGTCACATTTTTTTTTCTAGCAGAAACCAGCACAACATTGTAAAATAATTTTTCTCCAATTAAAAACATTTTATAAAATTAAGAAAAGATTCAATAGGATATCTTGATTTTGAGGGCTGTATTATTGAATAAGAATACAAATAAATGTGAACTAATAACAATTTCAGTACAAAATTGATACTATAAATCAACAGTAAACATTTTCATACTTATCCTTAGTTCCTTGGACTTAATTATCAAAGGTAGAGCTGTGAGTATTGGAAATTTAATATTGGAATATTTGAATAAATATTGTCTCCATTTATTCTATAATGGAGACAATGTCATATAAAGAACTCAAATTTTCTTTACAAAGTTCCAAAGAGGATGCTCATACTTATGAAGTAAATTCTAATTTGAAATCTGGGTGTTTTGAAAATCATTTTTCAGAGAAACTGGTTAGATATTGAATGTACCATTTTTCCCCTTGTTTATATATTAATACTTTATCCTGATATGATTTTTACCCTTCAGTTGGAATTCTTCTTAGGAGCATGTGAGATTAATTTTAATAGTTTGACTGAAGCTCCTTTATTGTCAATAGAATCATGTAATTGTAACCCTTCATGCAAGCTATTAGATAAGTTATAGATACTTCCTCATCAACATTTGAGTTACATGAAAAATATATCTGATCTGCTGTTAGGAAATAATTGATCTGATGAAGTCATGACTTCTACTCACCAGATATATCAGAACTTTGGTTTCTAAATCCTTATTAAGCATCCCAGACCTTGAAATGATTCATTTATACAAATTAACTTTTGATCATTTTCTCCTTCCAAAGGAATAGCTGCTCATCTTTTAGTTTTGTGCTTAAATTCCTCAGCAAGAGACTCTGGCTTTATGTCCAGTATTAATGATGAAAATCAGTGAGTTTTGTAGAAAGAAGTATAGTTATTTAACTGTATAAAATATTTTAGGAGAAAAGGGTAACAAATAATAGTTACTAATTTTAACAATTGAGAAGGTGAAATCAGGACCAAAGGGTAATAAAACTACAATATCTCTCCTTGAATAGTTTTGAATAACAATCTAGACACCATTTGATTTGGTTTTCTCAGAATCATTAAGTTCTAACTACCTATAGATTACTAAAATGAATAAACCAATCCCTTTGCAAATTATTTAAAGTAAAATGAATTCCTTGAGTAAAACTGAATGAATACAATTAACATGGGAAGCAATCCTTTAATTAGAAAAGTTAAATAATTATTTTTCTTCAAAGAGATGAAATGACTGAAATTACTTTTTGAACAGATAATACAGAATTATTTAATAGATAACTTTAAAAAGCTCACAAGAAGGAAATTTAACTAGTCAGTAAAATATTTAGAGGGAATTCAGGGATTAACTTTCTCCTCTAGAAGATTTCTTAGAACTTCAGCATTTATTACCAAACCTAAAAATAGAATGATTGTGCAGCCTCATAGTTTCATTGAACAACTACTTAGGCAAATTTATTTTTATCTTAGAAATTATTTTTTTATGCTTATGAAGAGACCTGTTTATTACTGAAAACACTTCATTTGGCTAAAACCATGCACACAAATACTTAAAGTGCAAATTCTCATAGGGAGTATTTATGATACCCCTGATAGTCTGTAAGGAAAAATGAGAAGATGTTGACAGAAACTATTAAAACAAGGGTACAATTTTGAACTACTGGTATACAGAAAAATAATTAACTCTTAACTGCATATATTTTATCTGACATATTCAATGACATATACAAAGAGTTTGTTTCAGCCTGTAACACAAGGCCTCATCATATTTAGGTGCAAATCTTGTTTGGGTGGCTCTCTTCAGACATATGATGAATCATACACTGGACAAAAATTTATCAAACAGTATCCAATTAGTTGTGACTCCCTTGGAAGGCAGCATTAGTAGGCTTATAACAGCACTAATACTAGTGATACTAAGTCTACACAGATACTTTCTTAACCTTCTTGGCCAGCATCTTGCTTTGAGTGTAAAATAGCAGGCATTACATACAATTTCAAAATAGGAATATGCCCTCCTCTTGCCAAAGAAACAGAGTATTTAAGAGTGTGCATGCTTACTAAACATTACTTACTGTACATATCAGTTTTGAGAACTCTTTTAAAAGCTGAATCAGAAAAGTAATGTTTTCGATTGCCTAAACTATTTGTTTCTTTAGAATAAAATTCCATAATTCCTATTTTCACCAACTAAGTACTCTATAACAGGTGGCGGGTGGTGTGGATATGAAAAATAATAAACCATGATCCCTGCTCTCAGGGAGCTGAGAGTCAGGTGCTCCTTCCTAGTCAAGGGATGCTAATAATTAATGAGAACAAACTGGTAAATGCCTTGGGTTATATTATAAGGTTCAGTGGTACTAAAACTATTTCAGGTCACTTCAACTTGGCATTAATACCTTCAAAGGTCACCTTCTAAAGGGACTATCTTATGTACGTTCTACGTATATTTGTCACACTAGAGTCAGCGTGTGTCCCCTCAGGGGTGTATAGCAACTGAGGCAGGGGATGGGGGAGAAAACTGAGAGCCCACATGATAAACACGGTGCCTCTTCCTGGTGGCATCAGTTTCCACGAAGACTGAAGGCATCATTTTTCACTAAAACAGCTTATTATGGAGAATGCAAAAATCACATTTTCAAGACAGAACACGGAATTTCGAGTGCAGGCTGCTTCTGATTTTGCTCTCAGGCCCCTTCCCCCAAATATTCATGCTCCTCTGCTTTAGGATTATGCTGGTGGGAAAATTCGAGAGGCAAACTTTAAAGATATATCACTTTGCCCTTATCTTGGTCACTTCAGTCATTCTTCTATGTTCTCTTTTTTGACTATTGAATTAACAAAGAGAAGATATGTCTTAATGAGTGCAAGAATATTTTAAAGTCAGCAACAGAAAACACTAACTTTGTTTCCAACCAGGAGTATATTTTTATCTTAGAAATTATTAGTCAAATAGGGCTTTAAATGTAACAATTAAAATTATGTCATTTTGAATTTACTTTAATAAAACATATAAAATACATAAAGTCCATGTATTGTGCCAGTTATATAGCTCAGTGTTTAAGACATTTAAACTGGACAATTTTGTGTTTTAGAAGGAATTTAGTAATGGAACTGGAGGCAGCTATCTAGTTTCCTACATTCCAATATATACACAAACCAGAAAAGTAAGATACTTATTTAAAAAAAAAATTCATGAAGAAACAGTACAGATATTTAGCAAGATCCTTACTACAGTGCTGATTAAAATTTTTAATTAGAGTTGAACATTGTTCATAAATTTAAGTCATAAATACATCATTTAATTAAGTAATGCTACTGATGCTTATAAAAGTCAGTAAAGTTTATTCTTGGAATAAACATAATATCTTTGATATACACATTTGCAAATTAACAGAAATTTTTCAGAGTTTTTTTTCAAGATGTGAGCAGTTAATTAAAAAATAATAATAAACATTCTTCCATGTAAGATATATTGCTCCACATAGTAAGATGTTTAAGTAGCCTGAATTTGGCAACCAAGATTCAAAATAAAATTTTCCCTATTGTAGCCCATCACATTTAGAAAACATATAAGGTTGTGATTAAGAAGGTGGGCTCTGAAATCAGGCAGATTTGCATATAAATTTGTCTGCATTCCTTACTCTGTGTCCTTCTCAGTAAAGCACCTGACTCATTTAAGCCTCAGTTTCCTCACTGTGAAATGTACAGAGAATTATAACTGTATCACAGGATTGCTGAAGGCATTGGAAAAATTACATGGAACTTGCTGAGCATAGTGTTTATACCAAGGGCCTCAACCCATGTGATCTACTATCACAATGATTTTCCATACAGATTTATATATGAAGAATGAAAGTTAGAATGTGGATGGTTGTCAACCTTAGAATATTTGAAAGATTTCTGCTCAAGTAGGCCACTCTTGGAGACACATATTTCTCACTTACCCCAGTTCACCTGGGAGAAATAAAGTTCTGCCTCAGAACAGGAAAACAAGCAGCTTTCTGTGCCTCCCCTTAATTTGGAATGGGTGCTGATTAAGAACCTTAGGTGGCATAGGATTACCTAGGTACAGGAAATTGCTTCACTTTCTCTGTGTGATTATCTTGGCCTGAAAGCTTCAGACTACAAAACAATGCTTAGCATCGTTTTATTTTTTGAAAGGAACAATCTTACACTAGTCATTAATAATGCAAGTTTAAAATCCTGAAGTAACAAAACAGCTTCAGCAAAAAAGGTGAAATATTTGGGCTAAAAAGAAGCAGGCTTTCAGTTCTAATAAGAAGGACTTGATTGTAAACAGGCAACAAGATTATGCCTTCTATTTCTAGCAATGATAGGTCATCAAAGAAGCCGGGGATAACTTTAATGCCAGGGGTTAAAACCAATGAAAGATGACTGAATCCTTATCAATGGATGGGGTAATAATTGATATAACCATATATATTGGTTTAACAGTTTGTAGGCTGAACACTTGGACAAATTGAACAACCAAATCAGTTTGATAGGCCAAAAATTATAATGTTCCATTCTAGGGAAGGGGCCACTTCCATTGTTAGTATGGCCTTGCATCTTTAGTTTGGCCTTACATTGTCAGTAATGTCCTTTATTAGAAATGCTTTAGCCCAGACTGGGAGAGAATACTGCTTTGAGCCAAGGCCAGAAGTTTAACCGATGTATAGTCAGTGCTGCTACATCTGTTTTAATTCACTGACCAGAAGAGAATAAGCCTATTTTTCAATAATAGCCCTCTGGAGAAGGGAATGGCAACTCACTCCAGTATACTTGCCTAGAGAATCTTATGGAAAGAGGAGCCTGCGGGACACAGTCCAGAGGGTCACAAAGAGCCAGACAGGATTGAATGATTAACACATCCCTTTCTCAGTAGCCTTAAGGCCATTATTAAAGTAATTCAGTTAGAATGACAGGATAAGGAGGATTGAGATAAAGTCATTCCTCCACTCATTTTTGGTCCTTTGTCTAATTCAGACACTATTTGGAAATGGCTACTGGAACCTTGTGGACTTCTGAGGTGGCTCAGTGGTAAACAATCTGCTTGCTACTGCAGGAGACCCAGAAGATGTGGGTTTGATCCCTGGGTCATGGAGTTTCCCTGAAGGAGGAAATGGCAACTCACTTCAGTATTCTCACTTGAAAAACCCCATAGACAGAGGAACCTGGTGGTTTACAGTTTATGGGGTTGCAAAGAGTCAGATACAGCTGAATGAGCACAACACAGCACACTGGAATCTGTACATGACGGAGGAAAAAAGAATAGGAGGATTAGAGTGCTCGGGCATTCTCCAAACAAAAGTGAGAGTGGCATCATTGGGAAGGCACGTTAAAGTCTACTTTTGGCATCCATGTTCAAGTTGAGAAAATTTTAGACATTTAACTCAGGAATGCACACTGGGCGAGAGCTATGTTAGAACTTTGAGATTTCAAACTAAAAATTTCAACCAGTCTTTGAATAGATGAAGTTTATTACTGGTAGCCAGATATCTTTTAATAAATGTCAGAGAAGAACTCAGAAAAGATGGGACTGTTTTTGCAAAGTGCTTGGGTGAAATATTTCCATTAAGGAAATTTCTGATGTGTGACAGCAGCTAAACAAGAGAGAAACGAGCTTGTCTCTAAGAATAGGAAGATTCAAAATTAACACCATACTACAAAAGTATGTGTTTCATAGCCAAAGAAAGGATTAAGGGTGATCTCTGAATGCCATCTCTATAATATCTATGAGTAGGTGAAGTCACTCAGTCGTGTCCGACTCTTTTCGACCCCATGGACTATAGTCTACCAGGCTCCTTCGTCCATTGGATTTTCCAGGCAAGAATACTGGAATGGGTCGCCATTTCCTTCTCCAGGGGATCTTCCCAACCCAGGGAGTGAACCCAGGTCTCCCACATTGCAGGTGGATTCTTTACTATCTGGGTCACCAAGGAAGCCCAAGAATACTGGAATGATTATCCTATCCCTTCTCCAGGGTATCTTCCTGAGCCAGGAATTGAACCCGGGTCTCCTGCATTGCAGGTGGATTCTTTACCAGCTGAGCAACCAGAGAAGTCCATCTATATGTCTATCTTAAGCTAATATCTCATCTGTTAATTAATATAGTTTTAAAGAAAAAATATATGACAAATAGTGTAAATCCTGCCAATGCATTGTTCTGTTTTGAATATTTTTGGTCTTTTAAACTTCTATGTAAATTTTATAATTTAAAATTTGCTATTTAAAAATTGCTGGAATTTTGGTGAGAATTGTTTTTGAATATAGCAATCAGGGGAGAACTAATGACTAAACATATTGAATCTGTAAAGATCTCCAGCTATTTAGATTTTCAAAAATTATCTTATAATTTTTATAGTTTTAAATTTGGGGGTATTTCATACAATAGTGATAGCTTACAGTGAATGTTGTTGGATTCATGATCTCCAAAGAAGATTTAGCTTCAGGACCAAGGACCAGGCTCGATCACTCAAGAGCTTTTGTGTAGCAGAGTTTTGTTAAAGTAAGAAAAGAGACAGAGAAAGCTTCTGACATAGACTTCAAAAGGGGGATGTAGAGTGCCCCCCTTGCTAGTGTTAGCAAGGGAGTTATATATATTTTTAATTAGTCATTACAATAAATCAAAAGAATGTCTCAAGTTTGTGAATTTTATCAGACCCACTCCCACAATTTACATTTTAGTATAACGGACTAGAATTTAACAATAGAAAGATCCTACCAGACCCACTCCCATAATACAGATGTTAAAATATCAGGATTCAGTATCAGTATCAGTTCAGTCACTCAGTCATGTCCGACTCTTTGCGACTCCATGAACTGCAGCACACTAGGCCTCCCTGTCCATCACCAACTCCCGGAGTACACCCAAACCCATGTCCATTGAGTCAGTGATGCCATCCAACCATCTCATGCTCTGTCGGCCCCTTCTCCTCCTGCCCTCAATCTTTCCCAGCATCGGGGTCTTTTCCAATGAGTCAGCTCTTCGCATCAGGTGGCCAAAGTACCGGAGTTTCAGCCTTAGCATCATTCCTTCCAAAAAAATCCCGGGACTGATCTCCTTCAGAATGGACTGGTTGGATCCCCTTGCTGTCAAAGGGACTCACAAAAGTCTTCTCCAACACCACAGTTGTCAGAAGGTTGCCAGGAAGGAGAAATTGTCCTCAAGTAGGATTCACTGTTGCTATATAACCCCTCATACAGAGTTTAAACTGACTTGTTTGTTGTGTAATCATCAGTTCCAGGGTTAAAGAAAAAAAGAAAATTATGCGACTAAGACTAAGGAATGTAGACAGAAAAAAAAAAAAAAAAGTTTGTCCTTTCCTCCTCCTTGAGAATTCCAGACCTCTATCTCCTACTCAAAAATTCCAGACCCCTCTCTCCTTGGATACTCTCGGACTTCTTATCAACCTACCTAGGAATTCACTCTCTCAATAGGCTAATCTGATTTTTGAGAATTTTGTTTGATGCCTTTTATATGTGAATTGAAAAATAATACATTATTGATAGCATAAAGAAATATAATTGATTTAAAAAATTTTCTTCTGTGACAGAATGCCAAATTTAAAAAATCAATTATATTTATTTATGCTGTCAATAACATAATAAAGAATCCAGGACAGACTTTATTTTCTTGGGCTCCAAAATCACTGTGGATGGTGACTTCAGCCAAAGTTAAAACATGCATGCCCTTGGAAGAAAAGCTATGACAAGCCAGATAGCATGTTAAAAAACAGACATTTCTTTGCCAACAAAAGTTCATATTGTCAAAGCTATGATTTTTCCAGTTGTCATGTATGCATATGCGGGTTGGACCATAAAGAAGGCTGAGCACTGAAGAATCAGTGCTTTTGAACCGTGGTGCTGGAGAAGACTCTTGAGAATCCCTTGAACAGTAAGGATATCAAATTAGTCAATCCTAAAGGAAATCAGTCCTGAATATTCATTGGAAGGACTGATGCTGAAGCTCTGATCTTTTGACCACCTGATGCGAAGAACCAACTCATTGGAAAAGACCCTGATACTGGGAAAGATTGAAGGCAGGAGAAGGGGACAATAGAGGATGAGATGGTTGGATGGCATCATCAACTCAATGGACATGAATTTGAGCAAGCTCTGGCAGATGGTGAAGGACAGGGAAGCCTGGCATGCTGTAGTCCATGGGGTTGCAAACAGACAACTTCGTGAGTAAACAACAACTGCAGTTAACTGGAATTCACTTCTGTGTGTTATAGAGGAGCCATAACCTTCTGCTCTTGGAAAAGAAATTTCTACATCTTTGTTTTAATTATTTATAAAAACAAAATTTTATTAACCTCATGCAAAATTGCTCTCATCAAATATATTAAATTTCTAAATGTTGTTTTTTTGAGTCATTATATCTTGCTCTATTTTGTTCATAATTCTGATATGACTCAAATTTATTCCTTCTAATGTACACATTCCAGTGATAGGGAAAGAATCGTAACTTAGATGTTTTTATAGCTTTGATTTTCCAAAAAAAAAATTTTTTTTCATCCTAAAAAGAGACAAAATTAACCAGTACTCAAGGTCACAGAATGCTGCAGTTTATTGGGCTGTTGAGAAATGAAGTCTTGAAAAAATTAAAAGTTGCATTAAAATATTATTCATGATTATGTACATTAGCAATATAAAACATAATGTGGTAAATTATTAATACAATAAATTCTAATAGCTTGTTTCTACAAACCTTTGCCCTATGAAAGAGAGTACGAATAATCTCACAATCTTCAGTTGGAATTGCTGTTTTAACCATGACATTTCTAATGCAGCTCTCCTACTTGTGTGGGTATGTTATACCCAGAAGAGAATCAATTTTGTGAGGAAAATTAGGACTGGACACAATCAAGTCATTATCGTGTTCGTAAATGGACATATAAGAGGAAAAAATGCCAGTCTTTGAATGTTGTCTCACATATTATTAAAGAAAAAAAAAAACTGTTGAAACATTCTGACAGAACATACTTAAAAATTCTCTTTTAAGATGTTGAGAACTTGAACTTGGTCTAAGGAAAATAAACATAAGAAGTGCAAGCAAGAAAAAGAAAAATGATTATAGAAACAGCTTTCAGTTAGAGAAACTTGCCTGAACATCAAAGCTTGAAATCTCAGGTTAAGGAAAAACAAATTCTACTTACCTATTGAGTTTCCCAGATGGTGTCAGTGGTTAAGAACCTGCCTATCAATGCAGAAGTTAGATCTCAGGGTCAGGAAGATCCACTGGTGGAGGGCATGGCAACTTAATTCAGTATTGTCTAGAGAATCCCATGGACAGAGGAGCCTGGCAGGCTACAGTCCATGGGGTCACAAAGAGTTGGACACAACTAAAGTAACTTAGCATACACGCACACACTTACCTATCATGGAGCTAAAATGTGAGAACAAATATGAATCTGTCAAGTAATAAAACTTGATTAATAAGAATAATTCATCTACTTTGGCCACCTGATATGAAGAACTGACTCACTTGAAAAGACCCTGATGCTGGGAAAGACTGAAGGCAGGAGGAGAAGGGGACATCAGAGGATGAGATGGTTGGATGGCATCACCGACTCAATGGACATAAGTTTGGGTAGGCTCTGGGAGTTGATGATGGACAGGGAGGACTGGCGTGCTGCAGTTCATGGGATCGCAGGGAGTCAGAAACAACTGAGTGACTGACCTGAACTAACCTGAACTGAATTACTCTAATACAAAATAATTAATGTACCAGGGTTTGAAAAAGTCTTTTTTTTTTTCTAAGGAAAATAAACATAAGAAGTGCAAGCAAGAAAAAGAAAAATGATTATAGAAACAGCTTTCAGTTAGAGAAACTTGCCTGAACATCAAAGCTTGAAATCTCAGGTTAAGGAAAAACAAATTCTACTTACCTATTGAGTTTCCCAGATGGTGTCAGTGGTTAAGAACCTGCCTATCAATGCAGAAGTTAGATCTCAGGGTCAGGAAGATCCACTGGTGGAGGGCATGGCAACTTAATTCAGTATTGTCTAGAGAATCCCATGGACAGAGGAGCCTGGCAGGCTACAGTCCATGGGGTCACAAAGAGTTGGACACAACTAAAGTAACTTAGCATACACGCACACACTTACCTATCATGGAGCTAAAATGTGAGAACAAATATGAATCTGTCAAGTAATAAAACTTGATTAATAAGAATAATTCATCTACTTGGCCACCTGATATGAAGAACTGACTCACTTGAAAAGACCCTGATGCTGGGAAAGACTGAAGGCAGGAGGAGAAGGGGACATCAGAGGATGAGATGGTTGGATGGCATCACCGACTCAGTGGACATAAGTTTGGGTAGGCTCTGGGAGTTGATGACGGACAGGGAGGACTAGCGTGCTGCAGTTCATGGGATCGCAGGGAGTCAGAAACAACTGAGTGACTGACCTGAACTAACCTGAACTGAATTACTCTAATACAAAATAATTAATGTACCAGGGTTTGAAAAAGTCTTTTTTTTTTCCTTGAAAAATGTTTTAGAGGAGAATTGAAAAGAAGAGAAACTATAGAGTTCTTGAAACTGAGAAATACAGGTTTAATCATGAGGGAGAAATTCTGTCTGGATGAAGCGGAGGGTGGGGGTCAATCAGGACCATGAGTCAATGACTTAAGATTTGTGTTGCAAGGATGACAATACGATGCGTATATTATCTCACAGTTTTGCCTTGTGGATCCTACTAATATGTGAAACCAAGAAGATAGGGGAGTAACAAGAAAAGGAAGATTATGGTTGGATAACCCCAGAAAAAAGGAAAGTCTTTGAGAATCCAGTGTTTCTCTAAGTTCATTTTTATTAAAACAGAAGAGAAAGATACTGGAGAGAGAGAGAGAGAGAGAAAGAGAGAGAGAGAGAGAAAGAGAGAGAGAAAGAGAGAGATGATGGGGAAGGAGGAAAAAAGAAAAAGAAAAAAACTGGTGAGACTTCCCCTACTGCTGCCCCTGGAGATCGTGTAAATGTTTTGTGTACAAAACTTTGCCTTGCAAAAATGTCCTTAGCTAGAATTTTAGCATATTTGATCTTTGAGTCTTGCTTCCTTAAATTACTATAATGCTATTAATATCCATCAATATTATTAGCTTTACAATCAGTGGAATATTTTTTAGTAGTATCCCGTTTTATGGATATCACATTCTATTGGGGGACATTATGTTGGTTCCAGTGTTTAGTGATTATGAATAAAGCTGTCTCGACATAAAAATAAAAGAACTGTTGAAAATTTCACTGGAAAGTTCCAGTCAATTGCTCAAGTTACAGTGAGACCATATTTACATAAAATAACAAAATTATAAAATATACACTTGGGTAATTCAAATGAATTCTACAGATTTCCATTTTCAGACCGGTTAGAACATTGAGGTTTTATTTTCATTCTTAGCTCTTTAGAGAGTTAGAAAGCTTATGTGGATAATTGATGTTCTCTGTTCCAACCCACTCATTTACAAATAAGGAAAAAAAGAGACTCCTTTCAGTGGGTGATTTAGATTTAGTGCCATTGCTTTTTCCTCTGTGTTCTTTCCAGGGCATTGCACTCATGGGCAAAATACGCAATTGCTTTATCCATTCATGGAAGCACTACTTAGGTTGTTTCCGTATCTTGACTACTGAGAATAATGCTACAGTGAACATGGGAGTGTAGATAACCCTTCAACATATAGATTCCATTTACCCAGAAGTGGAATGCTGGGTTAGACAGTATTTCTACATCTTCCATGTTGTTTCCCATGCTGGGTGTACCAATCTATATTCCCTCTTCTTCACACCCCTGCTCACATTTGTAGTACCTTGTCTTCCTGATACTAGCCATCAAAAGAGGTGTGAAGTGATAGCTCATTGTGGGTTTTTTTTTTTTGGTATTTCCCTGATGATTAGTGATGTTGAGCACTATTTCATGTACCTGTTAGCAATTTTGTGGTATTATATACACACAAGGGGATAGTATTCAAACATTGAAAAAGGAAATCCTGCTGTTTGCAACAACATGGATGAAGCTGGAGGATTTTATGCTAAGTGAAATAAATCAGAGAAAGCAAGACTCTCTAATATCTCATTTACGTATGGAATGTAAAAAAGTGAAACTCAGAATCATAGATTAGAATGGTGGATGTGAAGGGCTGGGTGGTGGGAGAGATTAAGAGAGGTTGGTCAAATTTTCAGTTATAAGATGAATAAATTCTAGGGATACAATAGTCAGCATGGTGATCACAGTACACATACAGTATTGCATATGCTTGAAGTTTGTTAGAAGTGTAAATCTCAATTATTTTCACTACACACATACAAACACACACACACACACACAAATTATGTGGGTTAATGTAGCAGCTTCCAACGTTTTTGGCAAAAGGAACTGGTTTTGTGGAAGACAATTTTTCCACAGACGGGGGGTGGGGTGGATAATTTCAAGATTATTCAAGTGCATTGTATTTATTGCACGGCTTATTTCTACTGTTATAACATCAGCTGCACCTCAGATCATCAGGCATTAGATCCTGGAGGTTGGAAACCTTTGAGTTAAGGGATGTGTTAGCTTGATTGTGGTAATCATTTCACAATGGAAAACTATATTTAACCATCACATTATACACTGTAACAAAAACCTGAAACATCACACTATACAGCCTAAATAGATATGATTTTTATTTATCAATCATACCTTAATAAAGCTGGAAAAATAAGCCATTGGTCTATTTTCATTATGAAAGTACACCAGCCACTTCAGATTGATATATAATTGCTACGTAATTGCTGGTGAGTGTAGGAGACATTTCTATTGCTCATTGGCTGCAACATCACTTACTGGCTTCTTTTCAAAAGCTCTCTGGAACCTTTAAGTTTTCATTGAGAGTTTTGCATATTTTTTATCTGCTTCATCAATTATTTCTAAGAACTTTTCATTATATACTTTTGTAAGGCATACTTAAGTTGCAAATTGAGAAATGAGGCAAAGCTTAGTAAGTAATTGTTTCCTTTACCCACACTCAGTTTCATTCTATTTCATTTACAATAAATGAGTAACTGTACTCTGTATACTTTGTATGTGTACTTAGTTCCCTGCCTTTTAATTTAGCCTCTCAAGAACTCAGTATGGTAACATATGTAATTCTACCTTTCACGGAAAAAGCTGCACCCTGTTACGTTCAAAAAATGTGTTCTGGTAGTAACTTTCAGTTTGGAAAAGCAGAACAAAATATAAAGTATTCAGCCATGGTCTTAAGTTATGACTTCCTCGAATATAAAAGAAATCATTCTGGTGCTAATAAAATTTGCATGTATATAAAGCAGAAACTCACATGCTTTAACAAAAATGCCAGAGGAGAAAGCAACAGGAGTTGGTTGTTGAAATCCGTGGTTCCTGGGTCCCCCTGAAATGATGAAAGCAGGCTTCGCTACAGCTGCATTTCCAGCAGTTTTCTTTTATTTGTCGACTACCTGGAATACTGTTTAGAGGTGGTATAGATGAGCATATAGATGATTATAGACTTCTTTGAGTTGCAAATAAATGTTTATAATAAAAGATAGAAGCTACTTCCTTCTTCAGTGTTTGAATGCCTAAATTTAACCTTCAGATATTGAGAGGTTACGATATGTTTTCCTGTATAATTTGACACCTTAACTTCTGGAATTTCCCTGGAATTCAGTTTGTCTGCCTTGACCTTGAAACAGCATTTTAAGCATAAAAAAGAATCACTTGGATTAATTATTAATATTTGTTATTTTTCAGGGATACAAATATTAAATTCTATGCTTAGCTTGTTAAAAAAATTGTCAAAATCTTAGATCCTTATGATAAATCATCATGTAAATCCATCTGGGTATATGTTTTTTGTTTTTGTTTTTGACTGGAGCCCACCAGGCTTCTCTGTCCATGGGATTTTCCAGGCAAGAATACTCGAGTGGATTGCCATTTCCATTTCCAGGAGATATTCCCAACCCAGGGATCAGACCCAGGTCTCCTGCATTGCTGGCGATTTTTTACCAACTGGTGGCTCAGAGGTTAAAGTGTCTGCCTGCAGTGCAGGAGACCTGGGTTTGATCCCTGGGTCGGGAAGATCCCCTGGAGAAGGAAATGGCAACCCACTCCAGTATTCTTGCCTGGAGAATCCCATGGACGGAGGAGCCTGGTGGGCTACAGTCCATGGGGTCACAAAAAGACACAACTGAGCAACTTCACTTTCACTTTCAAACCACCAGGAAAGCCCCTAAATTATGGTTATAATATTCTTTGTAATAGTTAAAACTATGATGCAAGGAGGAAGAATGTATATAGTGCAAGAGCCACATATTATAATATATTTTGATGGGAATTTAATGCTATTAACTGGCAAAATTAATTTAGAGAGTCTCCTATAAACTGTTCTGTAATCCTGTGGGAATGGCAACACATGTGTGCAGTAAAATTTTAAGTAAATGGTCTTATCTCAATCATAGGACTCAGACTCAGTACTGTATACTATTTCTGCAAACACAATATAGCTCTGTATCTTTATTAAAGATAACTTTATTTTTCATATTATAGTAAGTAAAATGATTCTGAATTTTCTCAATTACCAGAAAAGCTAAAATAGAACTAGAATCATTATTAACTTTTGATAATTTGGAAAATTGTTCAAAATGTATCATCTTTTGTTATTTACTTGGGTCTGAGACAAACAAAGGATTCAGTTCAATTCAATCTCTTAGTCGTGTCCAACTCTTTGCGACCCTATGGACTGTGTAGCATGTCAGGCTTCCCTGCCCATCACCAACACCTGGAGCTTGCTCAAGCTCATCTCCATTGAGTCGGTGATGCCATCAAACCATCTCATCCTCTGTCCTCCCCTTCTCTTCCTGCCTTCAAGCTTTCTCAGCATCAAGGTCTTTTCCAATGAGTTAGTTCTTCGCATCAGGTGGCAAAAATATTGGAGTTTTAGCTTCACCATCAGTCCTTCCAATGCATATTTAGGACTGATTTCCTTTAGGATTGGCAGGTTTCTTGCAGTCTCCCTGCAGTCCAAGGGACTCTCAAGAGTCTTCTCCAACACCACAGTTCAAAAGCATCAATTCTTCGGCACTCTTTGTAGTCCAACTCACATCCATACATCATTACTGGAAAAATCATAGCCTTGACTAGATGGACCTTTGTTGGCAAAGTAATGTCTCTGCTTTTATATGCTGTCTAGGTTGGTCATAGCTTTTCTTCCAAGGAGCTAGTGTCTTTTAATGTCATGGCTGCCATCATCATCTGCAGGGATTTTGGGGCTCCCCAAAATAAAATCTCTCACTGTTTTTATTGTTCCCCATTTATTTGCCATGAAGTGATAGGATTTGATGCCATGATCTTGGTTTTTTGAATGTTCAGTTTTAAGTCAGCTTTTTCACTCTCCTCTTTCACTTTCATCAAGGGGCTTTTTAGTTCCTCTTCACTTTCTGCCATAAGGGTGGTATCGTCTTCGTATCTGAGGTTATTGATATTTCTCCCAGCAATCTTGATTCCTACTTGTGTTTCTTCCAGACCAGCATTTCACATGATGTACTCTGCATACAATTTAAATAACAGGATGACAATATACAGTCTTGAAATACTCCTTTCCCGATTTGGAATCAGTCTGTTGTTCCATGACCAGTTCTAACTGTTGCTTCTTGACCTGCATACAGATTTCTCAGGAGGCAGATAAAGTGATCTGGTATTCCCATCACTTTCAGGATTGTCCACAGGATTTTTTTTTTTTTTTTTTGTGATCCACACAGTTAAATGCTTTGATGTAGTCACTAAAGCAGAAGTTGAAGGGTAGTTGAGTGTTTTATTAAATTTTCAAGTGAACACTTCTACTTTGTGGAACAAATGAGGATGAGTAGGTGATATCCTCACAAAGAAAAGTGATGCTAAAACACCCATATTACTCACTTTCTATTTCTTTCATTCTCCTCTAACTTTTATTTGGGACTTCAGGTCATCTGTAGCTATTTTTTCTTACAATTCCAGATCCCAGTACTTGATGCCATATAGTTTCTTCTCATATACAAAACAAAAATTGCAATGCTATTTCAAAAGCTTCCTTTTTCTTATAAAATTTTAAGAATATTGAAGACCGTGGCTAAGAACTACAAATTTCTGTATTACTATATGGTGCTTCTGTGCTTAAACTTGAACTGTTTTCTCTTTGTGATACTCTAGAAGATAATCAGTATGTATAAAACAAACAAAATAAGAATAGCTTAAACTCTTAAAATTCATGTGTAGGCAAATTAATATTGACAAGGTCTACTCTTTGATCGTACATACATCTCACTTAACTCTTTATTTTTCTTTCTTTCTTTTTTTTTATATGCCATTACTGATAGTGATAAACTATATTGTATGTAGGCATTAGGAAGAGAGGAAAAGAAGTATGAATGAATGGGAGATACACAGGGTAAATAATCATATATTGAATATACAGTATTGTTAAAAACAAAGCTAGAGGCTCAAAATGCAGTAAAAAACTTGAAATATGTAAGAAAAGGCTTTTTTTCCCCATAAATATTTTTGTGCTAAGTACCCACAGAATGATTTTCTTTGGATCTTACAAAGATTGATCTGGAAGTAGACAAGGCACAAAGTTTGTAAATGTTAGCATCATTGTTTTTGACTTCTTCTTGAGAAACCTGTATGCAGGTCAGGAAGCAAGAGGTTAGAACTGGACATAGCACAACAGACTGGTTCCAAATAGGAAAAGGAGTACATCAAGGCTGTATGTTGTCACCCTGCTTATTTAACTTATATGCAGAGTACATCGTGAGAAATGCTGGGCTGGAAGAAGCACAAGTTGGAATCAAGATTGCTGGAAGAAATATCAATAACCTCAGATATGCAAATAACACCACCCTTATGGCAGAAAGTGAAGAAGAACTAAAGAGCCTCTTGATGAAAGTGAAAGAGGAGAGTGAAAAAGTTGACTTAAAGCTCAATATTCAGAAAACTAAGATCATGGCATCTGGTCCCATCACTTCATGAGAAATAGATGGAACACTAGTGGAAACAGTGGATGACTTAATTTTTCTGGGCTCCAAAATCACTGCAGATGGTGACTGCAGCCATGAAATTAAAAGGTGCTTACTCCTTGGAAGGAAAGTTATGACCAACCTAGACAGCATATTCAAAAGCAGAGACATTACTTTGTCAACAAAGGTCCATCTAGTCAAGAGTATTGTTTTTTCCAGTGGTCATGTATGGATGTGAGAGTTGGACTATAAAGAAAGCTGAGCACTGAAGAATTGATACTTTTGAAGTGTGGTGTTGGAGAAGACTCTTGAGAGTCCCTTGGACTGCAAGGAGATCCAACCAGTCCATTCTAAAGATCAGTCCTGAGTGTTCATTGGAAGGACTGATGTTGAAGCTGAAACTAAATACTTTTGCCACCTGATGCAAAAAGCTGACTTGCTGGGGGACAGCGTGAGGAACTCCGCCCATGGCAAAGGTCATGAGGAAAGAGGCTTGGCATATGCAAAGGCATGATCAAGCCTCAGGAAACCCCCTGTTCCCGAGCATCTACCCCCAAAACCAGAGTCTGTTTTATGCTCTCACCTATACCTGTGACTTTACGGGGGGCTCTCCCCCATAACCATTTCTCTCGGAGAAGGAGTTAACTTGCAGCTCCAGTTAATAAAATTTCCTGGGCGTGACAAGAGTGTTTCAGCTTACGAACTCCTCTGAAGTTTATCTAGCCTGTCTGTATAGGTTCGTCCGGCCACATGTGACTGTTTACAGCCTCCCAACAGAGAGAGGCATGAGATGTTTTAGACTTACTAAAGGCAGATTCTTTTGGGAAGTTAGAATTTATTAGTATTGTGGATTGATTAGGAATTATATTGGTGAAGGGTTTTTCATTTGTTGTGCCAATAATTGCTACTAAGTCCCTGCCCTGGGTGTGACAAGGGTGTCTCAGGTCAAACCTCTCTGCTGGCAAACTAGTTTGTGTGATAGGATTATCCATACTCCTGCCACTACGGAGCACATGATTGTTTACTACCTCTCAACCATAAACAGCACAGAGAGTTTGGGGTATTTTGAAGGTCTTAATTAGCATAGGGCTTTTCTCATTGTTGAGTCAATGATTGCCACGAGGCCTCCACGTCCTTAGGCACCTGGGAATATATTAATCAATGTATTTGGAATATAGAAAAAGAAATATAGTAGTTTTTTATGTTAGCAATACTAGACTTTTTGAGTTAATGAATTTTCTCCTTTGTTATAGATCACTGTACTTTGTTATAAATCACTGTGTCCTTGCTATGTAAAAATGTAACTTTATCACTATCTTAAGACTAAATAGATCTTAAGGGGAACATTGGTGAAGGGATTTCATTTGTTGGGCTGATGTTTTGCTGTTTAATCTCCATATTCCCTGCCCTTATAATGAATATAACTAGCATATAAGAGAAATAAGTATTAACCTTTAAGATTAATCATGTTAACCTTGGGTTAAATAAATTCCTTTCTTGATTGTAACTCACTACACCCTCACCCGATAGGAATGTAACTTTATTTGGAGGGTGGTGCCTGGTTTAAGAAAAAACACCCTTGGAAAAATAAGTTTTTTGGTTATCAGAAAGAAAGGGTCATAAAATGTCAGCAGGCCTCATGGACAGAAGATGTAAAACCCCTAAGACCTTTTTTTATGTGAAGCACCTGATTTTGATAAAGGTCAGGACTGCTGACCCCCACATGACTCTGTATTCATCCTTATGTGTAAAAAAAAAAAAAAAAAAGGTATATAAGGAAACCTGAAAATAAAGAAAAGAGGATCAGTTTCTGGAAAGGCTGATTCCCCCCGTGTCGTTCTTTCTTTCCCCTTCTGGCTGAATTCCCATCTGGTCCTCACCAAGCCTACTAATTCTACCTGGGCTTCTAAGATCAGACTGGGAAGGCCTCAGTGCCTCCTCTCCCTCAGGAGAACAGAAAGACGCCTGTGGCCTATGTAGGTGGTGATTGGCATTCCATGTAAGCCAAGTTATTCAGCCCCTTTTTTCTGCTAATTTTCTAATCTCTCTATATCTGTAATTGAATAAGTTCTTTCCTAGTACGCCGAGTCCGTCTCCATCTTCGAATCACCTGGATCCACCGGGGCTGGAGCCCGGCACTGACTCATTTAAAAAGACCCTGATGCTGGAAAAGATTAAGGACAGGAGGAGAATGGGACAGCAGAGGATGAGATGGCTGGATGGCATCACTGACTCAATGGACATGGGCTTGGGTGAACTCCGGTAGCTGGTGATGGACAGGGAGGCCTGGCGTGCTGTGATTCATGGGGTTGCAAAGAGCTGGACACGACTGAGCGACTGAACTGAACTAAACTGAAGTGAAGATCTCTCTTATCCAGGGATGATTGATATATTTACAAAAGAAGTTATCCAGACACCGTGGAACACATGACAGAATGAACTAACAGGTGGAACTCAGCTTTCTCCAGTGTCAAGGGCAGAAGTGTTGGTTTCCATAGTCTGAAGTTCGGTAGAATTGCATCCAGGATAAGCGTGCATGTGTGCTCAGCTGCTCAGTTGTATCTGCCCCTTTGAAACCCCATGGACTGCAGCCTGCCAGGTTCTTCTGTCCATGAGATTCTCCAAGCAAGAACACTGGAGTAGGTTATCATCTGTAACCCAGGGTTCGAACCCAGGGGATCACATCTCCTGTGTCTCCTGCCTTGGCAGGCAGATTCTTTACCACTGAGCTACCTGGGATCAAGTTTACACAGTATCTCCTAAAAAACAAACAAACAAAAAAGACTGTTTTTCATACCAAAAAAAAAAAAAGGAAGCATTTAGTATTCTACCTGTGGTTTTATATCATCTTTATGAATTTATTATACTTTTTTTTTTGCCTATAGTATCTATGCTGCTATTGTGCTAGATAAGCCATTCTACTTAGCCACCACTCTCTTGACTATTTTAGTTTTCTTTTTTGTTGTTGTTAACAGTCTGTACCACCAAATAAATATATCTCCTCTAAATCTCTGTAAAGGTCATATTTTCCATGGTTCGTAAGGACCGAGTAATATTTGCCCCAGTCAGCAAACACGCAGTGTAGAGATAAGCATACACTCATCAATATGCATATGGTATAGATACAACATCCAAACAAATGTCCTACAAATAACACATATGCCTATATTGGAAAATAAGGATAATCTTCATTGGGACTTTTGCAACCAAAGTTAGTTATTTAAAAAGCAAAATCACTTTGAATGTGAAAAGTCTGCTTGCTCATATGCCAGGGGTACTGATGCAAGTTGTCAGCTCCAGATTTTTGAGGTCTCTCTCTGCAAGGCAGAATCCAAGGAGAGTTTTCCAATGTAGCCACGTGTGTGGGGGGGAAAAATATATATATATGTATATATATATATATATAAGAATTATATCCAGTAACATGATGGGGGTCAACAAGACAACATGATCACTGGGGTCGGCCTGCTGGGATGAGAGCAAAGGGCAGGCTTATTTGAGAGGAAAGGATGGCTTATTTGAAAATTCAGCTCAGGCTGGTTAGCAGAATGTTATTTTATAAAAGGTGCATTTTGTGATTATGAGCCTTACATTTGTCCTTACATTTTTTGATAGAGTCCATAGGCTGTATCCATACAGACACAACTATGCCTTTTTTTGTTTTTTTACAATAATCCTTTATTCAATTCAGTACTTTTTTTTGGGTATTTCTTATAAATGGATGTGTGTGTGTGTGTTTTAATTCTTCTTTAGGCTATCTTTTCTTCACATAAGTATTTTGAATAAACCTATCTTTATAAAAGGGTCCTATAGTAGCTCCAGGGAATTGGGTAAGACAACTACTCTTTTTGATAAAGAAAATAAAATTGATTATACAAATGATTATAACACCAATTACATACCGTAAAACTGCCCATTTCTAATTTTTCTCTTCCATCTTAGTGACTGCAAGTATGTGCTTTCCTGAGTGCTAAGTTGCTTCAGTTGTGTCTGACTCTTTGCAACCCCATGGACTATAGCTCAGCAGGCTCCTCTGTCCATGGAATTCTCCAGGCAAGAGTACCGGAGTGGTTGTCATTTTCTTCTCCAGGGGGTTTTCGTGACCTAGGGATCAAACCCCTGTCTCTTATATCTCTTGCATTGGCAGACAGGTTTTTACCATTAACGTCACCTGGGCTTCCCAGGTGACTACATATTATAATTAATTACTGAGTAAGCATTTTTTTTGTGTGTGTGAATTATGGCAAACTTCTTGTTAATGTATTTTTTATTAATGAACAAGAAAGTTGATTTTATTGATATAATTTACTACCTACTTTTTCTTGACTATTCCTACTAGGTTGCTCTCAAGAATTTGCTCTTTCTTGGTCCAAGTCTCATCAGTATGTGGTTGAGTCTACTGGTACAGTTCGATGGCATAAAAAAGAGGTTATACATACATGATCATTGAATTATTCAATGTTGTCAGACTTTTTACTTTCAAATGGGCAGTTCTTAAGTCCACTGTAACCCTGTGTGTATTATGAAATATATAAAACGTTATATGCTTCAATATATATCATATATATAGAGATATAATATCCATATATCTATAAGCAATACTCAAGCCATCTATCTATCATCTATCCATCTCTCCATATATCAACAGAGTTATGTGGATAAGTAGGTAGGCAACAATATAAAGAAAGATATAGTTTTTTCTTTATCGTGAGTTTGAGCAAACTCCAGGAGCCAGTGAAGGACAGGGAAGCCTGTCATTCTGCAGTCCATTGGGTCGCAAACAGTTGGATATGACTGAGTGACTGAACAACAATAACAATATATATATATTTTAAGAATATGATATGTGAATTGGCTATCATGATCAACAAAAAGAGTTTTGCAGAGAAACTAGGAAGAGCTAATTAGCCAAGCTGTAGATGAGGGAAGTTCCAGGTTTGGAAATTCTTAGTGTTTGTGTAAATAGAAATAACAATTTGGAACTGGCATTTATAAATGATTCAGATCAAACTAGAAATGACTAATCTTTCTGTACAGACTCATGTAATAGTCCAGCTATGGTGAACAAAAAGTAAAAATAGTGAATTAGAATCAATATTTTTATACTTAAAATATAATTTTTCTCTGAATCACTTCAGAATGAAGGAGAAAAGGGAGGTTAATTAAAAAAAATGCTATTTTTCTTCCATTGGTTTTGAATAAATGGATAATATATAAATTATAAATTATTTTGAATAATAATAGCAATATTATTAGGCTGAAAACTGCTATCTTTGTCAATCACTACCAGCAAGTGCTATAATTTTTAAGATAAAGTGGATGTACTAAAATCAAGGGAGCAATTGCTTTGACTTACAGTTTGTAATAGCTTGAACTTTTGGGGGTTTTTTAATATCACTTTTGGACTTTGTACAGATTTTATTTCCTCAATAAAATTATGATCCTTATCTACATCTATTAAATGTAAGAGTTAATTTTATTGACAGAACTGTAGAAATGCTACATTAATTACAAAAGTCTTGGTGATGCAGATTATAGTAAGTTAAGTATTAATGAGAATTGTATTTTACTGTGTTGCAAAGAAGCCAAAAAAGTGTTTGATGTATTATATGTAAGTCTGAATTATAGGAACATTCACACAGCATTAAGAAATTATATATGAAAAAAGAATTATATGCCATAAAACTATTTTATCTGAATCATATTTCTTAGTATTTTTGCCATTAAATAGCTGAGTTAGGGCTTTAGAACATCCTGAAAAATGATGTCCTTCTAGGTGGCGTTTATAAATACTTCTTGACAAGAGAAGATACATATAGTCCACATTTTTAGCATGTATTATTTTATGATTTCAAACTGCAACCCCAGATTTTTCTCCATATAAAACTATTTTTGGATATGTGGTAGAAAAATATATTTCAAATCTTTGTGGGAGAGAAATATTCTTGAAAGGGAAAAAATATAACATCAAAATAAATAGATAAGTGATTTTTGCAGTGTTTGTTTAAGTAATGGGAGGGACAGAAAAAATTACAAGAAAACTTTCAAGCTTAAAAATCCAAATGATTTTAGACCAAAGCCAAATTATTACTGTCATTTGTCATTAAATCAATACATATTTATTGAGCATTTATTGTGTTCAAGGAATTTTGCTGTGTTTTGAGTTTATAAGATCTACAGTAGGCATTGCTACACTAAATTACTTACAACCAGAAGAATGCTTTCTTTGTCAGTTACAGTAGACCATTGATAAATATGTCAAGCAGGACATTTAGCTAAAAGTAACAGAGTGCCTGACTAATGGTTAGATAATAATAATGATATTGATTTGCCTATCTTAACAAGAACTCTGAAAGACCTCAGTCCAAGGGTGGCTAGGGCATTGCTGTTGTTTAGTCTCTCAGTCGTGTCCAGCCCTTGTGATACCATGGACTTCTGATTCATCCAGGCTGATATTTCACATGATATACTCTGCATGTACATTAAAGAAGCAGGATGACAATATACAGCCTGACATACTCCTTTCACAATTTGGAAACAGTACATTTTTCCATGTCTGTTTAAACTGATGCTTCTTGACTTGTATACAGGTTTCTCAGGAGACAGGTAAGGTGGTCTGACATTCCCATCTCTTGAAGAATTTTCCACAGTTTATTGTGATCTACACAGTCAAAGGTTTTAGCATATTTGCTGCTACTGCTGCTGCTAAGTCGCTTCAGTCGTGTCCGACTCTGTGCGACCCCATAGACGGTAGCCCACCAGGCTCACCCAACCCTGGGATTCTCCAGGCAAGAACACTGGAGTGGGTTGCCATTTCCTTCTCCAATGCATGAAAGTGAGAAGTAAAAGTGAAGTCGCTCAGTCGTGTCCGACTCTTAGCGACCCCATTGACTGCAGCCTAGCAGGCTCCTCCGCCCATGGGATTTTCCAGGCAAGAGTACTGGAGTGGGGTGCCATTGCCTTCTCCGTTAGCATATTTAAGGAAGCAGAAATAGATGTTTTTCTGGAATTCTCTTGCTTTTTCTATGATCCAATGGATGTTGGCAATTGATCTCTTGTTCCTGTCTTTTGTAAATCCTCTTGAACATCTGGAAGTTCTCAGTTTATGTACTGCTAAAGCCTGGCTTGATGGATTTTGAGCATTACCTTGCTAGCATGTGAAATGAGCTCTATTGTATGGCAGTCTGTTGCATGAAAGTGAGAAGTAAAAGTGAAGTCGCTCAGTCGTGTCTGACTCTTAGCGACCCCATGGACTGCAGCCTAGCAGGCTCCTCCGCCCATGGGATTTTCCAGGCAAGAGTACTGGAGTGGGGTGCCATTGCCTTCTCCGTTAGCATATTTAAGGAAGCAGAAATAGATGTTTTTCTGGAATTCTCTTGCTTTTTCTATGATCCAATGGATGTTGGCAATTTGATCTCTTGTTCCTCTGTCTTTTGTAAATCCTCTTGAACATCTGGAAGTTCTCAGTTTATATACTGCTAAAGCCTGGCTTGATGGATTTTGAGCATTACCTTGCTAGCATGTGAAATGAGCTCTATTGTATGGCGGTGTGAACATCTCTATCATTGCTCTTCTTTGGGATTTGGATGAAAACTGACATTTTCCAGTCCTGTGATCACGGCTGAGTTTTCCAAATTTGCTGGCACAATGAGTGCAGCCCTTAAACAGCATCAGCTCTTATGAATTTTATCACCTCCACTATCTTTGTTCGCAGTTGTGCTTGCTAAGGCCCTCTTGACTTCACACTCCAAGATGTCTGGCTCTAGTTGAGTGACCATACCATCATGGTTATTCAGGCCATTAAGACCTTTTTTGTATAGTTCTTCCTTATATTCTTTAGACTTCTTCTTAATCTCTTCTGCTTCCTCTATATCCTTGCTATTTCTGTCCTCTATTGTGCCCATCTTTGCATGAAAAGCTGACTTGTGTTCCCTCTAAATTTATGCATTGAAATTCTTACCTGATTGCCTCGACTGTATTTGGAGATAGAGTTTTTAAACAGATGATTAAGTTAGGATGAGGACTTTAGTTCAGTTGCTCAGTCATGTCTGACTCTTTGCAACCCGATGGACTGTAGCACACCAGGCTTCCCTTTAAGCAGCGCTCCCAGAACTTGCACAAATGCATGCCCATTGAGTCGGTGATGCCATCCAACCATCTCATCCCCTGTTGTCTTCTTCTCCTCCTGCCTTCACTATTTCCCAGCACTAGGGTGTTTTCCAAGGAGTCAGTTCTTTGCATCATGTGGCTAAAGTACTGGAGTTTCAGTTTCAGCATCAGTCCTTCCAATAAGGACTAATTTCCTTTAGGATTGACTGGTTTTAGGTTGGGACCTAATCCAGTATGACTGGTGTCCTTACAAGAAAAAATTTGAATACAAGGTAGATGACCACGCACAAAGAGATGAGCAGGTGAAGACACAGGGAGAAGAAAGTCATCTGCAAGCAAAAAAGGTCCCAGAGAGAAACAAGCTTTCCAACTCCTTCATCACAGGCCTCCAGTCTCCAGACCTGTGAGAAAATACATTTCTGTTAAGTCACTCAGTCTGTGGTATTTTGTTATGGGAGCCAGAAAGAACAATCCAGGATCAACTTTCTCTCTGAATTATTTCACATTAAATCTCTCCATATCCTCCAATTAAAGTGATTGATTTAAAAAATTCTCCAATTTTTTCAAATGCTTGTCATCATAATATGGTGGCCAGCTCTCCCAGTCAGTGCTGGACATTGCAGCTTTTAGTCCTGGCATTCTCACATCCTGAGGAACTTCTCAGTCCAGTTCATCTACGGGTGTTTACATGTCTTTCTGACTCTCTTTTGAGTGATGCTTTAAGTTGATAATGGCTTTTTACAGTAGACCCTCTGGGAGATTTTAATAAGCTTTCTGTAGACTAACTAGCCCAGGTTATGTCATATCAACTATGCACATACCAAAGTTCAAAGGAATATGTGATATATTCTTAAAGTGGGATTGAATTTTACTAACATCTACAAGTACAATTTTTAAGTAAATATGAAATGACTGGACATCACGGGATGGACTTTAGTTGTTTTGCCTGTGTGATGATGAAGGCTCAACTGTAAGCTCTTATCTTGCCTCCCTTGTGATCAGCCTTCTTTATTTGTTAGAAAGAAATGACTAGCTTGGATTTGAGAAGGCAATAGGTAGCTATCAAGTCTAGAAAATTTATGGGACTCAAGTGGGATTTAAATTCATGACTTTGCTTCATTAACACTAAATTCAAAGCAAGTGAACAAAATAAAGAATATTAACTCTTGCTTCCTAAATGACTGACTCATCAACAAGATAGCATAATGAAAGAACAAAAGGAAACATGACTTATTTAGATTAACATATGAGTCATCAGTAGTCCCATTAATAGGATTTAATTGTCTAAATATAATAGTCAATATCAAAATTAAAAAAATTACTTTGTATTGGAGTATAGACGCTTAATAATATTGTGTTAGTTTCAGGTGTACAACAGAATGATTCAGTTATACATATACATGTATCTATTATTTTTTAAAATTCTTTTCCACACAGCATCCGGTTCCATTACTTCATGGCAAATAGATGGGGAAACAATGGAAACAGAGATTTGTTTTCTTGGGCTCCAAAATTACTGCAGATGGTGACTGTACCCAGGAAATTAAAAGATGCTTGCTCCTTGAAAGAAAAACTATGACCAATCGACAGCATATTAAAAAAAAAAAGACATTACTTTTCCAAAAAAATGCTCGAATAGTCAAAGCTATAGTTTTTCCAGTAATCATGTATGGATTTGAGAGTTGGGCCATAAAGAAAGTTGAGCACTGAAGAAATGAACTCTGGTGTTGGAAAAGACTCTTGAGAGTCCCTTGGTCTTCAGGAAGATCAGACCAGTCAATCCTAAATGAAATTAGTTATAAATATTGATTTGGAAAAACTGACGCTGAAGCTGAAGTTCCAATACTTTGGCCACCTGATGTAAAGAACTGATTGACTCATTGGAAAAGGCCCTGATACTGGGAAAGATTGAAGTCAGAAGAGGTGACAGGATGAGATTGTTGGAGGGCATCACTGATTTAATGGACATGAGTTTGAGCAAGCTCTGGGAACTGGTGATGCACAGGGAAGGCTGGGGTGCTACAGTCCATGAGGTTGCAAAGAGTTGGACACAACTGAGTGACTGAACTGAACTGAGAATATTGAGTAGAGTTCCCTGTGCTATACAGTGGGTCCTTATTAGTTATCTCATTTATGTATAGCAATCTGTATATGTCAATTCCGATTTATCCATCTCCCCCACTTAACCCTTGATAACCATAGGTTTATTTTAAAATCTGTAACTCTGTTTTCTAGATAAGTTTACTTGTACCCTTTTTTTGAAGATTCCATATATAAGCTACATCATATATTTTTCTTTACCTGTCTGGTGTCCTTCACTCAGTATGATAATCGCTAGGTCCATCCATGTTGCTGCAAATGCCATTATATTGTTCTTTTTAATGGCTGAGTAATATTCCACTGGCTTCTCTGGTGGCTTAGTGGTGAAGAATCTGCCTGCCAATGCAGGAGACACAGGAGATGCAGGTTGGGTCCCTGGGTTGGGAAGTTCCCCTGAAGAAGGAAATGGCAACCATTCCAGTATTATTGCCTGGGAAATCCCATGGACAAAGAAGCCTGGTGAGCTGAAGTCTTTGAGGTTGCAAAGAGTCAGACATGACTTAACAATGAAAACAACAACAACAGATATTTCATTGCACATATGGACTACATTTTCTTTATCCGTTCCTCTGTTGATGGACGTTTAAGTTTCTTCGATTCCCTGACTATTGTAAATAATGCTGCAATGAACCTTCATGTACTCATATAACACAATCCCAAGAGACCTGTAATGGGGGGAAGCACAGGGTAATGATTGTTATACAACTGTCCCTGGGTAATTCCCTGGGGACCTGTTCCAGGAACCTCCTCAGATACCAAATAAGCTGATATTCAAGCCTGATAGTTAGGCCTTTGTATCTTTGGATTTAACCAGCTACAAAACCTAACATGGTACACCATTTGCAGTTGACTGAACCCAAATTTGCAGAATCTGTGGATCCTGAGGGCCAATTGTAGTGAATTCTAGGATCAGATGACTCATGAGGATTTGAATCTGGGCTCTGCCATTTGATAATTATGGCCACTAGAAGGTTACTTAAACTTTCTGAGACTTTACTTTCTTGAGTATAAAGTAATACTGTTTATAGTTCTTCTCTTGTTTGATCATCAGTCAGATGACTTCAGTCTGTTTTCTTGACTGTTCTGAGCTTCATTCTGCTCATTTACCAAATACTTGGTTTGATAGCATAAATTTAAAGTTGTGAGGTAAAATAAAGTACATAAAGTCGTTAATCAAATTCACTAGGTTATCCAGATGTTATGTATAATCTGTTTTATTCTAATAAATCAAAGAAGAAATATATGGTTTATTAAGTTACATATAATGTGCAGTTGTAGAATAATCTATGTTGCTCCTTGATGTGACATTTTGCTGATTCATGCTTGATGTCAGAGGTAGGGAGTGTTGTCAAATAAACTTTGTACTCAAATTATCAGGTTGTCAAAAGCAGAACTAAGAAATAGATCAGAAAATAAATAATTTTATCTTGAGATAAACAAAAAGTCAAGTCTTAATCATTGGTATTTTTTTTCCCAGTCCTATGTATGGTTCAGTCTTATTATTCCTTAATTATTTTTTCCTTTTCTTCTCCTGCTGCTGCTGGTAAAAAGTGCTTAAGTGTATCTGACTGTTTGTGACCCCATGGACTGTAGCCCACCAAGCTCCTATGTCCGTGGAGTTTTTCCAGGCTAGACTACTGGAGTGAGTTGCCATTTCCTACTCTAAGGGATCTTCCCGACCCAGGAATTGAACCCACATCTCTTGCATCTCCTTAACTGGCAGATGGATTCTCTACCACTAGCATCACCTGGGAAACCTCCTTTTCTCTTGTTTTAACTTAAAACAATCTTTCTCAAACTTTGTATAGCAATACAGGCAGACAAAACAATAAGTATATCATTTAATCAAGTGCTTATTTCAAGGCTTTATAGCTGCAAGGCAGATTTGGTTTCAGTAGGAACTAATCTTAATATATTTAACCAAATGCAGTAGGGAGAAAAAATAAAACATGAAAGCAAGTGCTGAGAAATTGTTTCATAAATTAAACACTTTTTTTCAGATATATTTGAATATGAAAAACTTTTATTTTATACAACTCATTGTCACATCAGTTCCCTTTGTTTTGGAAATTATATTAGTATTGCAATTTTATATATGATAGCTATGATTTCAATAATTTTATATAGAAATATTTATTGTTGTGAATGTATTTAAACTGAAATTATGTTGCTTCTATTTTTTATTCACTTTATTACTTATGTAATATAAATAAGTGATAAACTAAATTTAACTGAGTTATCTAATTTAATCAGTGATTTTGATTACACCCTTATGAATTTGATTGCAGAAAGTATGAATTTAAATCAATATTCTTACACTACTAAGAATAGTGCATCTTGAATATGTTTTCAAATAAGCATATATTCTTAGAAAGCATTACTTTTCTTGTAATTTTTCTATTAAGGCAACACTGGTTTATAACATTATATGTTTCACATGTACAATGTTATATTTTGCATCTGTATACACTACAACATGCTCAGCACCAGAAATTCAGTTTCCACCCATCACCAAAAAGTTGACCCCCTTTACTCATTTCACCCCTCCCTAATTATTTTCCTCTGATAATCCCTACTCTATTCCCCATATGTTTGTTTTGGTTTGATTTGTTCATTTATATCTTTATTTTAATTTTTCTATTCCATGAATGAGTGAAATCATATGGTATTTGTATTTTTCCATGTGACATTTCATTTAGCATAATATTTTCAAGTTCTGTTGGTATTGTACTAAATGGCAAGAGTTCATCTTTTTTTAAAATGTCTAAATAAAAAGTATTTCATTTAAGGATTTACTACTAACATTTTGAAAGAACAAGGAACTTTGCATGCAGTCATCTATGTAGTAACAGTGATAGATGCCATCTTTAGTATCAAAGGCAAGACTGTGTGGACAACCATGGAAGTTACTGATGCATTGAAAACTCAAAGATGTGAAATTCATGAAGATGTCTTTTTTATTCATTCATCTGTCTGTGGACACCAGTTTTTTCCATATCTTGGCTATTGTAAATAATGCTGTGACCAACATAAGGGTGCATACATCTTTTTAAATCAGTTTTTTTTTTTTTTTCCTTAGGATAAATATCCAGAAGTGGAATAGCTGAATCATGTACTGCACTGTGCTTAGTTGCTCAGTCATGTCCGACTCTTTGTGACCTCATGGTCTGTAGCCTGCCAGGCACCTCTGTCCATGGGAATTCTCCAGGCTAGAGTACTGGAGTGGGTTGCTATGCCCTCCTCCAGGGGATCTTCCCAATCCAGGGATTGAACCAGGTCTCCCATATTGTAGGCATATTCTTTTACCATCTAAGCCACCAGGGAATCCCATGAATACTGGAGTGAGTAGCCTCTCACTTCTCCAGGGGATCTTTGCAACCCAGGAATCGAACCAAGGTCTTCTGCATTGCAGGCAGATTCTTTACCAGCTGAGCTACCAGGGAAGTCCAGCTGAGTCATATGATAGTTCTATTCCTAGATTTTAAAGATTTTCCATATTGTTTTTGATAGTAGCTTCAGCAATTTACATTCCCACCAAAAGTGTTTCCTTTTCTCTCCAACACTGGCTATTGATAGTAGCCAGGTAATAGTCATTCTAACTGTACATATTCTTTTGGAAAATGTCTACTAGTCTCCTCTCTCCATTTTTTAATTAGGTTGTTTTTTTTGTGGTTGAACTTTGAGTTCTTTTTATATATTGGACACAAACCCCTTATCAGATATAATTTGTAAATAACAAAGAACACCATTAAGAACACCATTAAGAAAGCTAAGTGGTGTTGAGAAAACTGGATGGCCACAGGCAAAAGAATGAAACTAGACTCATTTCTCACATCGCACCCACCCACCCACACACACCCCCAAAATGGATTAAAGACTTGAATGTTAAGACCCAAAAGCATAAAGCCCCTAGAAGAAAACATAGCCAGCATGGATTTTAGCAATGTCTTTCTGGGTATGTCTCTCTAGATAAGGGAAACAAAAGTAAAAAATGAACAAATGGGATTTCATCAAACAAAAAAGCTCCTCACAGAAATAAAACAAAACAAAATATTAGCAAAACAAATAGCCTCCCTAAAGAGAGAGGACATTTGCAAATCAGATTTCCTAACTTTATTC
Organism: Aepyceros melampus; assembly: GCA_006408695.1. Taxonomy (NCBI): domain Eukaryota; kingdom Metazoa; phylum Chordata; class Mammalia; order Artiodactyla; family Bovidae; genus Aepyceros; species Aepyceros melampus. The sequence continues at coordinate 1,404 of SJXQ01007139.1, read as the reverse complement.
AATTTAATACTTCTTCTTTTTTTGGTAATTGTAATTTTGGTTGGAGTGTGCCTAGGGCAAATACTATAATTTCAAACTCTGAGGAAAAGATCTTATTTGGAGATTTTTTTGAACACTCCAGAATGAAGATTTTTAAAATCTTTTGTGCCTTAATATACTTATTTCTCTTACTATCTTCATGAAGTCCAAATGCTGAATGAATACAGATAGAGCAAGCATCCTCAGCTCCATTTTAACATCAAAAATATTTGAAATCTGACATGGAATTTTGTGAATTACATTTGTTTTCTTTCAAGAGTGAGCACTTAACTCTTTTTTATAGGGAGTCATTCTTTTCTAAATTCAACTTAAAGGTCTTGTTTCTCATTTCTAATTTACTTATCTAATGTGCTTCTATCTCTTTTTGTTCCCTCCATACTCTTAGATTATCTCTAAAGTCTTGGGCCTTGAATAGCAAAAGTTCATTCTTTCCAAGTAGCTATGGGTAGACTATTAGTGACTCTAGTTCCCAGGTAGGTTTTACTCATTGAAATTCCTAATTTTTCCTCATTGAGCTGTTACATAAAATTTCTACATTCCCTACCAAATATATTGATATTTTATTTGAAACATTTTGAAATTCTTAAAAAGAATATATATTCTCTATATTTTTTCTTTACCTCTTTTATTTTCCCCAAAGCATCCTAGACTTCAGACAAGATGTAATTTTTAAATCAGGCAACGCGTAGGTAGTCTTTACTTGTCATTGCTATTTATTACTTTTCTGAGAGTTAGCAGTTAGGTTCTCTGTACCTTGGGCTATTTCTCAACTAAAGTAGATTGTTCTCTGATGTTTAGCAACTGCTTATGATTCAGCCCTTTGGTTTTAATATCAGAGGTTTTGTTTTAACATTTGCTACCTCATGGTATTTTTGTGATCCTGGGTGAGTCTTTTAAGGTGTGCTACATAATTTTTTCTCTTGTAGAGGTATTTATATAGCACATTTTTTTCTTTTTTTTGGTTGTTGTTGGCAAACCCATCAACATAATTAGAAAGTTGAAATACAAACTTTCTTTAAAGACTTGTGCATTTTGCATAATTTATTTGTGTTATTCATATTTATTCATTATTAAAAAGGTAGGATAAGACCTGAATATTATCTCAGCCTGTTTTCTTAAAGCAAATATGTGTTTCTTGACATTTCCTCTCACTTCTCTAGATCTTATTTTGTAATCTTTTTTAAAAATTGAACCAGGACATATATCAGTTCAGTTCAGTCACTCAGTCTTGTCCGACTGTTTGAGACCCCATGAATTGCAGCACTGCCAGGCCTCCCCGTCCATCACCAATTCCTGAAATTCACTCAAACTCACATCAATTGAGTCCGTGATGCCATCCAGCCATCTCATCCTCTGTCGTTCCGC
>SJXQ01007138.1:73242-83304 GCA_006408695.1 Aepyceros melampus | reverse complement strand
GACCCCGTGCCCCAGGCCTTCCTGTTCTTCCTGCCCCCACCCCACCCCCATCCCCATCCAAATCTCTCCTTGCGGGCAGAGGGGCCGCTCTGCCAGAGCGGAGCAGGGAGCACGCGGCCCAGAGATGCCGCCCCTTGACACTGGCTGTGGGCCTTGCTTCTTTAGAGGTGCCTGGAGCTTGCACAGCACTCGGGATGTGTAGTTTATCTCTGTGATCATCTGGAAACCAAGGAGAGAGACGCTGTGTGGTGCCGGTGTGCACTGACAGCGGCAGGCCAGCGGCGGCCAGCCTGCCTGCGCCCAGCCCTGCCCACTCTGGGGACCCGTAGGGCACCAAGTAGAAGGTGGCCGCTGCCGTCCGGCTCATGAGGTTTGTCTTCTACTGATAGGGTTGGGCAACGGCTAGGATGTGGGCCTTGTAAAAAGTGCTGGCAGTGGACGGGGAGGGTTTGAGTGGCCGGGTCGGGCCTTCTACCCCAGGAGCTCAGCGGCAGCTCTGAGCATCCGTGGTGGTCCAGCAGGCGTCCCCGGGGCCGCGCTGGCAGAGCCGAGGGCCGGGGGTTGAGGCCTCTTGAGCGCCGGGTGGGCTGGCTGGTGGGGCCCCGGTGGTCTGGCCTTCCCCCCGGGGCAGCTGCACCCAGAGGCAGGGGCCACGGCCAGAGCTGCCCCCACTGCCTTGCTTGCTGCTCCTCTGTGCGTGGGTGTCCCGGGCTAGGATACTGCAGCGGGTCGCCATTTGCCTTCTCCAGGAATCTTCCCAACCCAAGGTTCGAACCCGCGTCTGCTGCCTTGGCTGGCAAGCCTCTGGTCCCTGAGCCTCCGGGGAAGCCGTGGCGCGGGTGCTTAGGCGCTCTGCGGCGTGTGGACCTTCCTGGACCAGGGGTCGAGCCCACGTCTCCTGCGCGGCAGGCAGAATCTTAACCGCTAGACCACTAGGGAAGTGCTTAGAATTTCTCTTTTAAAAAACCAGTGAATTTTGCTTCATCGGTTTTTTTATTTTGATAAAATTTATCTAACATGGCCGATCAGTTTAGCCTTTCTGTGACTGTGAAGTCAGTGACCTTGGTTACAGTCAGGCTGTTTTGCAGCTGTCGTCACTGGATTTCCAGAACCCATGCTGAAACCATCTCTGCCGCCGTGAGCTAGCAGCGCTGTGCTCTTGGCCCCCAGCCCTGGTGCTCCTGACATGCTCTCTGTCTCTGTGAGTCTGGTAGTTTACAGGAATGAGTTGTATAAGCTTTGTTGCTCTTTTATCTGGCTCATCTCAGTTGGCAGAATGTTTTGAAGGCTCACCTGCTCTGTGCTCTGTGTAAGAACGTCACTCTCAGGATGAATGAGCTGCTGCCGCACGCCTCTGAGCCTGGTGTGCGTCCGTCCATCCGCTGATGGTGGGGGGCCTGTTGGCCTCTCTGGCTGTCGTGGCGGTGCTGCTCTGAGTGTTGGTGTGCAGCTGTCTGCTTGAGTCCCAGCCTTCAGGGCTTTGGGGAAATACGTGGAGTGGCTGGATCATGTGGTGGCTCTGGGTTTAACTCTGTGAGGAGCTGCCACACGGATTTCCACAGTGGCTGCACCATCTCACAGTCCCACCACCAGAGTCCAGGGTTTCCAGTGCTTCCCCACCCTCTCCTTATCCGGTTATCCCCCCTGACACAGTGATCCCCCCTTGTCCACAGTTATCCCCCCCTGACACAGTGGTCCCCCCTTGTCCACAGTTATCCCCCCTCTTTTTTTTATCTTATCACCATTCTAGTAGAAGTCAGCTAGCGTCCCGTGGCTGGAGAAGGCGATGGCACCCCACTCTAGTACTCTTGCCTGGCAAATCCCATGGATGGAGGAGCCTGGTAGGCTGCAGTCCATGGGGTCACTAGGAGTCAGACATGACTGAGCGACTTCACTTTCACTTTTCACTTTCATGCATTGGGGAAGACCCTGGTGCTCCTGACATGCTCTCTGTCTCTGTGAGTCTGGTAGTTTACAGGAATGAGTTGTATAAGCTTTGTTGCTCTTTTATCTGGCTCATCTCAGTTGGCAGAATGTTTTGAAGGCTCACCTGCTCTGTGCTCTGTGTAAGAACGTCACTCTCAGGATGAATGAGCTGCTGCCGCACGCCTCTGAGCCTGGTGTGCGTCCGTCCATCCGCTGATGGTGGGGGGCCTGTTGGCCTCTCTGGCTGTCGTGGCGGTGCTGCTCTGAGTGTTGGTGTGCAGCTGTCTGCTTGAGTCCCAGCCTTCAGGGCTTTGGGGAAATACGTGGAGTGGCTGGATCATGTGGTGGCTCTGGGTTTAACTCTGTGAGGAGCTGCCACACGGATTTCCACAGTGGCTGCACCATCTCACAGTCCCACCACCAGAGTCCAGGGTTTCCAGTGCTTCCCCACCCTCTCCTTATCCGGTTATCCCCCCTGACACAGTGATCCCCCCTTGTCCACAGTTATCCCCCCCTGACACAGTGGTCCCCCCTTGTCCACAGTTATCCCCCCTCTTTTTTTTATCTTATCACCATTCTAGTAGAAGTCAGCTAGCGTCCCGTGGCTGGAGAAGGCGATGGCACCCCACTCTAGTACTCTTGCCTGGCAAATCCCATGGATGGAGGAGCCTGGTAGGCTGCAGTCCATGGGGTCACTAGGAGTCAGACATGACTGAGCGACTTCACTTTCACTTTTCACTTTCATGCATTGGGGAAGGAAATGGCAACCCACTCCAGTGTTCTTGCCTTGAGAGTCCCAGGGACGGGGTGCCTGGTGGGCTGCTGTCTCAGAGTCTGACACGACTGAAGCGACTCGGCGGCAGCAGCACAGTCTCAGGACGCGACCATTCTAGACATCGGCTAGCACCCCGCAGCCACACCCGAGGCCCTCGCGCCGGCACACCAGGGTCACCTGAAGGGCGCCGTGTGCGTGGGTCTCCCCAGCTTCGCGTCCTGCGCGCGTGCACAGCGCGCCGGCTGGCCGTGGGAGCGCCGCACACAGCCATCTCCCTGCCGCGGCCCTTCTCCCGCAGCCCCAGCTCCTGGCCGGCGCCCTGCCCCGAGCTGCCCCCTCGTCTGCCCGCCGTGAGGGCCTCCTGCAGTTGGACTTGCTCAGCAGCTCCTCAGCTTGTCTCTCACTGAGTGGTGTGCGGTTGAGATTTCTCTGTGTATCTGGATAGTTCATTTCTTTTTAGAACCAAGTCATATTCCCTTTCTGAATGCACATGGTTTATTTATCCGTTCACCCCTGAAGGACATTCTGATTGCTTCCAGAGTTTGGCACGAACTGCCACCCACGCTCTGAGTTGGGCCCTTGGTCTGTCTTCCAGTTGTAGGGGCTCTTCATAGTAAACCCTCAGCAGGCATAGTTCCCAGATATTTCCCACCGTGGAGTTGGTTGCCTTCTCTGTCTCTTGATTACGCCCTTTGGTGCACAAAATGTTTAATATTAGTGAAGGCCATTTCATCCGTCTTTCCTTTTGCTGCCTGTCCATATTCAAGAAACTATTGCCAAACCCAGCGTCATGCAGGTTTGACTTTTCTTCTCTTCTGAGAATTCTTACAGTCTTAACTCTCAAACTTAGGTCATTGATGCTTTTTGTTTTTAAATGGTGTAGGGATAAAGGTCCAACTTCATCCTTTCTGTATGTGGGTATCTAGTTTTCTTTGGGGCTATTTGTCAAAAAGACTGCTGTTTCCCACTGAATGATCTTGGCATCTTTGTCAAAAATTAATAGAGCTAATTACTAATGAGGACCTACTGTATGGTCCGGGGACACTCAGTCCTGTCTAGTGACCTGTGTGGGGAGAGAATCGTAGCAAAAGTGGGTGTATGTGTGCGTGCAGCTGACTCACTCACTGCACAGCAGAGACTAACACAGCGTTGTCAGCGAACTATGCTCTGGCAAAAGCGGGAAGGCAGCGGCGCGTGTCCCGAGGGCTCAGCTCTGGACGCGCTTCTGCGGTCTGGCCGTCTGTCCTCACGCCAGGACGACACTGTTTCGGTTACTGTAGCTGCTTCGTAGTGAGTTTTTGAAATCAGGAAGTGTGAGTTCTCCAGTGTTGACCTTGCTCAGGATGGTTTTGGCGGGTGAAGGCTCCTGTGTGCCTGAGCAGGACCCTGGGGGGCCTTGCCGACAGAGCCCCTCCATGGCTCTGCTCTCGCTCTTCCCTGAGGTCCCCAGCTCTGAGTGTCTGATGCATGCTGCCCGAGTTGCTTTTCAGATCCCAAAACCCCCAGTGGAAGGAATGAGCTACTCGGTGGCCGTGAGCAGGCAGCTTCCAGGCCTGCTGGCGCCTAAGGATCGGGCCTTAACCCTTGGGACCGCACCCTGTCGCCTCACCTTCGCCAGCAGAGGTCCCTGCCCCAGCCGGTTCCGTAGCCTGGGCCCCGGGTTTGCCAGTGCGCTCTCCTGGGCGGTGAGCCGGCGCTGCCCTGCCTGCCTGCGTGGCTCCTGTGCGTGCGTCCCTTCTGTGACCCCGTGTCAGCAGACTGGCTCTGCCGAGCGCCGGCACACAGGCCAGGTTCGGTTCAGTAATGCACCTCAAGTTCCTGTTTGAATTTCAGGAAGGGTTCTTCCATTTGAGGAAAAAAAATAATTGAGGTTTTGAGAGGGATCGTACTGAATTTTCAGATCACTTTACTATTAACATTTGTTGTTATAGATGACAATAGGATTGTCATCTATAGTAAGTCTTGTAGTCTATGAACCTAGGGTGTCTTTCCATCTAATTAGGCTTTCTCTTCTTTCAGCAGTGCTTTGTAATCTCCCGTGTACAAGCTTCACACCTCTGTATTTTTCAGCTCAGGATGTAAAAACAAAAACAAAACCATAGGCTGGGCCACACAAAACCCCAGAATTTAGTTTCCTCTCAGCTCCAGAGGCCAGAAGTCCCGGGGGAGGGCTGGCAGGGCCCCTTGTCGTGTCCTCGCGTTCCCTTGTCTCAGCGCTTTGTGGGGAGAGCAAGGGTGCGCGCGCGCTCTCTCTCTCTCTATTTGAATTTCAGGAAGGGTTCTTCCATTTGAGGAAAAAAAATAATTGAGGTTTTGAGAGGGATCGTACTGAATTTTCAGATCACTTTACTATTAACATTTGTTGTTATAGATGACAATAGGATTGTCATCTATAGTAAGTCTTGTAGTCTATGAACCTAGGGTGTCTTTCCATCTAATTAGGCTTTCTCTTCTTTCAGCAGTGCTTTGTAATCTCCCGTGTACAAGCTTCACACCTCTGTATTTTTCAGCTCAGGATGTAAAAACAAAAACAAAACCATAGGCTGGGCCACACAAAACCCCAGAATTTAGTTTCCTCTCAGCTCCAGAGGCCAGAAGTCCCGGGGGAGGGCTGGCAGGGCCCCTTGTCGTGTCCTCGTGTTCCCTTGTCTCAGCGCTTTGTGGGGAGAGCAAGGGTGCGCGCGCTCTCTCTCTCTCTCTTTTTTTTCCCTTTTGACCACGTCGTCTGCAGGACCAGGGATTGAACCTGCGCCCTCAGCAGTGAAAGCACTGGGTCCTAACCTCTGGACCTCCAGGGAAGCCCCAGGAGCTCTCTTCGTTTAGGACACGGATGTTGTCAGCCCAGGACTCCACTCCGTGACGCTGTTGAACCTTAATTACCTCTTCACTCTCGGCACGCTATGGGTGAGGGCATCTGTGTGAGCACCTGGGCAGGGCTGGGGGGCACCAGCGTTGAGTCTGTAACAGCCTCCTTGCTTAAGCATACCTCGGATGTTTCATCTTCCCAGTGGCAACTCTAAACGGGATTGTTTGCTTTATTTCCTTTTTGGGTTCCCTATCGTGCGTGTACAGAAACGCGTGTTGCTTTTGTTTCTGATGGTTTGTGTGTGAGTCATCTTTAGCGTTTCCTGTGTGTACCGTCAGGCCGGGTCCGGGCCAAGGTAGCTCCGTGTCTCCCTCTCCAGTGGGGATACTTTGTTTCCTTTTTTTGCCTGAGTGCCCTGGCCAGAGCTACCAAGTACTGAATTGTGGCGGTCTCCAACCTTCTGGCGCGGGTTTGGTGGAAGACAGGTTTTTGTGGGTGGGGGTGGTTTGGGGATGATCCAAGCACTTTACGTTTATTAGGGTCTGATCTGACGGGTCGCGGAGCTCAGGCGGTGACGCAGGCATTGGCACGTGGCTGCGAGTCTTCTCCCCTAGAGGCAGTGTGCAGTTATCAGTGGGGTAGTCTGCACTCTTGCTTTGCACAGAGTCTCTGACTCCCAGGTGGGATTCTGTGCTCGCAGTGCACCTCTGTTGGGAGAGTCCTGTTTCAAGTACACAGTGGTCACTGGGCTGGTGGCCACCGTATTGGACGGAACATGTGTCGACCAGTCAGGACGCGGCCCTAGCTCTCGGTGGGGGAGCCATGTGGACGGAAGCAAAGTGTGGGGATGCTGCCCGCATCTGGACCGCCCACCGCGCAGCTCTCCCGGGCTGGCATCCGCTCTGTGGCTGGCAGGGGGGCGGCATCTCGGCAGGTTGTGGTTCTGGCAGGGAGCCCTTTGTTTGCCCCGCGCTCCCTGTGCTTGGCCTGTGCGCGCCCAGTCTGCAGGCTGTCGAGCCTCTGGCCCTGTAGCGTGTGCAGGCGGGCTCTCTCTCTTGTTCACGAGATGCCAGCAGCCACCTTTGTCCGTGGGACGACCTCGGGCACTCCTCAGGCTCTCCAGGAGCGACAGCCCTGCCCTCCTCTGGAGCCCTGCTCCGGAGTCAGCCTGCTAGTCTCCCGCGGTTTCACTGAGACACAAAGGCCACGCGTCTCACCGTTTACCGTGTGCGGGCCAGTGGCCTGCGGTGCGTCCCCTCGGCCACAGGGCAGATCGGGCCTCGTTGCCTCAGAGGAGCGTCCGCTGTCGGGCCACCGCGAATGAGGGCACTGTGAGCGCGTGGGGCTTCCTGGGGCTGTGTGCTTTGCCTCTCCAGGCTGCCGGCCTGGGCTGGGGCTGCAGGGCCCTGGGCTGGCGGTGTCTGGTGCTTTGATGGGTGCAGGCTGCTTCCACAGTAGCCGGTCCGTCGACGCCTACACAGCTGCACGGAGCGTTCTGTTTTCTGCACCTGCTGCCTGCGGCTTGTTGCTGTCTGCCTACCTCGTTTGCAGCCCTCTGAGTAGGTGTGAAGTGGCATCTCGCTGTGGCATTTGGTTTGGTTTTGTGTATTTTCTGGCCTTGCTGCACAGAACGTGGGCTTTCGGCTCCCCGAGCAGGGGCCGCCCCGCCCCCGTTGGGAGCCCAATGGCAGCGCTGGGCCCGGGAGGCCGTCTTGCTGCGGTGTCTGCGGGCTTTCTCCCGAGGGAATGAGGAGCCTCTCTCCCGCGCTTGTTGACCGTTTCTGTATCCGTTTCGGCGAGTTATCCGTCCGTGGGCCCACCCACTCTACCCTGGGTTCCCACTCGGGTGCAGGTTCGCTGTTGAGAGCCGTGTGGTCAGTCTCTCGGAACGGGCAGCTGTTTCACTCCCCCGTGCTGACAGCGCTCGGGGCCCCTCCTGCGAGTCGCCGTGGGGTCCTCGGGCGCCTGCCTGCTTCGCCCCGTACGCTGTGGCTGGCGCTCTTTTCTGTGGAACAGACTCCAGTCTGGTTCTGGAGTCCTTGTGTTCCAGGTACTTTAAACCAGTGTCTGACGGAGGACATTCTTGGCCATGTTCAAAAGAATAACATAAACACTGGTGTTGATGGTCGCAGGGTCAAGAGGAGAAACGGATAGGTTAGCCGTCCCATTAGCAAATGCGAGGCTGGTTCTGGGGACGCCTTGGGTCCCTGCGCTCAGGTATCACCCAGACTAACAGAGAATGCTTCTCCTGCCTTGAGAACACGGCCGGTGACCTTGACCTCAACCTCACGGCTTCCCAGAGCGGGTGCTGCTCCTGGAGCAGCAGTGCCTGCTGGCCAGCAGTGGGAGCCAGGCACCACGGCAGGGTGAGGGGTGATGCCGGCGGCAGAGCGTGTGCGTGCAGGAAGCCTGAGCCCACCCAGCCCACGCTCTCTCCCAAAGACATGCGTTTCCCTGCGTTGGTAGCTCTGGAGGCTGGGTCCTAGAGAGCAGGTGTGACCCTCCGTTTGACGTGCACAGGCTTGCGGTCCCGCGACCACGAGTGTGCTGACTGGTGTGCGTCCAGGCGATGGAATAATTGTTGCTCAGTCGCTAAGTTGTGTCTGACTGTTTGCAGCTCCATGGACTGCAGCACGCCAGCTCCTCCCCTCTGCTGTCTCCCAGTTTGCTCAAATCCACGTCCATTGAGCCAGTGGTGCCATCCAGCCATCTCATCCTCTGTCGTCCCCTTCTCCTCCTGCCTTCAGTCTTTCCCAGCCTCAGGGTCTTTTCAGATGAGTCAGCTCTTCGCATCAGGTGGCCAAAGCATTGGAGTTTCCGCTTCAGCATCAGTCCTTCCAGTGAATATCCAGGGTTGATTTCCTTTAGGATGGACTGGTTGGATCTCTTTGCAGGCCAAGGGACTCCCAAGAGTCTCCTTTTGAGTATCTCTTGAGTTCCTAGTATTGCATTCCAATCCCTTATGTTGAAAAGGACATCTTTTTTTGGTGTTGTTTCTAAAAGATCTTGTAGGTCTTGATAGAACTGTTTAATTTCAGCTTTTTCAGCCTTAGGGGTTGGGGCATAGACTTGGATTACTGTGATGATGAATGGTTTGCCTTAGAAACAAGCCAAGATCGCTCTGTCATTTTTGAGGTTGCTGCCAAGTACTGTGTCTCGGACTCATACTGACTAGGAGGGCTACTCCATTTCTTCTGTGGGATTCTTGCCCACAGTAGTAGATGTAAGGGTCATCTGAATTAAATTCGCCCATTCCGTCCACTTTAGTTCCCTGATTGCTGAGATGTTAACTTTCAGTCTTGCTGTCTCCTGCTTTACCACACCCAGTTTACCTCGGTTCACGGACCTGACGTCCCAAGATCTCATATAGTATTTGTTCTTGACGGCATCAGAGTTTACCGTCACCACCAGACACGTCCACAGCTGAGTGCCGTTCCCGCTTTGGCCCCTGCGCTTCCTTCTTTCTGGAGCTGTTAGTCCCTGCCCTCCGCGGGCGCACGCTGGACGCTTTCCGACCTGGGGGCGTCTTCCAGGCCGAATCTCTTTGCCTTTCCATACTGTCCGTGGCGCTCTCCAGACAGGAGCGCTGGAGCAGCTTGCTGTCCGCCCTCCAGGGGGCCACCCTTGGTCAGCACTCCTCACTGTGACCCGTCTGTCCCACGTGGCCCTGCGCGGCGTGGCTCAGCGCCATTGAGTTACTCAAGCCCTTTCGCCGCAACAAGGCTGTGATCCATGAAGGAGACTGGAATGAAACTGAGCGCCAAAAAGAAGTGCTCTGATGAGCCATGGGAGACCCTTAGACGCATATTACTGAGAAGCCAGCCTGAAAAGGCTCCATGCTGGGTGCTTCCAGGAAGAGGGTCTAAGGTTGCCTACAGCAGCCAGCACCATGACAAGCCGTCTGCAGGGTGTGGGCTATGGGTGAGGGTGAGTCAGGCACTCACTCGTAACATGGGGGTGTTGGTACTTGGGGAGGCTGTGTGTGTGTGTGTGTGGAAGAATTCTGTATCTTCCTCTCAGTTTTGCGGTAAAGCTACAGCTACTGAAAAAAATAAAGTCTATTTTTTAAGAAGCGTAGAGAGGCCACGGTGCCCATCTCAGCACCCTGATCTGAGAGTACTGATTACCATCTCCCTGGTGGCGGTGGAGCCTGTTGACGGAACCTCTTGAATCAAATGAAGCGTTTCCGAGGTGAAACCCTTGGAGCCGTCCTGTCTCAGTGGCCGGCTCACGCTGGTCTCCTTCCTCTGCAGGACAACCCCCCGTATGATAAGGGGGCCTTCAGGATCGAAATCAACTTCCCAGCAGAGTACCCCTTCAAGCCACCCAAGATCACGTTCAAGACGAAGATTTACCACCCCAACATCGACGAGAAGGGGCAGGTGTGTCTGCCGGTCATCAGCGCTGAGAACTGGAAGCCAGCCACCAAGACCGACCAAGGTAAGGCGTCCTCCCCTTGCGCCTCCGGGGCCCCTCTGACGCCAGGGGCTCGGAGCCCGGAGAGACCTGCAGCGCCGAGCCCACGACCCTGGAGGCTGCCGCTTCCCGCCATCCC
>SJXQ01007138.1:0-27639 GCA_006408695.1 Aepyceros melampus | reverse complement strand
ATGTATACTCATGGCTGATTCATGTCAATGTATAGCAAAACGAATACAGTATTGTAAAGCAAAACAAACCAAAAAATAAAAATTAATTTTAAAAAAAGGACTGTATCCTAAACACAGCAGATATAAAGCAATCTGATGAATTTTTTAAAAAAATAAATAAAATAAAATATAGTTAGCAAATTAATGGTCCTACAGACTCAAGGAGCTGAGAAAACCACAAACAGGATAAATTTCATGAAATCCATACTACAATGCAACTGCTGAAAACTAAAAGCACAGAAAACATTTCAGAAGCAGCTACAGAAAAATTTTTAAAAATTTAAAAAACCTATAGAGGAACAACAGCTCAAATGACACAGACTTTATCCTAAGAAACTATGAAGGACAGAAGGAAGTAGCCTTGTTGTTCAAGCACCAAGTCCTTTTCGATTCTCTGACCCCATGAACTGCAGCATGTCAGGTTTCCCTATCCTTCACCATCTCCTTGAGTTTGCTCAAACTCATGTCCACTGAGTCATGATAGCATCCATCTTATCCTCTGTTGCCTCCTTCTCCTCCTGCCCTCAATCATTCCTAGCGTGAGGGTCTTTTCTAGTATCAGAGCTTCAGCTTCAGCTTCAGTCCTCCCAGAGAACATTCTGGACTGATTTCCTTTAGGATTGACTGGTTTGATTTCCTTACTGTCCAAGGGGTTCCCAAGAGTCTTATCTTGCACCACAATTCAAAAGCATCAATTCTTCAGGACTCAGCCTTCTTTATGGGCCAACCCTCACATCCATACATGACTACAGGAAAAACCATAGCTTTAACTATATGGACCTTAGTCAGTGAAGTGATGTCTCCGCTTTTTAACACATTCTCTAGGTTTGTTATAGCTTTTCTTCCAAGGAGCAAGCAGGTTTTAATTTCATGCCTGAGTCACTGTCAGCAGTGATTTTGGAGACCAAGAAAATAAAATCTGTCACTGTTAACCTTTTCATCTATTTGCTATGAAGTGATGGGATCAGATGCCATGATCTTCATTTTTTGAAAGTTGATTTTAAGCCAGCTTTTTCACTCTCCACTTTCACCTTTGTCAAGAAGTTCTTTAGTTTCTCTTTGCTTTCTGCCATAGGGTGGTATCATCTACATATCTGAGGTTATTGATATTTCTCCCAACAACCCTGATTCCAGCTTGTGATTCATCCAGCCTGGCATTCTATGTGATGTTCTCTGCATATAAGTTTAAAAAGCAGGGTGAAATATCTCCTTTGATGTACTCCTTTCCCAATTTGGAACCAGTCTGTTGTTCCATGTCCAGTACTAACAGCTGCTTCTTGTCCTGCATATGGATTTCTCAGGAAGCACGTAAGGTCATTGGGTATTCCCATCTCTTTAATAATTTTCCGTAGTTTGCTGTGATCCACACAATCAAAGGCTTTAGCATACTCAATGAAGCAAAAGTAGTTGCTTTTTTGGAATTCTCATGCTTTTTCTATGATCCAGCCTATGTTGGATCACATGTCATTTCTATGATCAGCATATGTTGGCAATTTGATCTCTAGTTCCTCTGCTTTTTCTAAATCCAGCCTGAACATCTGGAAGGTCTCGGTTCACAAACTGCTGAAGCCTAGCTTAAAGGATTTTGAACATTACCTTGTTGGCATGTAAAATGAATCCAATTGTCTGGTAGTTTGAATATTCTTTGTCATTGCCCTTTCTTGGGACGGGAATGAAAAACGCCCTTTTCCAGTCCTGTGGCCACTGCTGAGTTTTCCAGATTTGCTGACATATTGAGTGCAGCACTTTAACAGCATCATCTTTTAGGATTTGAAATAGTTCAGCTGGAATTCCATAACCTAAGTTAATTCCATCAATTAAGTCTGTGCACTACAACAAGAGAGGCCACCATGTTGAGAAGCCTATAATACCACAACTAGAAAAGTGGTCCCTGCTTTTCACAACTAGAGAAAGCCTGGGTGCAGCAATGAAGGCCCAGCACAGCCAAAAATAAATCAATAAATGAATAAAGTTAATTTTTAATTTAAGAAAATTAATTTTTTTAAAAATTAAAAATAAAGAGTAAAGCAAAAACCAGTAGAAGTTAAAAATGAAATAGATACATCCATAATCATAACGGAAATTTATACATTGTTCTTTCAAGAACTAAGGAAAGTACTAAACAGAATACCAGTAAAGATACAGAAGATGTGAATCATTTTATCAACCATAATGTAACTGGCATTTATAGAACACCCCAACCAACAACAGCAGAAGATGTATCTTTTCAAATTCCCATTTAACATTCACCAAGGTAGACCATATTCTGGGTCAGAAAATAAGACTCAAGAAAAAATTTAACTGTAAAATATATAGTCTCTGACAATAGTAGAATTAAACCAGAAATAAAGGCAAGAAAGATATCAGAAAAATCTTCATATATATATATGAATCAAACAAAATACCACTAAACAACCCAGAAGCCAAAGAAAAGAACCACAAAAAAAAAAGCAGAAAACATTTTGAACTAAATAGAAACAAGAAAGAAGAAGCCTCTTTCAAAACGTATGTGATACAGCTAAGGCAGTACTTACAGCGGTCATTCTCAACAGTGGTTCCCTGAAGCAACTGGCATTACCTGGAAACTTTTTAAAAATGCAAATCCCCTGGCAACAATCCTAACATAATGAATAAGAAAATCAGAGTTTAGGGCATAGTGATTTATTTTAACAACCCGCCAGGTGGTTCCTAGGTATTAAGTTTGAGAACTACTGACTTGGAAATTCATAACAATACTTTTTTTAAAAGAAGAAAGATCTCAATCTCAATTCAATGATCTGTTCTTTCACTGTAAGAAATCAGAAAAACAAGAGCAAATAAAACTCAAAGAAGAAAATAAATGTAACAAATAAAGCATTAATCAATATGATAGACAACAGGAAACAAAAGCTGGTTATTTGAAAAAATCAATTAAATTGATTAACCAACTAATCTCTAGTCAGACCAGAAAAATAAGACACAGATATTCATATCAGACATAAGAGGAAACATCACTACAGAGTTTACAAGTATTAAAAAGAATAATAGGGAATATAATGAACACTTCATACCAGTAAATTTAACATCTTATATGACACAGACAAATTTCTTAAGAACCCAGACTACTAAATGTCATTCAAAAAGAAATTGATCATTTGAATATCGCTAACATTTATTAAAGAAAATAAATGCCACAGTCAAAATCTTTCCTACAAAGAAAGTTTCTGGGCCAAATAGTTGCACTGGTGAACCAAACATTTAAGAAAGAAGTAATACCAATTCTACACAAACTCTTACAGAAAACAGAATAGGACAAAACATTTCTCAAATCACTTTACTGTTACTCAGATTATAAAAGCAAAGACATTACAAGAAAAGAAAACAATAGTCCAAGATCTCTTGTGAGCATAAATATAAAAATCCTTAACAACATTTTGCAAATCAATTATAGCAATATATGAAAGGAATAGTACATTGTGGCCAAGCAGAGTTTATCCAAAATACAATAGTAGCTTAACATCTAAAAATCAATGTCATTCACCACACTAAGAAATCAAAAAGAGAAATAAAAGAAATTAAAAAACAAATGATCTTCTCAACAGATACAGAAAATTATTTGACAAAATTTAACATTATTCATGAAAAAGACTCAGCAAACCAGAAATAAAAGTGAATTTCCTTTATAGCTTATGGGAACACACTTGTATCCAATTGGTGTGTGAAAACTGTATACATCTTAATTATGTTGAATTGGTTCACAGTGTTTTTCAGGTCTACTATATCCTTCTACTTCTCTGTATATTCATTCTACAATTTGTGAGAGTTTGATATTGAAACTCCAACTGAAAATCTTAATTTATACTTTAAAAAAGTGAATTTCCTCTACCTGATAAAAGCATTCCCAAAATACACATCACTAATATAGTAACAGTAATTAAAAGACTGGAGCTTTCTTTACTAAAATTTTTAAAAAGGCAGAAATGTCTGCTAGCACTACCTCTACTCAGTATGGTACCAGAGATCCCAGCAGTATAAAGAAAATAATAAAACTTATATAAAGTGAAAAGGAAAATGAATATTTATTACCTGAGCATAATACATGATCGTCTGTATACAAAACAAGAAAGAATCTACCTAAACTCTAAAAGGAATAATAAGTGTATTTTGCAAAGTTGCAGGGTGCCAAATGCTGAAGTGTCCATAAGTTAGAAGACTCAATACTGTTAACGGCTCAATTTTCCCCAATATAGATGAAATGTACCTCCAATTAAAATTCCTACATGCTTTTCCTTAAGAAACTGACCAACTGATTCTAAATTTTAAATGGAAATATGAAGGACTAGAGTAGTCTAAAATTTTTTAAAGCAAAACAAACAAAAAATGATGGGAAGACAGACACTGCCTCATTTCAAAGCTATAGTAATCAGTAGAGTGTGATGTTAAACATACATCAAAGAACCAGAATAGAATCCCAAGGTTGACTCACACATATATTGTCAATTGACTCTTCAATATATCTACCAAGGTAATTCAATAGGGAAAGAAAAATCTTTTCAACCAAAGAACAATTGCATATTCCATAAAAACCGCAGCCCTTACTTCACAACACATATGAAATTTAACTCAAAGAGAAGACAGATCAGAGGATGAGAGCCAAAACTAAATATCTAGTAAAACACGGAAGAGAAAAACTTTTGTGACCTTGGGCTTGACAAAAGATTTCTTAGGTAGAACACATTGATAAACTGTATGTCATCCAAATTTAAAAGCTCTGCTTTTTAAAAGGCACTGTAAAAATGAAAAGGTATGCCACAACTGAAAGAAAGAATCTGCAAAATATACATCAGAGAAAGGACTAATGTCCATATTTTTTTTAATCTCCTAAAATTCCATAATAAGGAGTCAAACAACCCAATTTTTAAAATGGACAAAAAGTATGAACAGACATTTTACCAAGGAATATATAAATGGCAAATATTGAAATAAAAAGACATTCAGTAACATTAATCATCAAGGAAATGCCAATAAAAAAACTATAAGATATCCTTACAATTCCAGAATAGCTAGAATTAAAAAAGACTAACACTACCAAGTGTTGGTGGGGATGGAAGTAACTGGAACTCTTGCTGGTAGGTTGCAGATGGTAGTATCACTTTGGTAAATAGTATGGAAGTTTCTTATAAACTTAAACACATAACTGCAAATAAGCCAGCAAGAATCATGAGAGACTGACTGTACAGGGACATGTACTCATACTTTCTGGAGTAATGGAAATATTTTATATCTTGATTCAGGTGGCACTTACACAACTATATCAATCTGTTAAAGCTCATCAAGTTGCTCTCTGAAAACTAATATTTTTATGCACACACACACACACACACACAACACACATACATATGTACTGATGACAAGTAAATCTGCTTTATTCAGGCTCCCTCAACTTAGTACAGTGCTTGGCCAAACATCTTAGAACTATCCTTGATTCCTTTTCCTCACATTTTACATAATCTCTCAGTGATTCCTAAGTAGTGATCTAAGATCAAGATCAAGAATGTTAAAAGATCAATATACAATAATAAAGCTTCAAAATATGTAAAGTAAAAACTGAAAGAATCATACAGAGAAATCTAGAAAATCAACAGCATCATGGAAAATTTAATGTACCCTTCCCAGTGACTGACAGCACAGTTAAAATGTCAGTAAAGATCTAAAAGATTTAAACAACATGAGTAATTAAATTTAATAAACAACTGCATTAAGCCATTTTGGAAGAAAGTTCCGAAACTTTCTTAAAAAATTTAAAGATATTTTTTCCTCCTGATCCAGCATCCTTAGTTATTCAAACAAGAGAAATAAAACCATGTCCACAAGTTGATTTGTATATTATGTGAATTGCAAGTGTATTCACAACAGTCCAAAACTAGAAATAGCCCAGGCCCTGGAGAAGGGAAAGGCTAACCACTCCAATATTCTGACCTGGAGAATTCCATGGACTGTATAGTCCATGGGGTCACAAAGAGTTGGACACGACTGAGCGACTTTCACTTTCACTTTCATTCATCAGTAGGAGAATGAACAAAGAAAATGCCGTGTATTCATATATTGGAAAAGCACTCAACAATAAAAGGAACAAATTACTAATAAATACAACATGTTTATTTATTACTACTAATAAATACATCATGCTCAAAAGCAGCATGATGAGTCAAAGAAGCCTTATTTTAAAAGAGATGCATAATGTGTGATTCCATTTATACAGAATTTCAGAACAAGCAAAACTATTTGATGATGAAAAAAATCAGGAAGCAGGACAGGTGTCAACTGCAAAGGATCATGAGAGAACTTTCACAAGTAATGGTCAACGCCCTATATCTTGATATAAGTTTGGGTTACAGATGTATATTTTGTCAAAACTCAGAAAATTGTGCACAGAATTTATGCATTTCACTATATGTAACTTTTGAAATTAAAAGATGCTCTCTCCTTGGAAGAAAAGCTAACCAACTTAGCATATTAAAAAGCAGAGACATTACTTTGCCAACAAAGGTCCATCTAGTCGAGGCTATCGTTTTTCCAGTAGTCATGCATGGATGTGAGAGTCGGACTATAAAGAAAGTTGAGCACTGAAGAATTGATGCTTTTGAACTGTGGTGTTGGAGAAGGCTCTTGAGAGTCCTTTGGACTGCAAGGAGATCCAACCAGTCCATCCAAAAGGAGATCAGTCCTGGGTGTTCATTGGAAGGACTGATGCTGAAGCTGAAACTCTAATACTCTGGCCACCTGATGTGAAGAATTGGCTCATTGGAAAAGACTCTGATGCTGGGAAAGATTGAAGGCGGGAAGAGAAGGGTATGACAGAGAATCAGATGGTTGGATGGCATCACCAACTCAACGGAGATGAGTTTGAGTAAGCTCTGGCAGTTGGTGACGGACAGGGAAGCATGGCACACTGCAGTCCATGGGGTCACAAGGAGTCGGACACAACTGAGCAACTCAACTGAACTGACATGTAACTTTTACATAAAAAATGTAAGTACAGAATTCAAGTTAATAACAGACATGGTATTATCTTTAGCGTGTACTGATGTTTTCAACAGTCTTTAAAATTCCACAACAACAAAAACACTGACAGATGGATGAGAGATACATGGTAACTGAAAAAGCAAAAGATTAACTATAGAATGTAGGTAGCATGTCTATGAGAATTCAATGCACAAGTCTTTCAACTTATAGTATTTCTGAAATATTTCTTAATTTTGAGGGGAATTCTACAGGATATGTTCTGTGATCATAATATAACTACCTAGATATTAGTACAAAAACATAAATTACTAGAAAACCCGTGTTTGAAATTTTTAAACTGCACTAGTAAATAATCCATGAGTGAAAGAACAAATGACTATGGAATGTTAAACACACTTTGAGCTAAAGAATAATTAAAATACTACATACCAAATCACGTAGGATACAACTATAGCCATGTTTACATTGTTTATTTATGTTACAGCTTTAAAGGCATATATTTTTAAAAATTCAATGAATAAAACCTGAAAAATAATGAATGAAGCAACAATATAAAATGGAAAAAAGTGTAACAAATCAAAATATATTAAAATAATATAATAATATAAATTATTATATAATATAATAAAAAGAATTAATGAAATTGATAAAGATTAAAAATCAATAACTCCAAAAATTAGTACTCTGAAAAATATTAAGATTTATAATCTTGTGGAGAATCTGATCAAGACAAAAGTAAGAAGGCCCAGGCAGCCAATATTAGGCATATATAAGGGGATATGCCTATAAAGCAGGGTTTTCTAGGTGGCTCAGTAGTAAAAGAACCCACCTGCCAATACAGGAGACACAGGAGACGTGGGTTCGATCCCTGAGTTGGGAAATATCCCCTGGAGGAGGATATGGCAACCCAGTCCAGTATTCTTGCCTGGAAAAAATGCCATGGACAGAGAAGCTGGGGGGGCGGCTACAGTTCATGGGGTCACAAAGAGTCAGACATGACTGAGCATACACACATACGGCTACAAACTATTTTAGACTTCACTAAAAGCATATTATGAAAAACCTTAGATCAATACATTGGAAATTTTTAGATAAAATGAACAAATTCTGAAAATAAAATCAAATTACCAAATCTGACAAGAAGAGAAAAAAACTTGAGTAGTCTTACTATCAGATAACTTGAATCTATCATTTTAAAATCTTGCCAGAAAGAGAACAGATGACTTACACCAAGCATTTCCAGGAAAAGTAGTAACTGAAAAGACGTGCAGACAATGGACAAAAGGATTATATTGCCTAGCAAAACAGAAACTGTTTCTCAAAAAGTTATCTGTAGAAGAGATTATGACTTTACTCCAAAACCCCTAGAGGTTTGCATTGTGGTGCTCAAAAAAAAAGAGTTAATTTTTAAAACCAGTAAGTATCCAGTTAGTATTCAGATTTCTAATTATAATTTTCTTTTTTTTTTTGAAGTTTGTTGGAATCTGGATGTAATTAGATTGAAACACTGCAGTTGCCTGATGTGATTTTTGAACCTCTTTAAATCTATATATTCTCTATCCCCTTGTTTTTACTGCCAACAGTTTGCTCCTCAACATTGTTTGTCAGTGCCTACGATGAAGGCATAGAAGTTGTACTTATTAAATGACCACTGACCCAGTAAAAGGAGGAATTAATTAAATCTTTAGATACAAGAATTATGAATCAAAAGCAATGATGAGCTGAAACTATTTTAACAATGTAATAATAGGTCAAGCCTTTCACTGAGAGTACAACATTCAATTCATAATTAAAGGATAAAGTACCTTACTTCCCAGAAGTTACATAAAAAAACAAAAATTGATGAACTACAGTAAAGAATCTGCCTGCAATGCAGGAGCCACAGGAGATGCAGGTTCGATCCCTAGGTTGGAAAGATCCCCTGGAGGAGGAAGTGGCAACCCACTCCAGTATTCTTGCCTGGAGAATCTCATGGACAGTGGAGCCTGGAGGGCTACAGTCCATGGGGTCGCAAAGAGTCGGATATAACTGAAGCAATTTTGTGCAAACGAAGTTTTCTTCTTTGTAGGCTAGCTACAAGATCAGTGTAATAATATTTGTATAAAATATAAATTTGGTTGCAATAAAAATATTAATAAAATATGTCCAGAACAAGCGAAAGCAATGGTCCACATTAGGGAACACTTCATTAAGCTCTGATAAGTTTGAATAGGTCAAAATAGTAGTTTGTCCAGAGAGCATGATAAAGACCACAAAGGGTCAACTAAAATCATATGTATCTTATATTTACATCTGATTTTGCCATTTAGTACCTGTGTGATCACTGGCCAGTTAGGTGAGACATCTAAGCCTCAGTTCCCTTATCTGAAAAATGGGTAAAAAGAGCACAAATTTGCATGTTCATGCTGAGGACTAAATGAGTCAATACTAGTCAAGTGTTAATACTAACACCGAGCACAGAGTAACACTTGCTGTTATTATTATTGGAAAATATTCTTTAAATCATTAATATGTGTTAATTTAAGACTATCAAAAAGACGTAAGTGGAAAGCTTGTTTATGTGAAGATTAAAGGAACAAAGGATGCTTATCTAAAGCATGGAAAATAGTAAGTTGAAACTAAGATATCTTGAAATATTTGCAGGGCCAATACGTGGAAGAGTGATTACCTTGTACAGGTACAGTTCTATATAGTTATGAAAATCTAAGTATGAATTATAAGAAATGCATATTTCTTCTAAATAAAAATTTTAATACATAAAACAGTAGGATGGCTGTCTTTTAAGGGACTGATACTTCCATCAATGAAAGAATGTTAAGCAGAGACAAAAAGAACAGAGTCTTTTGAATCCTGAATGCACATCTATTAAAACATTTCAATATAACCAATGCATATTTTCAAACTTGTGTATAATATTTATATAGCTTATAAACAGTTTTAAAAGAATATAGTTTAATAATTCCACTTATCAAAACTAAAGGGCTTTTTACTGTGGTACTTTGGGAAACATTTAGTAAATATAAAAATATATACCATCTTAACAAGTAGTCTATGTCACACAAACCTAGCAATTTATTAAATATTTTATTTATTACAACTATTTCACTTTATCTAATTAGTTCTCCAAGTTCTTCACAACTGAAACTACACATCAAAGTGAGTGAGTGAAAGTCACTTAGTCGTGTCCAACTTTTGTGACCCCATGGACTGCAGCCCATCAGGCTCCTCTGTCCATGAGATTCTCCAGGAAAGGATACTGGAGTGGGTTGCCATTTCCTTCTCCAGGGGATCTTCCCAACCCAGGGATCAAACCTGGATCTCCTGCATTACAGGCAGATTCTTTATTGTCTGAGTCACCAGGGAAGCCCCGCACAGCAAATGCCAAACCTAATTTATGCACCATTAAAATTTGTCTTCTCTGATTCCTATGACTGGATTATTTTTAAAGGGAGATTACATATATTAAAAATTTCTAATTCTCACCATCTAATATTGTGTCCTGTAGGTCTGTATTTCCTACAGTGTGCTGAAAGCAATGTTCGATCTACACTTGAAATTCACCACAGAATTTTGAAAAAAGAAAAAGTGATGTTAAAAGTGAAGAGACGAGAAAGCCATATAGTATCACAATTCCTACAGAGAAAAAAAATTACCTTGCTAAGAACACCATATCTAATGGTTTCTAAATCAAAAGAAAAAATGCAAAGTAAAAATGACATTAATAATGGCTTCCCAACTATACCTCCAAATCCTCATGGCATGTAATATAGTACAGCAAAACATTAATATTATACTAAAATTGAGATTCACATTGAGAGTCTTAGAAAGTGTATAATGTACTGCTAACCTAAAATGAAATAAATTTCCCTCGGGACTAACCCAGAAGAGCTTTATGACCCAACTGAGTAAAACCATGCACATAATTCCTCTTTGAGATTTATAGATTCCCTAAAATTCCTGTAATTCTAAGTGCAGCAAAAAGGACAAACTGACGTTTCCTTTACTGCCAGGGCAAGTTCCCAAGTGGTCCTATTCTCCTCAGTTCAAATATATATCTGATATACCCCAAATGAAAAAAGAATCTATTTCCTCTCATCTATTTCAGCACTTTATTTAGATATAATTTCAAAGATACAAACAAGTTATAAGAATAGTCAAAGGAATTTCATATACTCATTACTCAGATTCACTAATGGCTAATATTCTGCCCATTGTTTTATCGTTAGTTCCCTCTCTCCCTCTCTCACACGAACATGTGAGCACGCATGTGTGCAAGAGTGTAGACACACTCACATACACACACACAAAAAAAAAAAAACCAGGCATGATCATTCCTATTATGCTTAAATATTTGGTGTATATCTTAAGAATGAAAACTTTTTTTTTACAAAACAATATTATAGTTATCCACATAAGGGAAGTTAACATTTATATACTGTTTAATAAAACACATACATTTCAATCTATGAATTCAAATTCTCTCAGTGTACAATTCAGTCTTTTATCACTTAAGTGCATTCAATTGTCATGTTTCTTTAGCCTTCTTTCATCTGGAACAATTTCTAGCCTTATCTTCTCTCTCATGACATTGACACTCTTGAGGAATAGCTATTCCTCATTTGAAGTTTATACAATATGGCCTCATGACTGGATTCAGGTATTAATTCTTAGAATACTATAAGCCAAAGGTCAGCAACCTACGTTCCATGGGCCAAATCTAGCCGGCCACTCATTTTTATAAACAAAATGTACTGGCACACAGATATATCCATTCATTTACATACTCTCCATGGCTTGCTTTCAAACTTCAATGGAAGAATTGAGTAAATCAGAGACTGTATGATCAACAAAGCCTAAAATATTTACTATGTAAGTTTTTACAGAAAAAGTTTATAGAACTCTGCTCTAAATAATGTTTCTTTTAGCAGGTACCATACCCAGAGGCACATAATGTCCAATTTCCCATGGTTTGTAATGTCAATTTTCATCGCCTGACAAGGTTCTAATGGATTTTTACAGTACATAGTTACTATTTTTCCCTTGAACCCAATGAACAATCTGTGGGAAAGACATCTAAATATCATGCACATCACATTAAAAATTTGTTCCCACCCCCACAGATTTGGCATTCCATTGCTCATTCTTTCCTAAATAAAGTTTCACCGTGATTGTCTCACACACACATACAAAATGATTTTTCAGCTTTAGCAATGTCAGTCAGCATTCTGTGTAGGAAGAGGCATCCCTTCTCCTCTATTTATGTCTGTCAGTTTGTATAGGTTCACGAATTCCTGTGTCTTCAGTGGTTCATAAATTATTCTAATTACTCTAAATTATTCTGATGGGCTTCCCTAGTAGCTCAGCTGGTAAAGAAGCCACCTGCAATGCAGGAAACCCCTCGTTCAATTCCTGGATCGGGAAGATCCACTGGAGAAAGGATAGGCTAACCACTCCAGTATTCTTGTGTTTCCCTGGTGGCTCAACTGGTAAAGAATCCACCTGCAATGTAGGAGACCTGGGTTTGATCCCTGGATTGGGAAGATCCCCTGGAGAAGGGAATGGCTACTTACTCCAGTATTCTGGCCTGGAGAATTCCATGGACTCTATAGACTGAGTGACTTTCACTTTCATTTTTCTTTCTGATGCTCAAATTATCCCAGATATACCAACGGAAACCCTTCAACCTGACCTCTATGTTTTTTTCACATATTTTCTTTATTTAACATAACAAGATATACCAGGCTTATCTTTATATTTCCCTACCACAACCCTAAAATTAGCCAATTCTCCAGAGTCCTGCTTCTTTTGGTAAAAATGTTATTAAAAACTCTATCTGGGAATAAGGTTGAACAATGTGTTCACGATTACTGGGGTGTCTTCACATCTAGACCCTTTCTGAAGAATTAATAAGTATCTATAACTATCTACCTTCTAATCATAAACTCATGCTGATACCTCCAATTCCAAACCATCTTGGCAGTATCCTTCCTTGCCTTCCTCATTTCTTATTTGTATCTCCTGTCTTCCATATCAGCAACTCTAACTCCCAATAATATCAACACATGTACTCATTCTTTCAGTCTAACCATGCATCTGAAATAATTTTAGAACTGCTTTACCAAACCCTTCAAAAAACAAACCTGCAAGATCTGTTAGTAGCTCTTCCTCACATTCACACATATTCTAAAGGCACACAAACGTCACTGGAAAAAGTCTCTTGCATTAGTTCTTTTCTCCCCTTTCAGCGTTTAACTATATATTTATTTGAAATGCATTTGGGCTCATTTGTTTCAGTTTGCATTTTGCATAGAGTTTTGTTTTCTTCTTTTCCTTGTTTACTTAATTTTTATACATAGATCATATATGTTTCTAAGGGCAATATGTTTTTTAAAGTCCAAACTATTTTTTTTTTCATTACGAATTAAGGGAAATATATTTTCATTTCCTGTCCTTTCCACAGCATTCTCTGCTGGCCCTTGTAAGTAATCAACATCACTGTTTTCTGGTCTATCTTTCTGGTGTTTTTTGCTCATATAAACAGGCATAAGTATGTTTTCTGATTTCCCTTTCTTCACTAATACACAAAAAGTAGTCCATTATATACATTATATACTTGGTGACAATATATCCTGTAAATCACTCCATTTGATTTCAAAGAGTTCATCATTATTTTCTACAAGTACATGACCACTAATGTGGATGTACTAGTTTAACCATCACTTTCTTAGTTTTATCATTGAAGGAGTTTCCAGATAATGTTACAGTGAATAACCTTGTATATATTAAAAAAAAAAAAAAAAGTATCTGCAGGATAAATTCCTTGGAATGAAATTGATATGTATTTCTATTGGAGATTTAAGTGATTTTAAAACATAGCCCAAATTCTCTTCAACACTTACCACTAAGAAGGAGAATCTATGAGCCCTCCCTCTGAATCAAAAGAGTCTATGACTACTTCAGTTGAGAGAATATGGACGTGATGCTATGGGGCTTCTAAGGCTCTGCTATAAAAGATATCAGATGAATGGATAAGAAAGCTGTGGTACCTATACACAATGAAGTATTACTCAGCCATTAAAAAGAATACATTTGAATCTGTTCTAATGAGGTGGATGAAACTGGAGCCTATTATACAGAGTGAAGTAAGCCAGAAAGAAAAACACCAATACAGTATACTAACACATATATAGGGAATATAGAAAGATGGTAACAATAACCCTGTATGCGAGATAGCAAAAGAGACACAGATATATAGAACAGTCTTTTGGACTCTGTGGGAAGGGAGAAGGTGGGATGATTTGGGAGAATGGCATTGAAACATGTATAATATCATATAAGAAATTAATTGCCAGTCCAGGTTCAATGCAGGATACAGGATGCTTGGGGCTGGTGCACTGGAACGACCCAGAGGGATGGTACGGGGAGGGAAGAGGGAGGGGGGTTCAGGATGGGGAACACGTGTACACCCATGGCAGATTCATGTTGATGTATGGCAAAACCAACACAATATTGTAAAGTAATTAGCCTCCAATTAAAATAAATAAATTTATATTAAAAATAAGTAAAACAAAATCTAATAAAAGCAATCAGCTTCTGCCTGATTTTTGTGGATGCTTGATCTTCTGATGTTCCCTCTCAGGATACTTCTTTTCAAACTCAGTTAGCTTGCTGAGAAGTCCAAACTATATGCAGACTGTGTAAGTTACCTAAAAACTGTCCCATTTGAGCTTAGCTTTCAGTCAACTCAACTGCAACACAATATATATGAGTGAAAAGGCTACAGAGGATACCAGCACCGCCCCCAATCAAGTCACCCCAGCTGTTTGGGCCCACCCAGCCAAAGTCTCAGATATCATAGAAATGGGGATATGGTTCATTTCATTTTCATTCATATTAATATAGTTGATCAATGCTAAAAATATTCCTCTGATGATTGCATTTAAAAGTATCTCACAGATTATTATACATGTTGCTCTTACTGTCATTATTTTTTGGCAATTTTATCATTTAAGTTTGCATTTATTTCTTCTTTCATCCAACCGGAAGGCTTTATTTAACATGCGGGTATTTAATTTCAATATTTGCACCTTTTGAAAAACTGTTTTCCTTATACCCTAGTATATGGTCAGCTCACTTTTTGCGAGATTTCTGTTTAGTTGGAGAGACAACATTGTCTGTAATCAGGCTGTATTGTTTGACATTTATGTGTGTGTGTATCTCTGTGTGTATTTTTTTGTCCTCTTAAGTACTGAAAGTAATGCTTGACTTGTTTGCTAATGACAGTGATGCTATCTATTTCTCTTCCATCATCTGTAATTTCAGTTTTGTATAGGTGGTTGCTGGGTTGTTTGGTGCACTGATATTCTTCTCATATATCATTATGGTGAATTGTGGGTTTTTTATCTTAAGGTGTTCTTATGTAAAGTTTTGGCGGTCTGAATTCTACTTTCTCTGATTGAAGATCACAGCCCCTCTTTCTCACTGTATCCACTTTTCCTAGTAAATCTTCTTTGTCTCTTCATTTTAGTCTTTCTGAATCAACATGTTTCAAGGGCATTTCCATGACCGGCATAGAGTTGAATTTTGCTTTATGCACCAATGTGAATATGTTTTCTTTGAACAGGCAACTTAATTTCATCCATGTTTATGGATAATATTATGTTGGATCTCAACTCTGCCATACTAATTTATAATTACTGTGTGATTTAGGATGAGTTTTTTTGAGGTTTTTTTCTATCTGATATCTTCTTTTATTGGTATTTAAGAAAATTTCTGTTTTTGCTCTAGTGGTTTCCTCTATGTTCATACCATCACAGTGGCCTTAATTCTCTTCTTTCCTACTTAACTTTTAACATTTGTATCTCAGTTTTAATCCTAAGTATCCCAAGAACAACAGTAATCAACATTTACTATCTTGGTTCAATAATTCCTTCTACTTGTTTTATGTTATCAAGTCATATTATAAATAATTATAGAAAACTAAGAGGATAATGAAAAACTACTTCTTGAGAATATCAGTAAGAATTTCAATATAGCAAAAAAAAAAAAAAGAAAAAAAGTGAAACTGTGAGTTGCTCAATCATCTGACTCTTTGCAACTCCATGGACTGTAGCCCACCAGTTTCCTCTGTCCATGGAACTCTCCTGACAAGAATACTAGAGTGAGTAGCAATCCCCTTCTCCAAGGGATCTTCTTGACCAGGGATTGAACCTAGGTCTCCTACACTGAAGGTATATTCTTTACCTTCTGAGCCATCAGGGAAGTGAAAGTGCAAGTTGCTCAGTCGTGTCTGACTCTTTGCAACCCCATGGACTATACAATCCTAGAATTCTCCAGGCCAGAATACTGGAGTGGGTAGCCTTCCCCTTCTCCAGGGGATCTTCCCAACCTAGGGTTCAAACCCAGGTCTCCCACATTGCAGGTGGATTCTTTACTAGCTGAGCCACCAGGGAAGCCCAAGAATACTAGAATGGGTAGCCGATCCCTTCTCCAGTGGATCTTCCCAACTCAGGAATCGAAACAGGGTCTACTGCACTGCAGGCAGATTCTTTACCAACTGAGCTATCAGGGAAGCCTGAGCTATCAGGGAAGCCAATATCAAATAAATGTTGGGGCATAAATATACTAAAAGATTAAACTATATTGCTCACTCTTCAATCTTTGAGCCTGAAAAAATTATTCAGGGTATGAACAGTCATATATGAGTCATATATGAAGAGTCATCAAGTGAAGAGTCTGAGATCTAAAGTAGATGCTCTATTCCGTTATCATTACAGGCATAAATGAAAAAGCCTACATTCTCAACTGTGTTCAATAAAAGCTAAAAACACGCTACTATGATGATGCTTCCAGTCTTCCCTTATGCTTCCTTTAAATGTGATAAAATAATTTGGGCACTACCATAAGAAAACAGAAAGATGACAATATATTTCACTGTAGCATAATCCTTCTAAACAACTTATTTTCTTGGTAATTTAATTTTTTAGCACAGTTGGGAATAAATGATAAGCAATGAATTCCTAGGATAAAGTAACAAAATATTTCAAAATACAGAAAAAAAAAAAGAACACTAAGATCCCACAATGTATCTTAGATTTGTAGAAGGGTCCAACAGATCCATCTACATAATTACATAGAGAATATTTTATTTCATATTTTTAAATAACTGAAAGTTCTCTTTGTTCTTTGGACACCTTCTAAGAAAGAATGAAATTTAAGAAACAACTTCATAGATAACTGTGTGTATGCTTAGTCGCTCAGTCGTGTCCGACTCTTGCAGCCCCATAGACTGTAGCCTGTCAGGTGCCTCTGTCCATGGGATTCTCCAGGGAAGAATACCAGAGTGGTTGCCATTTCCTTCTTCAGGCGATCTTCCCAACCCAGGAAAAGAACCCAGGTCTCCTGCATTGCAGACAAACTCTTTACCAACCGAGCTACGAGGGAAGTCCCATCATAGATAGTTGAAGTGAAGTGAAGTGAAAGTCGCTCAGTCGTGTCCTACTCTTTGTGACCCGATGGACTGGAGCCCGCCAGGCTTCTTCCTGGGATTCTCCAGGCAAGAATACTGGAATGGGCTGCCATGCCCTTCTCCCCATAGATAGTTAGGTCTGCTCAAAAAAGAAACTAAAAAACTAAAACTAGGTCCAACTGACCCATACAGTATACCAAGCATTAAACAGTACTCTCCTATCTATTATCTATGCAACAGTCCAGGTTCTTTTCCTGCTTTCCCCTTTCTCTTTCTTCTCCTCTCACTTTTAGTTGCTTTCTTTCTATTTAGAACATAGTAACAACATTTGCATACTATTCATCTACTGACAGCCCCACCACTCTTGTTTAACTCAGCTCTAAATTTAAGTGAAATGCTCTCTATCAGTTTTTTATACAAAGTGTTCCCATTTACCTCCTCATTAAATATTAGCAAAAACTATACACACATATAAATTTTACTGATACCTATATAAATATATATTGTACCTATATAAATACATATATCTTTCATATGTATAACATATTTATATAGGTATCAATAAAAGTTATATATGCATGGGTATAATTCTGACCGATATTTAATATCTATACAAAAAACCGCAATATCATATATATATTACCAATTCATTAGATGGAGCTTATTCTCTAGGATGAATTGAGTGGTGACAATATAGACTATGGCCTACCAAGCCTAAACTACTTAGTAGCTAGACCTTCAAAAAAAAAATCCAAATTTTCTATTTTAATAAAAATGGTAATGGCCCACATGTACAGAATTATCTGAGTTTGGCCATGTTCAAAATGTTTTTTCTATAGGTTTGACATATGAAAAACTATTTGGCAAAATATAAAAACCTTTAAAACTCAACATTCTGAAACTAAGATCATGGCATTTGGTCCCATCATTTCATGGCAAATAGACGGCGAAACAGTGGAAACTGTCATACTTTATTTTAAATCACTGCAGATGGTGATTGCAGCCATGAAATTAAAAGACACTTACTCCTTGGAAGGAAAGTTATGACCAACCTAGACAGCATATTAAAAAGCAGAGATATTACTTTGCCAACAAAGGTCCATCTAGTCAAGGCTATCGTTTTTCCAGTGGTCATATATGGATGTGAGAGTTGGTTAATAAAGAAAGCTGAGCACTGAAAAATTGATGCTTTTGAACTCTGGTGTTGGAGAAGACTCTTGAGAGTCCCCTGGACTTCGAGGAGATCCAACCAGTCCATCCTAAAGGAGATCAGTCCTGGGTGTTCATTGGAAGGACTGATGTTGAACTGAAACTCCAATACTTTGGCCAGCTGATGCGAAGAGCTGACTCACTTGAAAAGACCCTGATGCTGGGAAAGATTGACAGAAGGAGGAGAAGGGGATGACAGAGGATGAGATGGTTGGATGGCATCACCAACTCAATGCACATGGGTTTGGGGAGACTCCAGGAGTTGGTGATGGACAGGGAGGCCTGGCATGCTGCGGTTCATGGGATCACATTGGACACAATTGAGCAACTGAACTGAGACAGCATATTAAAAAGCAGAGACATTACTTTGCCAACAAAGCTCCACCTAGTCAAGGTTATGGTTTTTCCAGTAGTCATGTATGGATGTGAGAGTTGGACTATAAAGAAAGCTGAGCACTGAAGAATGGATGCTTTTGAACTGTGGTGTTGGAGAAGACTCTTGAGAGTCCCTTGGACTGCAAGGAGATCCAACCAGTCCTTCCTAAAGGAGAGCAGTCCTGAATATTCATTGGAAGGACTGATGCTAAAGCTGAAACTCCAATACTTTTGCCACCTGATACAAAGAACTGACTCATTGAAAAAGACTCTCATGCTGGGAAAGATTGAAGGAAGGAGGAGAAGGGGACGAGAGAGGATGAGATGGCTGGATGGCTCACCGACTCAATGGACATGAGTTTGAGTGAACTCCGGGAGTTGGTGGGAGAAGGCAATGGTATGCACTCCAGTACTCTTGCCTGGAAAATCCCATGGACAGAGGAGCCTGGTGACTGCAGTCCCTGGGGTCATTAAGAGTCAGACACGACTGAGCGTCTTCACTTTCACTTTCCACTTTCATGCACTGGAGAAGGAAATGGCAACCCACTCCAGTGTTCTTCCCTGGAGAATCCCAGGGACGGGGGGGCCTGGTGGGCTGCCGTCTATGGGGTCACACAGAGTTGGACATGACTGAAGTGACTTAGCAGCAGCAGCAGCTGGGAATTGGTAATGAACAGAGAGGCCTGGCGTGCTGCAGTCCATGGGGTTTCAGAGTCGGACACGACTGAGCGACTGAGCTAAACCGAACTGAAAAACCTTTAGCTTATATTTTCTTTCCTTAATTTTCTTGAAATATTTGTTTCATGCCTGCCATGAGTTTCAAGCTGTTAATCTAATCTCTTGCCATTGTAAGATCATTGATCTTTCTGCCTAAAGAGTCTAGGAATTTTCTTTCTTTATCTTTAAAAATATAGTATTTTTATCAAAATGTCTCAAAATTGCTGCTATGGGTAAATTTTACTGGATACCCAATCTGAAAGCTTACAAACAGGAGAATGGATAGGCAAATCACAGAAGATTCAGAAAATGAAATACATCAAAAAAGTTAACTACAGGAATACAAAACAACATCAGTTAATCCTGGTAATACAGTGGTGAAAGAAATAAAACCACAGAGAAGTGCATAAAATATTTCTGCTTTATAAAAATTAAAATATAAGTAAGCAAAATAATATCCCATATAAGCATACATGTATATGTAATAAAGCTCTCTTCCTTTTAAGGAAAAAAAAGTGCATTTTAAGAAATTCTGGATTTCATACTAATGGAAAGCAGAAAACATTTTATTTAAATAAAAAAATTATGAACATGAACAATTACAAAGAGAAAACTTCAAAGAAAACTACAAATTGTTATTTTTTTTAAATAAATATCCTCTTATCAGGTATGTACTTTTGGGGGTGATTTTTCTACTAAGACATGACTACTTCTATTTTGATGCATAATAACCAAATAAAGTTGAGTTAGAGTAAACATAATTATAAGAAGAAAACTTAAAAGAATATTCAACAAATGTTTGTTTCTCAGTAATTAGAAAGTAATAAATTGACAGCTAAAAATGCTGCTTATTTAAAAAGTCAGAATAGTTAACGCTCTTGAAAAATGTTAAACAAATATATCAATCTTTAACATTAAGAGAAACTAAAATGCCACAGATAACTGCATTAAAATTTAAAAATTCAAGAACAGTAGTAGTAGAAATGGACTAAAAGACCTAGCTGCACCCTTTTCAAAAGTTTGTATGTCTTCTGACATTTTTCTCCGTGAAGTGTGAAGTCCTGTCACAAAACAATTCATTCTCCCGACTTCCAGGATCCTAATACCTCAGTGCACACCAAGTCCCATTCAGGTTACAAGTTATATTTGACTCTCTAAGAATGAAGAGTAGGTGCAGTCAGTCAGCGCCTGGACAGGAAGCAAGCACAACACGCTCAAAATGACTAACTGTAAAGAGTCTAACAGGGTTTCCCCAGAGGCTCAGTGGTAGAGAGGCCACCTACAGTGCAGGAGACACAGGAAACGTGAGTTCAGTCCCTGGGTTGGGAAGATCCCCTAGAGGAGGGCATGGCAACCCACTCCAGTATTCTTGCCTAGAGAACCCCAGGGACACAGGAGCCTGGTGAGCGATAGTCCACAGGGTCACAAAGCTGGATATGATTGAAGAGACTGAGCGTGAGTGCGTGTTCACACACACACACACAGTCTAGTAAAAAGACTATTTACAGAAGTACGTGAAAGTGAAAGAGTTTGTCGCTCAGTCGTGTCCAGCTCTTTGTGACCCCATGGACTGTAGCCCACCAGGCTCCTCTGTCCATGGGATTCTGTAGGCAAGAATATGGGAGTGGGTAGCCATTCCCTTCTCCAGAGGGTCCTCCTGATCCATCTGAGCCACCAGGAAAGTCCTACAGAAGTATGGCCAGGGTAGAATCCTGGGACTATCATACCAGCAAGCCTTTACTATCCTGTTGCATGAAAAAAGCAAGAGAAAGAACATTTCTAGAACTCAAAAGAGCAACTGCTATGGGGAAGAATACCTGACAGTGCAGGCTTCAGCTGCTGCTGCTAAGTTGCTTCAGTCGTGTCCGACTCTGTGCGACCCCCAAAGACGGCAGCCCACCAGGCTCCCCCGTCCCTGGGATTCTCCAGGCAAGAACACTGGAGTGGGTTGTCATTTCCTTCTCCAAAGCATCAAAGTGAAAAGTGAAAGTGAAGTCGCTCAGTCATGTCCCCATGGACTGCAGCCTTCTAGGTTCCTCTGTCCATGGGATTTTCCAGGCAAGAGTACTGGAGTGGGGTGCCACTGCCTTCTCCAGCAGGCTTCAGCAGGACAACACAATTAAACCAAGAAGATCCAGCAGGGAGGGAGCAAGGGGAGAAAAATACCTTAACCTCACCCATCTCCCACCTTCTGATCCCAACTGAAAGCTGAAGGGCATGGGAGCAGAATGCAATGATGAGGGTAGATCTGGAGAGAAAAATGGAGAATATCAAATTCAATACCACACGAATCATCATGAAAAAAGAATAAAGTGCACAGTATTTCCAGGCAAGAGTACTGGAGTGGGGTGCCACTGCCTTCTCCAGCAGGCTTCAGCAGGACAACACAATTAAACCAAGAAGATCCAGCAGGGAGGGAGCAAGGGGAGAAAAATACCTTAACCTCACCCATCTCCCACCTTCTGATCCCAACTGAAAGCTGAAGGGCATGGGAGCAGAATGCAATGATGAGGGTAGATCTGGAGAGAAAAATGGAGAATATCAAATTCAATACCACACGAATCATCATGAAAAAAGAATAAAGTGCACAGTTCATAATCGAAGTAATTTGGCTAATACACTTTTTAAACGACAACATTTCAGAGTTGAGAATTGTAGCACACTTGCATGCTCTTAGGCTTCCCACATGGCACTAGTAGTAAGGAATCTACCTGCCAACGCGGCAGACACAAGAGATGCACGTTCAATCCCTGGGTTTGAAGATCCCCTGGAAATAGCACCCCACTCCAGTATTTTTGCCTGAAAAATTCCCTGGGCAAAGGAGCCTGGTGGGCTACAGTCCATGGAGTCACAGAGAATCAGACATGATTGAACACCAATGACAACAACAATGCTCTTTAACCTTTCAACATAATCTTATTTAATTTTGAATTAGCCTCACATTAGTATTTACAGTTATACATTACACATATGTAAGTATTTATAATCAATATGCATTGCAATTATGTTTTCATTTTTATTCCATCTTTTGCTTTGCCTACAATTGATGTGCACATCTTTTTATGACTATTTTTCATTTGCTTTGAATATTTACTAAATCATTTTACATCCTTTGGCAGTTGTGCAAAACTCTCTCAATATCATTTTTCCATCTGATCAGATGCATCAGAAGATCATCAGCTCCATTTACTCTCCTGTTTCCACCTCCTCCCATCACTCCAGAGCGTGCCACGTGGCTGCTGTTGACTCTGGGTTTGCTTTGCTGTCACTGGGGAGTCCATTTCCCTCTCTGGTCTATTTTCTGCTCCCTAGAACCCAAGTCTTTTCTCCTTCTCAGTTCCCACCTCCTCATTTTGTTGAAATATGTCTTCCTGTGGTTTCCTGAGAAAGGTTACAGAGACTTCCCTGGTGGGCCAGTAATTAAGAATCCACCTTGCAAAGCAGGGGAAGTGGGTTCAATCCCTGGTTGGGGAGTTAAAAGCCCTCATGCCATGGCAACTATTGAGCCCATGAGCTGCAATGTATGTGGCAACAAATATTCTGCAAGCTGAAACTAAGACCCAACATACCCAAACGATAAATAAATACATAAATAAATAATTTTTAATGGTGCTAAAGAAGTAATGGCTTGATGCTCTTTACATCTCAAGATTTCATTCTACCCTCGCCCTTGAACAGCAATCTATTTAAATATTAAGGTCTAGTGGAAAACAAGAATTTTGAAGTGATTCTTCTTCCCTTCCTAGATTCCAGGGTTGCTATTCATAAGTCTGATATCTCCCATTTTTTAGATTCTTTGACTTGTCAAAAAGTGTTTTTCAGAACTTTTCCTTATTGTTCTGAAATGTATGATGATATAACCTGCAATAGGTCTTTGATTTTTATTCATTATGCTGGGCATTCATTGGGTTACATATTCTAGAGACTGGTCTTTGGTTCTGGAAATATTTTTTATATAATTCTGATAATTTTTCTGTACAATTTTCTGTTTGTTCTCTCTGGAACTCTTACTATCAGATACTGGACCAGCTGGATCAATCTTCCATTTTTCTTTCATTTCTCTTCAATGTGCATTTCTATTTTTTAGTTTAAAGTCTCAAAACTTTCTTAAACATTATATTTAGGCTTTTATATCTATATCTTTATATTTAGAAGTGTACTTCTTTGTCATTCAAATTCTTAAAGAATATCATCCTCTTGCATCTTTTATTTTCTTTTGTGTTAAATATTTTTCAGCCCCCTATTTCTTCTCCATTCCTTTGTCTGTTTATTTGCTTTTGATGTAGCCTTTTTCATAATCACTCCTTGCATATCAGATGATCCTTCTGTGCCAAAATGCTGATTGGAATTTCCTAGGGCAGGCAGAGTTTTAGACTGGTGAACAAATGGAGAATGAACTGGATTTATTTTGGCTGTTCATTTTTAATTTGATGCAGGTGAGTTTATAGCATTTTATTAGTTTTCAGGTGTACAACATACCAATACAATATTTTTATAGATTATGTTCCTTTTAAGTCATTACAAAATAATGACTATATTTCTCTGTGCTATGCAATATATCCTTGTTGCTTATTTATTCTGTACAACTTCAGACTATCTTAAAAACTGCATTAATCAAAACAGCTTGGTACTGGCACAGAAATAGACACACTGATCAATAGAACAGAGTAGAGAGCTCAGAAGTAAACCTACACACTTATGGTCAGTCAATTAATCTATGCCAAAGGAGGCAAGACTATAGAATGGAGAAAAGAGTCTCTTCAGTAAGTGGTACTGGGAAAACTGAATGGTTATATGTAAATATATGAAATTAGAACATTTCTTCACACCATATACAAAACAATAAATTCAAAATGGATTAAAGACTTATATATCAGACCTGAAACCACAAAACTCCCAAAAGAGAACACAGGCAGCACACTTTTTTATGTAAATTATAGCAGTCTTATTAATATCTGTCTCCTAAGCTATGGTTTTTCCACTGGTCATGTATGGGTGTGAGAGATGGACTATAAAGAAAGCTGAGTGCTGAAGAATTGATGCTTTTGAATTGCAGTGTTGGAGAAGACTCTTGAGAGTCCCTTTGACAGCAAGGAGATCCAACTAGTCCATCCTAAAGTAGATCAGTCCTCGGTGTTCATTGGAGGGACTGATGTTGAAGCTGAAACTGCAATACTTTGGCCACCTGATGCAAAGAGCTGACTCATTTGAAAAGACCCTGATGCTGGGAAAGATTGAGGGCAGGAGAAGGAGACGACAGAGGATAACATGGTTGGTTGGTATCACCAACTCAATGGACATGAGCTTGGGTAGACTCCGGGAGTTGGTGATGGACAGGGAGGCATGGAGTGCTGCGGTTCATGGGGTCGCAAAGAGTCAGACATGACTGAGCAGCTGAACTGAATGGAACTGAGGGCAAAAAAAAAAAAAAAAAGCAAAAAAATTTAAGCAGCGCCTGTGTGTGTGTGTGTGTGTGTGTGTGTGTGCACCTTCAGTCGTGTCCAAATCTTTGTGACCCCATGGACTGTAGCCCACCAGGCTCCTTTGTCTGCAGAATTTTCCAGGCAGGAATACTGGAGTCGGTTGCTAAGTCCTTCTCCAGGAGGTCTTCCTGACCCAGCATCAAACCCACATCTCTTTCATGTCCTGCATTGGCAGGCAGGTTCTTTACTAGTTGTCTTTACCACAAATGAGACTTAATTAAACTTAAAAGCTTTTGCAAAGCAAAGAAAGCCATCAACAAAATGAAAAGACAACCCACTGAATAGAAAAAAGGCTGAATTTATTTCTTGTTGTTGTTTTTCAGTCGCTAAATTGAGTTCAACTCTTTGTGACTCCAACAAGCAGGCTTTTTGCATCAGGTGGCCAAAGTATTGGAGCTTCAGCTGCAGCATCAGTCCTTCCAATGAATATTCAGGGTTGATTTCCTTTTGGATTGACTGATTTGATCTCCTTGCTGTCCAAGGGAATTTATTTTCAGGAATCCCTAATTGCCAATATTGGTAGTTTTTTCGTTGAGGTATTTCAGCTTCTTCAGAGGAAGTTCCTCTTTCTCTTATCTGGAGAAGCATCACCCTGACTAGTTTGTCTTTGGGTGGAGGGGGGATGGGGAGGCTCACCGTCCAACCTGCAGACTGTACTCAACACCCTTGTGTCCTTCTGCTCCTCTCACCCACCCTTCTCTGTGCCTGAGACTCGCATCTGGAACACTCTGCACCTATGAGACTGCAGGCCATGTGCTAGCACTTCCCGTCCTCCAGTCTCTTCAAGGCTGGCTTATTCGTTGAGGTATTTCAGCTTCTTCAGAGGAAGTTCCTCTTTCTCTTATCTGGAGAAGCATCACCCTGACTAGTTTGTCTTTGGGTGGAGGGGGGATGGGGAGGCTCACCGTCCAACCTGCAGACTGTACTCAACACCCTTGTGTCCTTCTGCTCCTCTCACCCACCCTTCTCTGTGCCTGAGACTCGCATCTGGAACACTCTGCACCTATGAGACTGCAGGCCATGTGCTAGCACTTCCCGTCCTCCAGTCTCTTCAAGGCTGGCTTGGCAAACCAACTCTTTCTCATCGCCTGCCTCCCACCCCCACACACCATTATCTGAACTGTTCAGTTATTTTCTAGTTTCATGGATGGTGCACTTTTGTGTTTTTTTTTTCTTTTTCTCCTTGTACCTTGAGGTGATTTTTGAGAAAACAAGAGAGAAATGGCTTTATCGTGCCTTAAGGCATTGGGATTTTCATTTAGTTTTGTCTTTTGGAGGGCTTCTCTGGTGGCTCAGATGGTAAAGAATCTGCCTGCAATGCGAGAGACCTGGGTTGGGAAGATCCTCTGGAGAAGGGAATGGCTACCCACTCCAGTATTCTTGCCTGGGGAATCCCCATGGACAGAGGAGCCTGGCAGGCTACACTCCATAGGATCACCAAGTACCTATTTCAACTCATTTTGAAATATATTTGACTCTTTTATGCCTCCTTGACATACTGCTATTCCTCTGTCTCAGAACATACATTTTTCACACCTTAATAAATTGATAGAAACATTGATAAGGTAATAATAATAATGAAATCACACATGCAATGTACTATTTATTATCTGTTTTAAAAAAACAGATCATTTCAGTTAAAGCCTATTTTTTTCCACCAATGCTGGAAAATCTCAAGAATAACTGCACCATTATCACAATATTTTAATTTTTATTAAAATAAAACAAAAAGTGGCAACGATTTTCAGTTAAAATCTTCCCTGTGTGTGGAGTTGCATAGATTTCTGGCTGAAAGGAGAGAAGTTAGGAAACTTTGTATTTCCTGTGAAATGCTAAAATATGAATTATTATGTTGGGATTCCTGCAGCAAAGCTCAAAAATCTCCCTTTAACTTGCTGCACTGCGTCTTCCTCCCTCTTTCCTTTTACCCCTCTCTCTCAACAAGGATGTTTGATTCTTTTTGTTCTGAGCAATGTTGATCGCCCAGCATTGTAGTGACACGAACTGTAGGCACATGGGAGATTTAAGACTGAAAATAATACATCCCCTCTGAGAAATGTGGACTGTAATCTGAAGTGTAATCTCTGCTTCCATCTCAGACTTTCAAATCAAACACATGATTAAAACCTCCTTGTTATTCTAAAAATCTGAACAGAACACAAATCTGTCAAGTTTAGCTACTGTCAATCATTTGGTCACGATGTAATTCCATGCTGGATTATGGGAGTTATTACCTGAATTCAGCAGTAGTCTTGCCTTTAATGGTCTGGACCTAACAGAAGCAGAAGATATTAAGAAGAGGTGGCCAGAATACACAGAAGAACTGTCCAAAAATATCTTCAC
>SJXQ01007137.1:509273-526418 GCA_006408695.1 Aepyceros melampus | reverse complement strand
TTTAAAAAGCCCCCCCCCCCCCCCCTGGCATGCACACCCTGGCCATATAGGTGCTAGTCCCGTGAAAATACTATTTCTGATATTTCATTATACATAGATTTTTGTTTTTAATTTTAGTTATAAGAAATTCCAGGAAAGAAAATTTAAGAAAACAAGGCCACTGAGCCAAAGCCACAGTTCTGTCTCCCAGCATGGAGAAGGGAGGGTGGTGGGGCTTGGGGGCACTTTTGCTCTCTGAAAGCTCCTTGTTCACCAGTGCCACTGCTCACTTGGTGGCAGTGGTGACAGCAGGGAGTTTTGTTCAGGTGGAAAAGATCAGTGGGTACTAGATGAACTTGAGTATTTTTGACCTTAATGTGCTTGCTGCCAATTTGTTTTCATGTAGCCTGGTATGTCACTGTTTTGAGCTGACCATTCCAGACCTGTTGCTAAAGGAGAACTGTAACAGGCAGTGGAGCATTCTGCCCATGGAGAGACCATTTACTGGGAGCCCAGTCAAGGTCTTGAGAGCCTCTTGTTCACATCTTCCCACATCTTGCAGTGTAATACATCTCCTAAAATGTGATTCTGCACATTTTGTTGTTAAGACAGTACACACACACACACAAGTGATGATGTGCATTTTCACAGAAAGTTAATAGTGGGGCATATCCTGTCTTTGACTAATAAGACCAACTCAA
This sequence comes from Aepyceros melampus, assembly GCA_006408695.1. Classification (NCBI taxonomy): domain Eukaryota; kingdom Metazoa; phylum Chordata; class Mammalia; order Artiodactyla; family Bovidae; genus Aepyceros; species Aepyceros melampus. The sequence continues at coordinate 525,738 of SJXQ01007137.1, read as the reverse complement.
ATTCTGGCCCAGCTCGGCAGGCCTGGGGAAAACCACAGACTTGAGCATGCAGCACCACCCTAAGGAAAGCACAAAGGAGGCTATCAGCAACTGACCTAGCTTTGCAGGGTTGAAAGAAAACATATAAGCTTAAGAGTTCTGCTATAAATTGAAATGAGAAATGTAGAGCAGGTATCATGTAAAAAAGATCTGAGAAAGCTTCAGACTTACTAGCAGGACTGCCAGAAGGTGATTCTCTCCTGAAGCTAGTCAGAAGGACCAGAGGGATGTGACTGATCAGTTTTGAAGATATTAAAAAATATTAAAGGAATTTTAAAAATCAGTGTAACATGACACCAACAAAGATCACAATATTTTCTAGAGACAGAGTCCAAGGAAATGGAGATACATGATTTGTCTGATGAAGAATTCAAAATAGCTGTTTTAAGGAAGCCCAGTGAGCTACAGGAAAACAGAGGAAGATGGTACAGTGAAATCATGAGAACAGAAAACAAAATGATAAGCTTAATAAAGAGATACTGATAGAAACCATAAGAAAGAAAAAGAAATCTTGGAGCTTAATAATGCAGTGAATGAAGTGAAAAAATGTGATAAGAGCAGCAGTGGATTAGATCAAGCAGAAGGACAAGTCTGTGAGGTAGAAGATAGGACATTTGAAATTATGCAGTAAGTAGAGAACAAAGGAAAAAAATGAAAAAGAGTGAAGAAAATTTATGTGAAACGTGGGATGCCATCAAGAGAAATATTGTAGACAGTATTAGAAGTCCCAGAGGAAGAAGAATGGAGAATGGAAAGCATTCTTAAAGGAATAATGGCTGAGAACTTCCCAAATATGGGGAAATATTTGGACATCCAACTTATAAAGTTAATAGGTCACTCCAATATTTCAACTCAAAATGATCTTCTCTAAGACACATAATTAAGCAGTCTGAAATGAAAGAATTTAAGAAAATCCAGAGGAAAAAAAAAAGGAGTCCTCATTAGACTGCCAAGAGATTTCTCAAGAGAAACCGTGCAGCCTAGAATAGAGTGAGACAATATACTCAAAGTGCTGAAAGAAAAGACTACCCTGCCAATCAAGAATACTTTACCCAGCAAAGTTATCTTTCAAAAAATGAAGGTGAGATAAAGGTTTTCCCAAAGAACAGCTGAGAGAATTAATTAGCACTTGACTTTATAAGAGTTACTGATTAGTAACACTAATAGTTACTAATACACTAATTAGTAACATGAAACATAAGAAAGTATACAAGATATTGGCAAGTATAAATATAAAGTCAAATTCAGAGTACATACTGTAAGATGGTGATGTGTTAACAAGTCAACTCTAGTAAATGTTAAAGGACAGAACTATTTAAAAATAGCTATAATTACGTAACTTGCTAATGGGTACACAATATAAAAAGAGGTAAATTGTAACATTAAAACATAAAATGTGGGAAAGGAGTAACTTCATAGTGTTTTTGTGTGTTATCAAAGTGTTATCACCTTAAGAGTTATATCTGTAGGATATCTTATATGTAAGTCTCATGGTAATCACAAAACAAAAGACTATATTAATACAAAAGAATAAAGAGAAGGGAATAGAAACATACCATTATAGAAAATCATGAAATCATAAAAGAAGACAACAAGAGAGAAAGAAAAGAACAAGGGAGTTACAAAACAGCCAGAGAACAGTTAGGTGGGCATTATTCCTTACTTGTCAATCATTATTTTAAGTGTAAGTGATTTAAATTCTACAATCAAAAGAAGTAGAGTTTCTTGATGGATTAAAACAAAACAAAAAATTATGTGCTTTCCACAAGAGACTTACTTCAGCTTTAAGGACACACACAGACTGAAAGTGAGGGGATGAGAAATGGTGTTCTATGCAAGTGGAAACCCAGAAAACAACAGCAGTAACCATACTTATATCAGACAAAATAAACTTTAGCTCAACAATTTTAATGAGACAGAGATGGTAATGATACCATGATGAGGAGGAAACATTACAGCTGATACCAACAATAATACAAAGGATCAGATTATTATGAACAGTTATACTCAAACAAATTGAATAGCCTAGAAGATATGGGTAAATTCTTAGAAACAGTCTACCAAGACTGAATTATGAAGAAACAGAAAAAATCTAAACAGATCAGTAACAAGTAAGGAGATTGAATCAATAATCAGAAACCTCCCAAAGAAGAAAACCCCAGGACCAGAAAATAGATGGTATTACTGGTGAAACACTATGAAGTTACTCCATTCCCACCTGTCAAATGTTTAAGTAAGAATAAATGCCAAAACTTCTCAAACTTTTCCCAAGTGGAAGAAAGAGAACACTCTCAAAACTATTTTACAACCAGAATTACCCTCTTACCAACATCAGGTAAAGACACTATAAGAAAAGAAATTACAAGCCAATGTCTCTGATGAATATAGATGCAAAAATTCTCAACAGAATTCTGGCAGACCAGTTCAACAGCACATTAAAAAATCATGCCCTGTAATCAAGTGGGATTTAACCATGGAATACAAGAGTGGTTCAACATACACTAATCAGTAAATGTGCTATACCAGATTAATAGAATAAAAGAGAAAAATCATATAATATTTCAGTAGCTGCAGGAAGAACATTTGAGAAATTTCAACAGTCTTTCATGATTAAAAATGACAGAGGATGGATTGTTAATGAGGATAAGGGAACTTTTAGGGGTGATGGAAATGCTCTAGATCTTGACCATGATGGTCTTTAATGTAACTGTATTCTTTTGAAAGTTGTTGAACTGTATTCTTAAATTATGCCACCATAAAACTGATTTAAAAAAGAATATTACAAGAAGAACCAGTCTGAACATCTTATATCCCCTGCCCCTGAAACACTTTCCATAAATAAAACAGATTTAGCTTTGTATTAAACAAGAACCTAGTAATTTTTAACTTACTACAGAAGTTTGAATAAATGTGGGCTGTATAAAATGGAATGCCACTCAGCAATAAAAGGACAAGCTATTGATACAACTAAGGTGGACTTAAGAGCATCATGCTTAGGGGAAAAGGCCAATATCAGAAGTTATATATTGATTAGTTTCATTTTTTGTCTTAACAACCCACCTATAGAGATGAAGAACAAGTAAGTTAGTGGTTTTTAGAAGACAGAGATGAAGGTGGGAGGGGATAGGTGTGACTGTAAAGAGATAATGTAAGGGAGTTCCTTTATGTTAGTAAATGAGTTCTGTGTATGATTGTGGTGGTAGCTACATGAATCTGTAAAAGTGATCAAATCACATAGGTCAGACAGAAACATGTGCTGCATATAAAATTTCTCAAAGCTAAATAGAGTCTATAGTTTTGCTTTTATACTACAGTTGCTGTGGTAGGAAGTTGGGTGGATTTTAAGGAAATCTATCCAATATTTTTGAAATTTTGTGGTTCAGTAATAATTTCTAAATAAAAAATTAGATTTCTTCCCACAGCTTGTGTGTGTGTGTGTGTGTGTGTGTGTGTTAGTCACTCAGTCATGTCCAACTCTTTGTGACCCCATGGATTGTAGCCCACCAGGCTCCTCGGCCCATGGGATTCTCCAGGCAAGAATACTGGAGTGGGTTGCCATTTCCTTCTCCATGGTCTCACAAGTGTAACTGTAAGTAATACATACATGGGAATTTTAGTCATACTTCTTTATAATGAGGCTTATTTACAGAGATTTTTCTCATAGATTTAATTTTAATCTATCAAACTCATTTTGAGTCAGAATGCTGCTGCTAAGTCGCTTCAAGTCATGTGTGACTCTGTGCGACCCCATAGACGGCAGCCCACCAGGCTCCCCTGTCCCTGGGATTCTCCAGGCAAGAACACTGGAGTGGGTTGCCATTTCCTTCTCCAGTGCATGAAAGTGAAAAGTGAAAGTGAAGTCGCTCAGTCGTGTCCGACTGTTTGCAAATTTCCATGGGATTATTCTTATAGTAAATAATGATTTACTAAACAATAACTTCTGAAATCAATTAAAAAAATCCTTTGGTTTATGTCTATAACATTTTCATAAGCTGATTATTTAAAGAGACTCAATTATTGTAAGTGAAAGTGGCTCAGTTGTGTCCGACTCTTTGTGACCCCATGGACTATAGTCCACGGAATTCTGTAGGCCAGAATTCTGGAGTGGGTAGCCCTTCCCTTCTCCAGGGGATCTTCCCAACACAGGGATCGAACCCAGGTCTCTCACATTGCAGGCGGATTCTTTACCAGCTGAGCCACCAGGGGCTCTGTTCAGTTCAGTTCAGTCACTCAGTCGTGTCCAACTCTTTGTGACCCCATGAATTGCAGCTGTAAAGGGCCATAGTAAATAATCTTTCCTTAAATGTTTGTATATCTTTATGAACTAAAATTCTTAACACTAATGTTGCCTAGAATTATAATTAGTGAATTTTCAATGACATTAATTATTTACATCTTTATAGGGAGGGCAGAGAATCATTTCTTTTATGCTCTGGGGAATGTATACTCTGTGATGGGAAATTAACATTTACTGTCACAGTTAGGGTGTAAACATACACACTGATTTATTCCCTGCAGAGTTTATCATGATGAGAAGGTCCTTGGGGGCACCTGTACCTGGATTTCTAATCAGGTTCTAAAGAATTATACACCTTGAGCAAATGCTATGTGCTCTATGACATAGTGATTCAGATGTCTGCCTGTGGTTTCCTTTCAAAATCTCTTGGTAAATTTATAGCTACAAGTTTGATCTAAATCATAGACTGACTCTTGGAACATTGAGACTGTGAGATTTTTGCTGTTTCTTTGCCTGTGAAGGAAGAAGATTCTGTGGGTACATCTGCTCGGCTTTGATATCCCCTAGGCCAGTTCTTCTTCCAAGACATTGGAGATGAAACATGCATAAAGGGTCAGCACTGACTTCTGTCAATGGATGGAGAGTGAGTTAACCAAGTTTCTGTATTTTGCTAAATTCCTCTGAAAATTAGGAAAGTATTTATGTTGAATAACCCAAAAGTCCAGTCAGGAGCTCTGACTCTACTGCCTGTATTGGTCTCAGCATACCCTCTGTGTTGGCTTTATCTTCATTCTGGCAGCAAGAGAATTATAGCACTTTCAAGTGACAAATCCAGAACATAGCAATATCAGATGAGATTTTGTTTTTTTCCTAAATTTTTTTAAATTGAGATGTACTGTACACAAAGAGTCAGAAGCACCTTGGTTGCTGAACAACAGTTATATACATAGTAAAGTTGACATAATAAGTTGACGTTTTTGGGATTAGTTTTGATGAGGACCTTAGAGATTCATTAAAACATGTTTTCTACGAAAATGTTAAGAACTCTTATTTAGGTGATACAGGAAACAAAATCACTCCCTTTAAGCTTATATTACATGAAGTCAACGTTACAGTAAAGGTTATGGCAAGGGACCAAGCTAGAGTTAAAGGTCATTCCTTCATCTTTAATACAACCAGTGTAAATCAGGCAGAGAATGAGTGTGGAGATGCTCAATTTATTCTTACATTGCAAAACCAACTCATTACCTTCCTTTCTCCTATCTACATAATGGTCACAGTAGCCTGATTTAGTTATAATAAAATGTGTCAAACAGTTCTCCTTTTCACTGAGATATAACAAGGTATCCTTTGCTAATAAGTATACAGCTTGAAATGTTTTCAGAAACTTAACAACTAACTTAATCAGCACTCAAATTAGTTATTTTCTCATTCTTGCCATCCTACAAAACCTAGGAAAGAACATCCAAATTCCTTTCTTCAGTCTCTGTGCAAATAGGATAGAACAGAGGAGGGCAGTGTGTGGAAATCCTGAAATGCATGGTTAAGTATAAAATTTCAGATATCAAGGTTCACCTCAATATCTGTTACCAATTATTGACTTCCTGGATTCTTAAAGTATCTGAAAATTTAGAGACTGTGAGAGACTTCCTGGTTGCAGAATATCTGTATGGTCTCTTCCCTGTGGGAATCCCTTCTTGAAGGAACCTTAGTGTGTAGTAGGATGATGGAAACATGAGTAGAAAGTAGGAAGTGGTAAATCAGATGAATATGGGGAGAACTGGGGATACCTTCCCACTGCTGAAGCCCATTATCAAGTAAGCTCGTTCCTCAGCTACTATATCCCTCTATTTTCTAGTGAAGATAGAGCAGTTGTTTGTCACATGCAGTTCATTCAAAAGACAGCGATTTAAATGTTGAGAAGTGTGTTCCTTCAAGACACTGTAAGGCAAAGAAGTGTTTACATGATTTCTGCCAGACTGAGATTCTTTCTCACAAATAAAGTTCATGTAAAAGTGAGTTTGTAAAGGACAGAGCTGTGTTCCCTACTAATGAAATTTTCTTTCTGTTTGCACAGATTTCTGAAGTTGAGAATGCTGGCTAGAAATGACTCCTTAGTGACTGAATTTATTCTTGCTGGATTAACAGACCGTCCAGAGCTCCAGCAACCCCTCTTTCATCTGTTTCTAGTGATCTTTGTTGTCACCAGGTGGGCAACCTGGGCTTGATCATTCTTATTGGTCTAAATTCTCACCTCCACACCCCCATGTACTATTTCCTCTTCAACCTGTCCTTCATTGATCTCTGTTACTCTTCTGTTTTCACCCCCAAGATGCTGATGAACTTTGTATTCAGCAAGAATACCATCTCGTATGTGGGGTGCATGACTCAGCTGTTTTTCTTTCTCTTTTTTGTCATCTCTGAGTGCTATATGTTGACCTCAATGGCCTATGATCGCTATGTGGCCATCTGTAATCCCTTGCTGTATAAGGTCTCCATGTCTCATCAGGTCTGTTTGGTGCTCTCTTTGGCTGCATATGTGATGGGTTTTGCTGGAGCATCTGCCCACACAGGGTGCATGCTTAGACTAACCTTCTGCAATGTGAATGTCATCAACCATTACTTGTGTGACATCCTCCCACTCCTCCAACTCTCTTGTACCAGCACCTATGTCAATGAGGTGGTGGTTCTCATTGTTGTGGGTATTAACATCACAGTACCCAGTTTCACCATCCTAATTTCTTACATCTTCATCCTCACTAACATTCTTCATATCAAATCTTCTCAAGGAAGATCAAAAGCCTTCAGTACCTGTAGCTCCCATGTGATTGTTCTTTCTCTTTTTTTTGGTTCAGCGGCATTCATGTACCTTAAATATTCTTCTCCTGGATCTATGGAGCAGGGAAAAATTTCTTCTGTCTTCTATACTAATGTGGTTCCCATGCTCAATCCTTTGATTTACAGTTTGAGAAACAAGGATGTCAAAGTTGCACTGAGTAGATCCGTATTTAAAATTCAGAGGAGAAGCATGTTCTAATTAGTAACAGCAATAATGTAAAGACATTCAATTTTGTACTTAATTTTTATTATCTATCATGATGAGATTTGTTCAAAATTGCATTACTTCTACAGATTATATTATGTGTTGTATAATAGACTTGTTCTATCATTTCTCTTATAGCTGTTCTTGACTCATTCCTGCGTATCTCTTGTAATTTGTAACAGTTTAAGAAAAGCAATGCCAAAGAATGTTCAAACTACTCCACAATTGCACGTGTCTCACATGCTAGTAAAGTAATGCTCAAAATTCTCCAAGCTGGGCTTCAACAGTATGTGAACTGAGAACTCCCAAATATTCAAGCTGGATTTAGAAAAGGCAAAGGAACCAGAAATCAAATTGCCAACATCCATTGGATCACAGAAAAAGTAAGAGAGTTCCAGAAAAACATTTACTTCTGCTTCATTGACTACTCCAAAATCATTGACTATTGCAATCACAACAAACTTTGGAAAATTCTTCAAGTGTTGGGAATACCAGACCACCTGACCTGCCTCATGAGAAATCTGTCTGCAGGTCAAGAAGCAATAGTTAGAACCAGAAATGGAACAAAGGACTGGTTCCAAATTGGGAAAGGAGTATGTCAAGGCTGTATATTGTTACCCTGCTTATTTAAATTCTATGAAGAGTACATCATGCAAAATGCCAGGCTGCATGAAGCACAAGCTGGAATCAAGATTGCTGGGGGAAATACCAATAACCTCAGATATGTAATTGACACCACCCTTATACAGAAAGCGAAGAGGAACTAAAGAGCCTATTGATGAAAGTGAAAAAGGTGAGTGGAAAAGCTGGCTTAAAACTTAACATTCTAAAAAATTAGATCATGGCTTTGGGTTCTGTCACTTCTTGACAAATAGATGGGGAAACAAGGGAAACAATAGCAGACTTTATTTTCTTGGGATCCCAAATCACTGTAGATGGTGACTGAAGCCATGAAATTAAAAGATGCTTGCTCCTTGGAAGAAAAGCTATGACCAACCTCAGTTCAGTTCAGTTCAGTCGCTCAGTCGTGTCCGACTCTTTGCAACCCCATGAATCACAGCACGCCAGGCTTCCCTGTCCATCACCATCTCCCGGAGTTCACTCAAACTCACATCCATTGAGTCGGTGATGCCATACAGCCATCTCATCCTCTGTCATCCCCTTTTCCTCCTGCCCCCAATCTCTTCCAGCATTGGAGTCTTTTCCAATGAGTCAGCTCTTCGCATGAGGTGGCCAAAGTACTGGAGTTTCAGCTTTAACATAATTCCTTCCAAACCTAGACAGTATATTAAAAAGACAATATATTAAAATATATTAAAAATACATTACTTTGCTGACAAAGGTCCATCTAGTCAAAGCTATGGTTTTTCCCATTGTCATGTGTGGATGTGAGAGTTGGAGCATAAAGAAAGATGAGCACCAAAGAATTTTTGCTTTTGAACTGTGGTGTTGGAGAAGACTCTTGAGTTTCTTGGACTGCAAGCAATTCAAACCAGTCAATCCTAAAAGAAATCAGTCCTGAATGTTCATTGGAAGGGCTGATGTTGAAGCTGAAACTCCAGTACATTGGCCACCTGATGCAAAGGATTGACTCATTGGAAAAGACCCTGATGCTGGGCAAAATTGAAGGCAGGAGGAGAAGGGGACGACAGAGGATGACAATTGGATGACATCACCGAGTTGATGGACATTAGTTTGAGCAAGTCCTGGGAGTTGGTGATGGACAGGGAAGCCTGGCGTGCTGCAGTCCATGGGGTTACAAAGAGTGGACATGACTGAGTGGCTGAACTGAATGATAGTCAGAGGGATTTAAAGAAATGTCTTCATTGCAATTGTAATCAGCTTAGTGTAGAAACATATCCACCTGCTGTTGTCATTTGGTTCTTTTTTTTTTTTTTTGTAACACTTTTCCTTTGATCTTGCTTTTTCTTGTTCTCTTTGAAAATAACAAAAATCTGTTTCACCTGCCACCTGCTTCTGAGAGCCTCTATCAGGCAAATACATTTAGTACTCAAGAGAATACATACAATTCTACCATTTATTGTCAAACATAGCATTAAGAGAGGGTGATTAGAGGAATAATACATATGTATCTCAGGATCCCAATAGGTATGATGGGCAGTGTGTTATCAAATTTGTATTTATTACTATCTACTTGATGCAAAATATTTTGAAAAAGGCATATGGTTTTACTGTAAATTTCATAATCACATTAGGAAAATACTACACATAGTGTTAGGAGAAACATTTTAGCTATGATTCACTTATCTATTGAAGTATTATCAAAGGTGTAAATTAATATAACAAACTATATCAACATTTTCTGAAATTACTTAAATGTTGTTTCACCAATGAGATAATAAATACATTTACCTAGATGTTTCCCCCTATAGTTTTCCCATTTATATATTTAGCGTATCATATGTAGTGGTGAGTGAAGTGAAGTGAAGTGAAGTCACTCAGTCGTGTCCGACTCTTTGCGACCCCATGGACTGTAGCCTACCAGGCTCCTCTCTCCATGAGATTCTCCAGGCATATGTAGTGGTAGGTCACAAAATTCTTGTTAATTGGATTATCTTATTTGGATAACAATAATAAATTTAATGTTATAAATAATAATAGAATATAATAATTACAATAATAAGAAATCAGGAAGAACTTTGGGATATAATTTCTTTTGGGGAGTGAAACATGGCAGCCACGGATAGGTGCTGCTAAACTCTTTTCAGAACCATTTGTGGGGCGCATCATTGTCTGTAACTGATATTCCCTTGGATCCAACATAGTGTTAGGTCCACGTTTCCTCTATGATGTTCTCAACCATTGACTTAGCATGGTGAGTCATAATGGAGCTGGCCTTTATCTTTGTAACATAGATCTCTTCTGATATCTATGTCTTTGCTTAGGGAATTCTTATCATACTCTTGGAGAGGTTTTTTTTTTTTTTTTTGAACCACACTGTAATCTGAAGTTTTTCTACCAAATTCTTCCTTCCTGCTCTCCTTTCGTAGGTGTCACATTTCCATTCTGGTCTGAAAACTTTTTCACTGACACCCACGCCTTCCCATTTTATCTTTCACAGGCACTTACCACAGTAAATGTCTTGGAAGTCTAATTATTTCTTAGTGTCTGTTTCTTGGTGAATGCAAAATAACATAACACCAACTGATTTTACCCGTGGCGGATTCATGTCAATGTATAGCCAAACCAATACAGTATTTTAAAGTAAAATAAAGTAAAAATAAAAATTAAAAAAAATAAATAAAATTTAGTTTTAGGATATGGTAATCAAAACAGATTTGTTTTGTTATAAATATAGACAAATAAATCCATGGGACACAACAGAATATTTAGAAACAGATCCTTACTGACATAGTTTATTGATTTTCAACCAAGCAACTATGGTAATCTGGAGGTAAAGACAAATCTAAGCAATTGATGCTGAAAATGGTAATTAATCATGAGGAAAAGTAAACTTTGATTTCTACCGCATGTCATACACAAAATTAATTTTAAATGGATCAAAACTATATACATAAAACTGTCATTTGAAGCTTCTAGAAGAAAACATAGAAAATAAGTTAATGTAGACACAGATTTCTTACACATATTTTGGAAAACACTAAACCTAAAAGAGAGAAAAAAATATGTTTCATTTAAATTAGAGCAACTATGTATCAGAAAATATTTGGAGGCAGGCCACAGATTGGAAGAATATTTGCAATACATATATGTGATAAAAGTATTATAACTAGGATATGTATCAATTTAATTAAAATTTATCTCAGTGATAAAAAGACCATATCATATATCTCAAATGATTTGAAAGACATATCCCAAAGGAATGTGTAAATGGCCAATAAGCCCATGAGAATGTGCTTATCTTGGTGCACCCCTTAGATATGGTAGCTAGCTGTTCAACAGTCCCTTACCAGTGGTACTATGCTCCCTCACATCATTGTCCAGACTTTTGCCCTTGAGTGGCTCAAGCACTTGTCAAGTCTTCAAGGTCTCCCTCTATGTTAGACTTTGCAACCTCTTGGTGAAATCTCTATTTCAGAGGTCCAGGCACCAGCTGTGGGGCATCTTCAAACCCTCCATTAATCCAAGCATGAATCCTGTAGAGCTTCTCCTCTGGGATTCTAGAATTTGGTAATGCTTCTTAGTCTTTCTTTTTGTTCCATCAGTCCTGGAAGTAGTATCTGTTTTATAATAGGATATTAGTCTTTATATTTTCCCCTGATGCTTTTTATACTCTGTGTCTATATATTCAATTATCTTTTTAAAAAATTTCTTCTGTAGAAAGTGTGTAGTATGCTATATTTTTTGACTGGAATTTGAAACAGGGAACACATTTTATGTGATTGTATTGGACTGACTTGACCCTCTCACAAAACATATCCAGTCTAACCTTGATGACAGTGATTAATCAGGAACAGTTATTTGGCTATAGTCTTTTCTGCCAAAATTGTTTAAATAGGTTTTTCTCTTTGTAGTTACTGAATTGGTAAGATTAAATCTTAGTATTCTGGTAGTCCTATTTTCACTGCATGGGAGAATTTAACTGAGGTTGTAGTAGAACCAAGCAAACAGAACATGGGAGGAGAGACACACTTCTATGAGTGGTTGGCCCTGTCCAGCCAAATAAAAGGCCATGTATATTTGTGGCTTACCAATTTCACACACTTTTAGGGAGTATGTTGGTTTGTCTAGGCAAAATATAGTTGCAGGCATGACACGTGGCTTGCAGTCTGAATGCGATATCCAAGTGCCCAGAACATGCTGCTGGAAGTATGAGTCAGCAAATGCCTGGCCGGGTCTGTGAATCAGCAGATTATTTTGCAGGATGAGTTTATATTCTGTAGATCAGCCTATCTAAAATGATCATTTAAAAACATTAAAACCACAATTCATATAAAACTAAAATGCTTAAAGCTTTAAATGTAATGTTTTAGAAATAATTATAACTATAGAATTTGATATAAAAATTATTTCAATATATTACACATTTAAAGATACTTTTAGCATATTTGGAAGTATTATGTCTGTAAATTGATGAATTTCTTGAAGATACAAGTAATGTCATATATGGCTTTATTGTTCTTCTGTATATGCTTCATGCATACTATTTATTTTTTGGGAAAAAAAAAAGTTTGTTTTATTCATGTGGAATCCCTAGATGAACAGAGCCTAAAGTATATGCTAGATAGATGCTCTCAGAAGGGTAAGAATAGAGTGTGTCTGATGTGGTGGCATATACCATACTCTGGTCAGCGACAAGCATGGTCAGCCAAGTGAGGCATTCTCTACTCTATCTCAACACAAAGGGGACAGTGCCTACTGTGGTCAGGAGTTCCACAGAGCTGCTGGAGATGTTTGTTTCAGGTGCTCAGACTTGTGGTGCTCAGCTTATGATGGAGGGAGGCTGGGCAGGGAATCCAGATGCTTGGGATTCCATCTCCAGGTAGGTGCCCCAGTCTCTGTCTCTCCATGTCAGATACTTCCATCTATCTCCAGCCAATTTGTCCTTTTCATGGCATGTAAACTAGATGCAGTGTGACTGCTCTAAGAATGCATAAGCCTTCTGAAAACTAGATTTGTTATTTTGAAATATTGGAAATGAAAAAATGAAATTAGTTCTAAATTTGTTGAACATTAAATTTTTAGGTAAAAAGAAAATAACACGTTATTTAAATATGATTTTGATGGCAAAGTTTTCAATGGTGGTAAGAATGATTTAAACTCTTGTCTCTTACACATATAAAGTTTCTCATTGATGGTTATAAAAGAAATTAAAAACTATTGATCAAGAATTACAAATGACTATTTCAAGTACAAAGCCTGATACAAAAAATATATTCTGAAAGCAAGTACAAATTTTTATTTAGAATTATGAATATATTTTATTTGGGTTTCTTATTTAATAAAAAATCATACATTTCATTTAATAGATGCTTTTGGTTTTTTGATTAATTTACTTTACTATAGCATATAATGGGAGAAGACAATGGCACCCCACTCCAGTACTCTTGCCTGGAAAATCCCACAGAAGGAGGAGCCTGGTGGGCTGCAGTCCATGGGGTCACTAAGAGTCGGACATGACTAAGCGACTTCGCTTTTACTTTTCACTTTTATGCACTAGAGAAGGAAATGGTAACCCACTCCAGTGTTCTTGCCCGGAGAATCCCAGGGATGGGGAAGCCTGGTGGGCTGCCATCTATGGTGTTGCACAGAGTCGGACACGACTGAAGTGACTTAGCCACAGCAGCAGCATATAATGAATATACCAATTTATCTGATTTAACTGTCAAATATGACCCTAAATAGTTCCTAAAACATGCATTTACAATTAATAAGTAATCCAAAGTTTATGTGATCAAAAGCCACTCATAAAATAGAATTTTTTTTTCAGTATATTTAGCTGGTTTTGAGTAGATGGTAGATCCAATAACCTAGCCCAACAATACCAGAAATGACAATTGTTAAACAGCTTATGTAGTCAACTTTGTTCTCAAGTTAGATTAGGTGGTCAGGGGGTATTCACTTTATACTTTAGGTGAATGTCTTCAGCTGTTATGTCTTCAAGTATTTTTCTCCCACTCCTCCTCCCTGTGGTCTGAAACTCCAATTACAAACATACGAGATTGCTCGATGTCTTAGGGCTCATTGATGCTGTGTTCATATTTTTGTTGTTCTTTTTTTCTCTCTGGATTTCATTTTGGGTAGTTTCTATTGCTCTTTAAATGATCAGCTCATCATTTCTTCTGATGTGGTGTTAACTCCATTCAACACATTTATTTTCACACACAAATTTTATTTTGGAATTGTTTTAAATTTTCTTTCTTTAATTAATTTTTATTTTTTAGTTTGTTTTGCTTTACAATACTGTATTCGTTTTGCTACACATCGACATGAATCAGCCACGAGTGTACATGAACTCCCAATCCCGACCCCCACCTCCCCCCTCCCGCCCCACACCCTCTCTCTGGATTATCCCCGTGCATCAGTCCCAAGGATCCTGCATCCTGCATCAAACCTGGACTGGTGATTCGTTTCACTTATGATATCACACATGTTACACTGCCACTCTGCCAACCCATCCCACCCTCTGCCTCTCCCACAGAGTCCAAAAGGCCATTCTATACAACTGTGTCTCTTTAGCTGTCTTGCGTACAGGTTTATCATTACCATCATTCTAAATTCCATATATATGTGTAAGTATACTGTATTGATGTTTTTCTTTCTGGCTTACTTCACTCTGTATAATCGGCTCCAGCGTCATCCACCTCATTAAAACTGATTCAAATGTATTCTTTTTAATAGCTGAGTAATACTCCATTGTGTATATGTACCACAGCTTTCTTATCCATTCATCTGCTGATGGACATCTAGGTTGCTTCCATGTCCTGGCTATTACAAACAGTGCCGCGATGAACATTGGGGTACACGTGTCTCTTTCAATTCTGGTTTCCTCGGTGTGTATGCCCAGCAGTGGGATCGCTGGATCATAAGGCAGTTCTATTTGCNTACAGGTTTATCATTACCATCATTCTAAATTCCATATATATGTGTAAGTATACTGTATTGGTGTTTTTCTTTCTGGCTTACTTCACTGTATAATCGGCTCCAGCGTCATCCACCTCATTAGAACTGATTCAAATGTATTCATTTTAATAGCTGAGTAATACTTCATTGTGTATATGTACCAGAGCTTTCTTATCCATTCATCTGCTGAAGGACATCTAGGTTGCTTCCATGTCCTGGCTATTATAAACAGTGCCACAATGAACATTGGGGTACACGTGTCTCTTTCAATTCTGGTTTCCTCGGTATGTACGCCCAGCAGTGGGATTGCTGGGTCATAAGGCAGTTCTATTTGCAGTTTTTAAAGGAATCTCCATACTGTTCTCCAGAGTGGCTGTACTAATTTGCATTGCCACCAACAGTGTAAGAGGGTTCCCTTTTCTCCACACCCTCTCCAGCATTTATTGCTTGTTGACTTTGGATCGCAGCCATTCTGACTGGTGTGAAATGGTACCTCATTGTGGTTTTGATTTGCATTTCTCTGATCATGAGTGATATTGAGCATCTTTTCATGTGTTTGTTAGCCATTCGTATATCTTCTTTGGAATTGTTTTAAATTTACAGAAAAATTGTTAATGTAGTACAGAGTCTGGTTCCTCTTGCTATCTTACATCGGGCTTCCCTCATGACTTAGCAGTGTGATACATTGATCAGTTAATGAATCAGTAGTGATACATTATTATTAAAGTCCATACTTTGTCCCTATTTTCTTAGTTTTTACCTAAATGGCATCTAGTCCTATCACTTCATGCGAAATAGATGGGGAAACAGTGGAAACAGTGTCAGACTTTATTTTTGGGGGCTTCAAAATCATTGCAGATGGTGACTGCAGCCATGATATTAAAAGATGCTTACTCCTTGGAAGGAAAGTTATGACCAACCTAGATAGCATATTCCAAAGCAGAGACATTACTTTGCCAACAAAGGCCCGTCTAGTTAAGGCTATGGTTTTTCCAGTGGTCATGTGTGGATGTGAGAGTTGGACTGTGAAGAAAGCTGAACAAAATAGAAAGCACAGAGATAAATCCACACACCTATGGACACCTTACCTTTGACAAAGGAGGCAAGAATATACAATGGATTAAAGACAATCTCTTTAACAAGTGGTGCTGGGAAAACTGGTCAACCACTTGTAAAAGAATGCAACTAGAACACTTTTTAACACCATACACAAATATAAACTCAAAATGGATTAAATATCTAAATGTAAGACCAGAAACTATAAAACTAGAGGAGAACATAGGCAAAAGACTCTCCGACATAAATCACAGCAGGATGCTCTATGATCCACCTCCCAGAATACTGGAAATGAAAGCAAAAATAAACAAATGGGATCTAATTAAAATTAAAAGCTTCTTCACACAAAGGAAACTATAAGCAAGGTGAAAAGACAGCCTTCGGAATGGGAGAAAATAATAGCAAATGAAGCAACTGACAAACAACTAATCTCAAAAATATACAAGCAACTCCTGCAGCTCAATTCCAGAAAAATAAACGACCCAATCAAAAAATGGGCCAGCCATTCTGACTGGTGTGAAATGGTACCTCATTGTGGTTTTGAT
>SJXQ01007137.1:346853-506188 GCA_006408695.1 Aepyceros melampus | reverse complement strand
ATTTCTTCTGTGATTTGTTGGTTATTCAGCAGCACGTTGTTCAGCCTCCATATGTTGGGATTTTTAATAGTTTTTCTGCTATAATTGAGATCTAATCTTACTGCCTTGTGCTCAGAAAAGATGCTTGGAATGAGTTCAATTTTTTTGAACTTACCAAGGCTAGATTTATGGCCCAGGATGTGATCTATCCTGGAGAAGGTTCCGTGAGCACTTGAGAAAAAGTTGAAATTCATTGTTTTGGGGTGAAATGTCCTATAGATATCAATTAGGTCTAACTGGTCTATTGTGTCATTTAAAGTTTGTGTTTCCTTATTAATTTTCTGTTTAGTTGATCTATCCATAGGTGTGAGTGGGATATTAAAGTCTCCCACTATTATTGTGTTTTTGTTAATTTCCCCTTTCATACATTTGTCTTACATATTGCAGTGTTCCTGTGTTGCGTGCATATATATTTATAATTGTTATATCTTCTTCTTGGATTGATCCTTTGATCATTATGTAGTGTCCTTCTTTGTCTCTTTTCACAACCTTTGTTTTAAAGACTATTTTATCTGATATGAGTATTGCTACTCCTGCTTTTTTTTGTTTTGTTTTGTTTTTGGTCTCTATTTGCATGGAATATCTTTTTCCAGCCCTTCACTTGCAGTCTGTATGTGTCCCTTGTTTTGAGGTGAGTCTCTTGTAGACAACATATATAGGGGTCTTGTTTTTGTATCCATTCATCCAGTCTTTGTCTTTTGGTTGGGGCATTCAACCCATTTACATTTAAGGTAATTATTGATAAGTATGATCCCATTGCCATTTACTTTATTGTTTTGGGTTCAAGTTTATACACCGTTTTAGTGTTTCCTGTCTAGAGAATATCCTTTAGCATTTGTTGGAGAGCTGGTTTGGTGGTGCTGAATTCTCTCAGCTTTTGCTTGTCTGTAAAGCTTTTGATTCCCCCCTCATATTTAAATGAGATCCTTGCTGAGTACAGTAATCTGGGCTGTAGGTTATTTTCTTTCATCACATTAAATATGTCTTGCCATTCCCTCCTGGCCTGAAGAGTTTCTATTGAAAGATCAGCTGTTATCCTTATGGGAATCCCCTTGTGTGTTATTTGTTGTTTTTCCCTTGCTGCTTTTAATATTTATTCTTTGTGTTTGATCTTTGTTAATTTGATTAATACGTGTCTTGGGGTGTTTCACCTTGGGTTTATCTTATTTGGGACTCTCTGGGTTTCTTGGACTTGGGTGATAATTTCCTTCCCCATTTAGGGAAGTTTTCAACTATTATCTCCTCAAGTATTTTCTCATGGTCTTTCCTTTTATCTTCTTCTTCTGGGACTCCTATGATTCAAATTTTGGGGCATTTAACATTGTCCCTGAGGTCTCTGAGATTATCCTCAGTTCTTTTAATTTGTTTTTCTTTTTTCCCCTCTGATTCATTTATTTCTACCATTCTATCTTCTGCCTCACTAATCCTATCTTCTGCCTCCATTATTCTACTATTTGTTCCCTCCAGAGTGTTTTTTACATCATTTATTGCATTATTCATTATATAGCGACTCTTTTTTTATTTCTTCTAGGTCCTTGTTAAACCTTTCTTGCATCTTCTCAATCCTTGTCTCTGGGTTATTTATCTATGATTCCATTTTGTTTTCAAGATTTTGGATCATTTTGACTATCATTATTTGGAATTCTTTATCAGGTAGATTCCCTAGATCTTCCTCTTTGGTTTGGTGGGCATTTCTCCTGTTCCTTTACCTGCTGGGTTTTCCTCTGTCTCTTCATCTTGTTTATATTGCTGTGTTTGGGGTGGCCTTTCTGTATTCTGGCAGTTTGTGGAGTTCTCTTTATTGTGGAGTTTCCTCATTGTGGGTGAGGTTGTACGGGTGGCTTATCAATGTTTCCTGGTTAAGGAAGCTTGTGTTGGTGTTCTGGTGGGTGAGGCTGGACTACTTCTCTCTGGAGTGCAATGAAGTGTCCAGTAATGAGTTATGAGATATCAATGGGTTTGGAGTGACTTTGGGCAGCCTCTATATTGAAGCTCAGGGCTATGTTCCTGTGTTGCTAGAGAATTTGTGTGGTATGTCTTGCTCTGGAACTTGTTGGCCATTGGGTGGTGATTGGTTTCAGTGTAGGTATGGAGGTGTTTGATGAGCTCTTGTCAATTAATGTTCCATGGAGTCAGGAGTTCTCTGGTGTTCTCAGGGTTTGGACGTAAGCCGCCTACTTCTGTTTTTCAGTCTTATTTTTACTGTAGCTGCAAGACTTCTCCATCTATATAGCACCCTGATAACACATCTAGGTTAAAGATGAAACGTTTCTCCACAGTGAGGGACACCCAGAGAGGTTCACAGAGTTACATGGAGAAGAGAAGAGGGAGGAGGGAGATAGAGGTGACCAAGATGAGATGAAGTGGAATCAAAAGAGGAGAGAGCAAGCTAGCCAGTAATCACCTCCTTATGTGTGCTCCACAGTCTGGACCACTCAGAGATGTTCATGGAGTTATACAGAGAAGAGAAGAGAAGAAGGAGGAAGGAGACAGAGGTGGCCAGAAGGATAAAGGGGGAAATCAAAAGGAGAGAGACAGAGATCAGAGCAGAAAAAGAAATAAAAGGAATCCAAATTGGAAAAGAAGCAAAATTCTCACTGTTTGCAGATGATATGATCCTCGACATAGAAAACCCTAAAGACTCCACCAGAAAACTACTAGAGCTAATCAATGAATATAGTAAAGTTGCAGGATGTAAAATCAGCACACAGAAATCCCTTGCATTCCTATACACTAATAATGAGAAAATAGAGAAATTAAGGAAACAATTCCATTCACCATTGCAACAAAAAGAATCAAATACTTAGGAATATATCTACCTAAAGAAACTAAAGACCTATATATAGAAAACTATAAAACACTGGTGAAAGAAATCAAAGAGGACACTCATAGATGGAGAAATATACCATGTTCATGGATCGGAAGAATCAATATAGTGAAAATGAGTATACTACCCAAAGCAATCTATAGGTTCAATGCAATCCCTATCAAGATACCAGGGGTATTTTTTCACAGAGCTAGAACAAATAATTTCACAATTTGTATGGAAATACAAAAAAGCTCGAATAGCCAAAGCCATCTTGAGAAAGAAGAATGGAACTGGAGGAATCAACCTGCCTGACTTCAGGCTCTACTACAAAGCCACAGTCATCAAGACAGTATGGTACTGGCACAGAGACAGAAATATAAATCAATGGAACAAAATAGAAAGCCCAGAGATAAACCCACGCACCTATGGACACCTTATCTTTGACAAAGGAGGCAAGAATATACAATGGATTAAAGACAATCTCTTTAACAAGTGGTGCTGGGAAAACTGGNGTATGGTACTGGCACAGAGACAGAAATATAGATCAATGGAACAAAATAGAAAGCCCAGAGATAAACCCACGCACCTATGGACACCTTACCTTTGACAAAGGAGGCAAGAATATACAATGGATTAAAGACAATCTCTTTAACAAGTGGTGCTGGGAAAACTGGTCAACCGCTTGTAAAAGAATGAAGCTAGAACACTTTCTAATACCATACACAAAAATAAACTCAAAATGGATTAAGGATCTAAACGTAAAACCAGAAACTATAACTCCTAGAGGAGAACATAGGCAAAACACTCTCTGACATCAATCACAGCAGGATCCTCTATGACCCACCTCCCAGAATACTGGAAATAAAAGCAAAAATAAACAAATGGGATCTAATTAAAATTAAAAGCTTCTGCACAACAAAGGAAACTATAAACAAAGTGAAAAAACAGCCTTTGGAATGGGAGAAAATAGTAGCAAATGAAGCAACTGACAAACAACTCATCTCAAAAATATACAAGCAACTCCTGCAGCTCAATTCCAGAAAAACAAACAACCCAATCAAAACATGGGCCAAAGAACTAAACAGACATTTCTCCAAAGAAGACATACGGATGGCTAACAAACACAAGAAAAGATGCTCAACATCACTCATTATCAGAGAAATGCAAATCAAAACCACAATGAGGTACCATTCCACACCAGTCAGAATGGCTGAAATCCAAAAGTCTACAAGCAATAAATGCTGGAGAGAGTGTGGAGAAAAAGGAAACCCTCTTACACTGTTGGTGGGAATGCAAACTAGTTCAGCCACTATGGAGAACAGTGTGATGATTCCTTAAAAACCTGGAAATAGAACTGTCTTATGACCCAGCAATCCCACCGCTGGGCATACACACCGAGGAAACCAGAATTGAAAGAGACACGTGTACCCCAATGTTCATCACAGCACTGTTTATGATAGCCAGGACATGGAAGCAACCTAGATGTCCATCAGCAGACGAACGGATAAGAAATCTGTGGTACATATACACAATGGATTATTACTCAGCCATTAAACAGAATACATTTGAATCAGTTCTAATGAGGTGGATGAAACTGGAGCCTATTATACAGAGTGAAGGAAGCCAGAAAGAAAAACACCAATACAGTATACTAACACATATATATGGAATTTAGAATGATAGTAATGATAACCTTGTATGCGAGACAGCAAAAGAGACACAGATGTACAGAACAGTCTTATGGACTCTGTGGGAGAGGGTGAGGGTGAGTTGATTTGGGAAAATGGCATTGAAACGTATATAATATCATATGTGAAATGAATCGCCAGTCTAGGTTCGATGCCTGATATAGGATGCTCAGGGATGGTGCACTGGGATGACCCAGAGGGATGATATGGGGAGGAAGGTGGGAGGGGGTTCAGGATGGGGAACACACGTACACCTGTGGCAGATTTATGTTGACATGGAAAAACCAATACAATATTGTAAAGTAATTAGCCTCCAATTAAAATAAATAAATTTATATTTTTTAAAAAAGAAAATAAACTAGAAATTGTCCCTTTACCAAAATAATAATAATAAAACAATAATGCACAATGGACTGTTACTCAGCCATAAAAGAGAAGGACTTTGTGCCACTTGCAGCAACATGGATATTAGAAAGTGTAATTTAAATGAAATAGGTCAGAGAGAGACAAATGCTATATGATCTTGATCTTGGGTGGCTCAGCCTGCAGAGGCTTGAAGTGGGGCTTCATTTTCTAGTCAGAGGTTGAATTCGGGTCACAGTGATGAGAGCATCAAATTCTAGCCACTAGACCAGAGGTCAATGACAAGGCCCTGGCTCTTTGGCTTTGCAGGAAAAGAATTCCCACACAGATGGAAAGGAGTGAAACAGGTAAAGTATTATTAGGAAGAAAAAAGAAAAGTAGATGGAAACATGAATGGATTCAGAGTCTCAGAGTCATGCCCTCATGGTAATTTGAATTACTTTTAAGGGGCATTTCTTCTGTTTCCTTTGGGCAGTCATTTTGAGTCATCTGGTTCAGTCTATATTTGCTATATTTCAGCATCCTTCCATGTGTGCACATGCATCTCTCAGCCAAGGTGGATTCTACCAAGGGGCCTTCAGGTAATTAGCATCACTCCCTTCTGGACCTCCAAGAAGCCTTCTGAGCATGTGCCTAGTTGGGGAGTTCTCCTGAGTTGCAGAATGAGAAATATGTGGTCTCTTGTCTTCTATCTGGGCAGGGCCCAGCCTCCTTCCTCGATTGTCCTGCGATTCTCATCTTGGAGTATCTTCTCTAGGAGAGGCTGTCTACCTCCTGCTCAATCTCACTTATATGTGGAATCTAAAAACAAAACAAATGAACAAACAAAACAGAGTGGCTGCCAGAAGGGAGGCAGGAGGGGACTGGATGAAATAGGTGAAGGGAATTAAGAGATACAAACTTCCAGTTATAAAATAAGCAAGTCATGGGAATATGATATACAACATAAGGAATACGGTCAGTGACACTGTAACAATTTTGCGTCGTGACAAACGGTCCCGGGAGCGTGGTGGTCATTTGCAATGTATCTGACTGTCAGAGCATGATGGTGCAGACTTGACACTGACATAGCTTGTATGTTAGGTGTGCTTCAACATGGCTTCCCCTGTGGCTCACGGCAGAGTCTGCCTGCAAGGCTGGAGCTGCAGGAGGCTCAGGTCCAATCCCTGGGTTGGGAAGATCCCCTAGAGGAAAGCACAGCAAACCACTCCAGTATTCTTGCCTGGAGAACCTCATGGAGAGAGGAACCTGGTAGGCTACAGTCCATGGGGTCGCAAAGAGTTGGATACAACTGAGCACTCGCACAGGGGTTGTTTCTTCTGGAGGCTCTGAGGGAGAATTGGTTCCACACCTGTCTCCTAGCTGCTGGTGGCTGTGGACAATCCTTGGCAATCCTCAGCTAGTAGATGCATCACTACAACCTCTCTGTCTTCATATGACATTCTCCCTGTGTGTCTGAGCTCTCCTTCTTCTTTCTCTTATAAGGACACCAGTCATTGGATTTAGGGTCCACCCTAAGTCCAGGATGATTGCATCTTGAGATTTTTAACTTAATTACATCTCAGAAACCTTATTTCCTAGTGAGCTTGAATCACAGGGCCTGGGAGTTAGGATTTAGACGTATGTTTTTGGGGATACAGTTTTACCTACTACGTATGTTAACACAGATAACATATTTTAAAATGAAAAATAGAAATATTGTCCAAATAAAAATTTAGTGATAAGGGTCATATTGCTTTACATTTGTCTGAATCTCTTTAATATCTAGATTCATACAAGAAGCTGGGTACTCATCTGCTTTTACATTCAATATGTTATATGTTGTTTTGGTTGAGATGTATGATAAAAATCCAACCTCTCTTAGATAATCTCAGACCCTCTGAAGGGGTTTCAAAGGCTCCCAAACATCTTTGGAGCACACTTGGAGAATCACTGCTCTGAAGTATATAAAGTATTTGCAAAGTGCAACTTCTATGGTGACTAGTGAACTTCTAGGTCATCTATCTTCCACTTTATTAGATGATGCCACATTGTTTTCCAAAGTGGTTGTGTCAACTTTCATATCCACCAGGGATGTACAAAGGATCTTGTTGTTCTACTTGCTCACCAACATCTGGTATTGTTGTATTTCTAAAAATTGGTCTATCTGCCTTTCTGGTGGGGTGTGCTATATTCATTAAGGTCTTAATCTTTTTCATTCATTCTCTGTATTGCCACTTGATGCATGAAGAAATGGAGGTTTAGAAGAGCAATGTTACTTGCCAAAAGTCAAGAGTAAGAAAATAGAACCCAAGTTTTCTACTTTGAAACTCAGTCTTCTTTCCACTCACAGATACAAATACTACTTTTTCTGACCTAGTGTTACTGAAAGTGAGGTCCAGCTGCTTGGCACTAGAAAGGTGAAATTCAAGAGCAAGATTGGTTGGAAAGGAAAGTTTGCTTTGTTTTGGGGGCTGGCAACCAGCAGGGAGAGGCAGACTTGTGTCCAAAGGCCAAAGCCCCACTGACCATCAGTGAACAAGACCTTTTAAAGGGGGATCTCAAGGGTGTATAGGTGGAGGGAGGGGGCTATCCATGCAGAAACAGCACAGTCAACTTTGACAGTCTTCTTGAATTAGTCATGCAGTGGTCTGCTCAGTGTTATCTCCATTGTTTTAAGTACAGTAAGTCTTCATCTCCAGAGTCAGTTTGCTCCTATTCCTTTGGTGCCAGTTCTCAGAACTGTGGTAGCTTATGTCATGGGTACAGTCTGGTCTTCATGTAGTTGATTTCTTCTACCTGGTGGGGGTTTCATTTTCTACAAGACAGCTCAAAGGCTATGGCTCAGAATCTTATCTATAGCCCTTGAGAAAGAACTAAACGTCCTTGACATTTTTTGAAAACTAAATTTTGTTATTTTGTGTTGCCTGTTTTTCTTTGTTTCTGCATTTTTTTTCACTTCTCTGATTAGATTTTTGACCAAAGTATTTCTAGACATGGAACAGACTGGTTCCAAATAGGAAAAGGAGTACGTCAAGGCTGTATATTGTCACCCTGCTTATTTAACTTCTATGCAGAGTACATCATGAGAAACGCTGGACTGGAAGAAACACAAGCTGGAATCAAGATTGCTGGGAGAAATATCAATAACCTCAGATATGCAGATGACACCACCCTTATGGCAGAAAGTGAAGAGGAGCTAAAAAGCCTCTTGTTGAAAGTGAAAGAGGAGAGTGAAAAAGTTGGCTTAAAGCTCAACATTCAGAAAATGAAGATCATGGCATCTGGCCCCATCACTTCATGGGAAATAGATGGGGAAACAGTGGAAACAGTGTCAGACTTTGTTTTTTTAGGCTCCAAAATCACTGCAGATGGTGACTGCAGCCATGAAATTAAAAGGTGCTTACTCCTTGGAAGAAAAGTTATGACCAACCTAGATAGCATATTCAAAAGCAGAGACATTACTTTGCCAACTAAGGTCCGTCTAGTCAAGGCTATGGTTTTTCCTGTGGTCATGTATGGATGTGAGAGTTGGACTGTGAAGAAGGCTGAGCGCCGAAGAATTGATGCTTTTGAAATGTGGTGTTGGAGAAGACTCTTGAGAGTCCCTTGGACTGCAAGGAGATCCAACCAGTCCATTCTGAAGGAGATCAGCCCTGGGATTTCTTTAGAAGGAATGATGCTAAAACTGAAGCTCCAGTACTTTGGCCACCTCATGTGAAGAGGTGACTCATTGGAAAAGACCCTGATGCTGGGAGGGATTGGGGGCAGGAGGAGAAGGGGATGACAGAGGATGAGATGGCTGGATGGCATCACGGACTCAATGGACGTGGGTCTGGGTGAACTCCGGGAGTTGGTGATGGACAGGGAGGCCTGGCGTACTGGGATTCATGGGGTCGCAAAGAGTTGGACACGACTGAGCGACTGAGCTGAACTGAAGGGCAGGCTGACATTGGGAGTTGAGGGAAGGGGTTGTCTATCCTGGGAAGGCCCCATAGGGTCCTGCCCCCTTTCACTTGTTCTCAGAAAGGTACAGTCTCCCCCAAATTTCATTTCCTAGGGGCTCCTTTTCCCCTGCAGAGGCTTTGGGCACCTAAGGCCATTAAAGATCCTACATCTCTCCATCCCCCTTTCCATAAGCCCTTCTTCCCTGCCTGGTTCCTACCCATGTGCTTATTATGTGTTTCTTATTATATGACAAGATTCTTATACAGCATTTTTCAAATAATAACCATCGGGTTAAGTACTATTATTATCCTCATTTTACAGTTTCAAAGACTAAAAGAGAAAGCCTAAGCAGCTAGTTTAAGGTCAAGCAGCTAATAAGTAACAGAGTAGGGATTAGAACTCCTGCCGGCTTGTGGTCAGAGAATTCGCGCTCTCAGCAAAGCTGCTTCTCCTCAAATTTGTTATTATTTACAGGAAATTTTTCGGGAAATCGCAGAGCGCTCTCCTTCCGGGGATAAGCCCCTGACGGTCTGGAGACCCCATCCTCGCTCCCGCCGGCTCCCTGGGCGCTCAGCGGTGGCAGAAGCGCTTCCCCGCAGGTAACGCCTACCGCCGGCCACGCCCCCTCTCCGGGCCCGCCCGGCCACGCAAGCCCCGCCAGCCCCGCCTCTCAGCCCGGAGTTGGCCGGGGCAGAGCTGACGCCTCGCGAGCTTCCACGTACGCACTTCAGCGCCTCTCCCCGCGGCGGGGCGAGCACTTCCGGGTCGCGGGAGCGGGCGCCTCAGGCCCCGCCTCGTCTCCCCCGATCCCTACTCCCCGCTTCCGGCCGTCGCAGGCCTTTTCCGCCTGTTCTCTGCCGGCCTTGTTTCCGCTCCTCGGGTCGTTCTGGCCTCTGGGCCCGGGTGCCTCAGTACTTTCCGCCGTATCCAGGGATTCGCTCCGCATTTCGACTCTCTCCGGGGCTCGGAGCCACGCGGCGGTGCGTCTTGGTGGCGCCGCCCGGGTCGAGGCCTGCCGCGCCGCGGCGAGCTCGTGCAGACCTGACCCCGCGTCTCCCCAGCTCCGTTGAGGCCGCCGCCTCGGGATGCCCCGGCTGGGGTCCGCGCCGCGCTGGGCGGCCGCCGCGGGCCGTTGGGGCTGCAGGCTGCTCGTGCTGCTGCTCTTCCTGGTGCCGGGCCCCGGCGGCGCCTCCGAGATCACCTTCGAGCTGCCCGACAATGCCAAGCAGTGTTTCTACGAGGACATCACGCAGGGCACCAAGTGCACCCTCGAGTTCCAGGTACTACGGGCTCGGGCAGTTGCCAGCCGCGCTCGCGGTTCCAGGGTCGAGGCCGTTTTTCCATTCTTTGTCTGATTTCAGGAATCACATCTAGGTAGCCGATGCAGGCCATTTGGCTTTCCTTTCTGAAACCTTGCGCGTTAGATAGTTAAGAACAGCTGTTAAGATACATGAATTCCAGAAATGCTTCCTGTGTGTGCGACTTTTCCATCCATTCTCTAGTGTCCTTCATTTTGAACTTTCTTCCTTAAGAGTTAAAAAAAAAATTACTCCTGTTCTATAGTGCCTTACGTCAGTTCTCCACTCTCTAAACCACACCTCCACTTTCATCGTATTTCAAGTGCTGCCAATATCTGACTCCATTGCTTTTCAGTTTTTCCATGGATGTTAAGGACTATTGGTTAATGTCCCTGTCGTTGGAAGAGCTCTATTCCAGACCAGATGACCATCTGCCAGAGGTTTTGTAGAAGGAATTGCTGTGATAAGTGAAAGGCACTTTTTCATCTTGAGATTATGTAAAAGTGGTTATTTAACAGATGTAGTTTCTTAACTTGGTTAGAACATTCTTTACTGCGTTTCTTTTTTTTTGGATCTTTGAGATCTCTTGGCTTCCTTTAGGAAGCGATTTGATACCGAACTGTAAAGGATACGTTATAAATGCTTTGGTGAGGAGAAGAGGGAATGGACTTTGCAGGGTCATTATGGAAACAGTGACCGGGAATTTGAAGAATTGTGGTAATTACGACTAGAAATTTGAAGAAATACTACAGCTGGGAATAAGGAGCCAGAAGAAGGGAGGTCAACAGGGGCCAGACTATGTAGTGCCCCGCTGGTCGAGTTAAGGATTTTTGTTTTTCCTGAGAGTATGAGAAGCTGTCGTAGGGTTGTAAGCAGTGCAATGACAAGTTCTAAGTTTTCTGGGTAGCTGTAGGGATATTAACTTGAGCAGGTAGAGAAAGTATTGTGGAGAGCTGCCAAGTACATATATCAGTAAAAGACTGATTAGGAGGCTGTTGTAGCGATTCAGGCTGAGGCTAGGGTGGTAGCAGCGGGAGTAGGAGATACTCTTTATGCAAAATCCACAGAAGTTGCTGATAATTTGGCTACAGTGAGGGAGGGAGGCCAAGGATGACTCTTTAGCTTGCTTAACTTCATGAGGACAGAAAAGGTGATGGCAAGAATTGTAATATAAAGTGTCAGCGAAAAGCTAATTTCTTTGAACATAAATATTTCTTGACTTCTGTATGCAGATGCTGTGCTTGGTGGTGAGAGTACTATTTTACAGGCTAAAAAATCAGCACCTGTTGTGTGGCAGACAGTATACCAAGCATTTCAGGTGTATTATTTAATTCCCTGGACAACCCGATATGAGATGGGTATAGTTTTTATTACGCATTTACTAGTGATACCCAAGGTCACAAACTGTATCAGTAGCAGAATTAATATGCAGTTCTAGGTTAAGTTCTTAACCATTGTACTACCTCTGAAAGATAAATGAGGCTGACCTTGACCTCAGGGACCTGACATAGTCACATAGTCATGTAATGTTAAGTCATGTAACCCCAAGTATTGTGCCGGCTGAAGATGGAGAATCATCAGGGGAAATTTAGCGGAGGGTCTGCTGTGTGAGCTGAGTCTGGAGGGATAAATAATAGTTGTTCTACAAGTGGCAGAGGGGAAAAGGACTTCCTCAGCAGATATGTTACATTTGTGAGACTTAATTCCAGCAAGCCTGAAAATCAGCCTGCGTCGGCACTGAAGTATACTGAGTAGCAGTGTTGCTTTGTAATTGTGGATCTGAGGACTTTAGGGGCGATTTATACCAGTTTGTCTGCATTGTTCCTTAACAGTGAGACTGATGATTTGTACATGCTCAGTGTGAGTTCCCCGAGCGTCTGCTACTGAGAGTGGTACATGGCAGAAACATGCCTGTGTGAGCAGCTGAATATAAGAAACCCAGTCCAGACTCCTATTTTGGGCTCACCAGTTCCACGGTGTTTCCTGTACACCTGGGTGGTTCCTGATCCAAGGAGGTTTGCTCTGGCCTCATTCCTCAGAGAGTGAGGACAGGGGACCCAGACCTGACCTCTCGTGTCCTCTTGCTGTGAGACAGCTTTTGGCTATGATGTTTGACACTGTAATCTCTTCCTCTAATCACTTGTAGATTTGTAAGCATAATCATTTTGGGTCCTGTGATTCTTTAGCAAACAGACCCTGTGTTACTTGTCACTGTTAGTGCAGATGTGTTCAGAGAATTCTGGCATTCTGGTGTTTTTGGAACACAGTGAGAAAGGGTCTAAAAGGTGCTGAGACTTCCTGGAGGAAGTGCTAGGGAGTAGTGTGCTGTTGACAGGTTTGGGTTTTTCTGTAGGCCACTGGAGTTATCAAAAGGTCTTAGGACACATGGGGAGGAAGGTGTTACTATAATCTAGTGGAGATGCTGCTAAATGTGCTTCAGGGCACAGCGCAATGCAGCCCCTACAGCAAAGACTGTTCACCCCAAATAATCCAACCAAGGTTAAGAAACCCTGGATTAGACAGAGGAGAGACTGGGTTCTGGGAAGAGCTTTTAGGAAATTGTGGCAGTAATCTTGTCTGGACTGTGGATCGGGAACAGAAGAGGTGGAGTGAATTTGAGAGAAGCAGTAATATCGAGATTTTGTGACTAACTGGGCAGGTAGGGACACATCATTCAACATGATCGCCAGTTTCTTCCTTACGTGATCAGACAGATTGTTAGCCCCTGATGGCTCAATGGTGAGAATCTGCCTGCCAGTGCAGGAGATGCAGGCGACGTGGGTTCAGTCCCTGGGTCGGGAAGCTCTCCTGGAGAAGGAAATGGCAACCCACTCCAGTATTCTTACCTGGGAAATCCCGCGGACAGAGGAGCCTGGCGGGCTACAGTCCATGGGGTTGCAAAGAGTTGGACATGACTTAGCCACTAAACAACAACAACCACCTTTATCTGAAGTAAGACTATTTGTTTTAAAGTTTGGTAGAAGAAAAGTGGCAGGATAATCAATTTGGGTTCTGTTTTTTGTTTGGATGTATGTTTTGATTATTTAAAGTACTATGGTGTTAAGTATAAATAATTGGTCTGTAAAATGCAGTCAGTATTTCACCTAGAAGAAAGGTTGTTCACTTTTGGTGAAAAGGGGAATACCCAATTGATAAGACATCATTTTTGTGTCAGATGTTATATCTATATGTTAATATTTGCCTGTTTTACAATTTCCTAAATGCCTAGTTATATTTCATTTAATTATCGAAATGATCTTGTAACGTAGTTCAGTTATTCATATCTCTTTAGTGACAAAGGTCACGTAAGTAACCAATCTAATTTGAAGTCCAAGGTTTGATCTCTCTGTTCTACGAATCTAGAATGTCAATATTATGCTAGACCAGAAGGTTCAAGCTTGAAAATACCAATATATCTAATGGTGGTTGGAAATCCTCTACCCAGTGTCTCTTCATTGCGTCCTCCTCAGGTGGATCAGGCACCCTGTGATTCTTCTCCCGTCTCCTCTCCCTCTTCTCAGTTTTTTCTCCTCTTTACTCCTTTGCTTTTTTCCTCTTATACTTGTTCAGGTACCTCAGAAAAAACCTTCCCCTCTTCATTTGTGTAATTCAGATGGCTCAGATTGTGATGGCTCAGATATGCTTATGCTGAATAAGCATAACTCCTTGAAAATAGTTCCATAGTCCTCTTCAGAAGCATTTCACCTACCTCTGCTTTCCTTTCATATGCTTTCCTGTTAAATACAGACTTGGCAGATGAACAAAAGATTTATCTGCTTTTGCATTGTTCTGTTTTGGTTTTCCTTTAATCATGCATGTTTAAGCAATGTAGTTTAATCATTTATGCTTCTCTTGGAAACACGTTTATAATAATGATATACTCTTAGAACAACCCACAAGTCAATTCTCTTCAAAATGTAATTCAAAACAAAGTATGCATCAAATTCCATATAACTGACCTGTAAAAGAACTTAAGAAACACCGCCTGTAATTTGGCAGTAAAGTGAGTTTCAATTCTGTAAGTATAGTGGCATGGGTTGTTGGGCTAAAGACTGACTGACTTTACTGCTTCACTGAACGGTCTGTGAGTGCTTGCTGCTCTACTGCTGCTAAGTCACTTCAGTCGTGTCCGACTCTTGGATCCTGCTAATGGGAGACCAGGTGAGGAAGTTTGCAGAAGGAAGGTACTACGTGGCAGTTAGCTTACGATCAAGAGTATACATTTGGCATCAGCCTCTTATGAGGTGAATAATCTTGGGTAGATTATTTATTTTAACTCGGGTTCTTAGTTTGTAAAATGAGGGGGAAATGCCCTCTTGGAGGGTTGTGGGAGATTTAAGTGATGTAGGAACCGCCTTCTGGCCTGTTGGTTCGTTCCCTCTCCCCTGTCATGAGGAAATGTGTTCAGTTTCTGTAAAGCTTTAGTTGAATTGAAATCTGCCTCCCAGAACCCATTTACTGGTAGAAATCAAGAAACATAAAATTGCCTGTGATTGTTTTAAAACCCTTACAGCCATTTTAACAGGAAACCTGACTAATTTCTCAGACTGGTTCCTTGCAGTGAGCTCTTCACTTTTTGCCTGTTTTTTCTCTTCTGTAGGTTATTACTGGTGGTCACTACGATGTAGATTGTCGACTGGAAGATCCTGATGGTAATGTGCTGTACAAGGAGATGAAGAAACAGTATGATAGTTACACCTTCACAGCCTCCAAAAATGGGACATACAAATTTTGCTTTAGCAATGAATTTTCTACTTTCACACATAAAACTGTGTATTTTGATTTTCAAGTTGGAGAAGACCCACCTTTGTTTCCTAGTGAGAACCGAGTCAGTGCTCTTACCCAGGTAATGAGAGTCATATGTTTAAAGGGGGGAAATGGCATAATTTAACATGCATTAACTCATTGATGAAAAACACCAAATCTTGTGACTTTAACACAATCTTTAGGACCTATCTTAACTCTTACAGTATATTAGGCATTTCACAGAGAACTTCAGACTTTTTTAGTAAAGACCAGTGTTAAAGTATTTTATGAAAAGAAAATAGACATTAAAATAGGAGGGTTACTTTGGTAGAAACATCATTGACAGAGGAAGTTTAAAAGCCTAAACAGTGCTCCACATTCTGAAGCATTTTCTGTAATTCATGGAGGAATGTTGCTACTGTAACTTAGCAGGTTGATATAAGTGGAAGCAAAGTGATGCCATAATTAATATATACATATGTATATATTTGCATACATGCACTTTTATACAAGTATTTAGTGTTATGCAGACTGCTGTTACAATAACTTTTGCTGTAACTGAAGGTTAAATAGTAAAGATTACTAGTAAGTCATCTAACAAAAGTCAAAAATAGTTAAGGTAGCTAAATTGGCTTTTATTTTGAAGAAGAGCTTAATGAGAGAAAGATAGCAAGAGAAATTTTGAGTCAGTGAACAAATACTGCTCAGGTGATGAGAAGGGCTATTTTATTTCTAGTTCAAATACAGTATGAGCTTAGAGTATGTCTAAAAGATACTCAATTTGGTTTCCAAAAGAATTATTTACCACTTTCCTATTAAAACCTTAAATTGGATTTCCTTGTTTCTAGGTTCCAGGTAGTCTCTTGACCAAGATCACATAGTGATAGAGGCACTTTTTAAGTGTGTTAGAGCCTTAACTCATAAACCTATTAACATTAAACTATTAACTCATAAACCTATATAAACATTAACAAGATGTGTTCAGATGTTCTTACTTTTAGTAATGTTCTTTTTATGTTAGCATCATGTGTGAACAGCACTTTGTAAAAAGGTTTTTTGGGGGGCCATTGTTTATAACTCAGCTTCATCAGTTTTAATTTGTATAATATGATAGCTTGCTTAAAGAACCTGAGTGGATAAATGCTTGTAGGATCACTTAACGTCCTTTATTTGTATCATATTTTTAAGCTCTTTTTTCCATCTTTCCACTTTTAAAAAGTGTTCTATAAAGCAGCTGTTAATGCAGTAGAGTTTAAAAAAATTATCAGGTGAGAAATGGCCAAATAAATGGTAGTGTTTTGCTAAATCACCATTTTTTCACCATTAATAAATAGAATGACTAAAGTAGATGGTGTTCGTATATAAAGGCTGGTGGGGAATTTTATAACAGACCTGATACCCCTAAATCTAATCATCATTCACAAATGCAGAGATAATTAGATTGTTAGCACGTCTTCTGGTAAAATGCAATAAGTCCATTACATTGCCTGTGTGGTATTCCCATTCAGAATATTAATAATTGAATATTAATAACTGAATCCCATGAAGTCTGTGGCTCCAACCGTAATTTATAAGAAATACAGAGGATAGAGGAACACCAGGGGAATAATCAACAAAATCTAGGAAGTGGGAAATGCTAATGGAAAGAAGACCCAGTTGAATTTTCAACAAGTAGATGGGAAGGGAGTGAAAAAACAGGAAGAGAACCTAAAGATTAAAGAAGACTTGAAAGACATATCAGCTAAATGATTATACTGACCTTGTTTGCCTTCTGATTTGGAAATGACTGCTGAGGTGTTTGGGGAAATCTGAACACTGTCTGCCTTTTTCCTCTGGGCCATGCCATGTAACTTGCGGATCTTAGCTCCCTCCCAGGGATCGAACCCCGGCCAAGGCTCTGAGTGCCAAGCCCTGACCACTAGGTGGTCAGGGCTTTCCACTGGCTTTATACTTGATACCTTTTAAGGAGTTATTTTTACTCTGTGTTACAGGCCACTGGGATTATGTTTTTTAAATTGTTACCTTTCAGAAATAAATATGAAATGTAGAAGTATAGCTGAAATGGTAAAATATGTGAGATATACTTTAAAATAATTGGAATGGGGAGGAAGATGGGTGAAATAAAATTAGCTGTGTAATTATTGACATGGGGTTCATCATATTAGTCTCTATACTTTTGAAGAGATGAGAACATTTCCACTTCGAAGGTAGAATGAAATATAAAAAACTAACACTACCTCAAAAATTGGATGAATCCACGTAAGTAGTTCTTTAATTTCTGTGATTTTCTCTAGTTCAGTAATTCTTAACCTGTGCCCTTTTGTCATGCTTCAAGAATCCCTTGAACGCTCTGAACTTGTGTCAAATCCCTGTTTTTATACATACTTTCCAGAGGAAGAATTCTTAGACTGTTCATCATTTGAGACTACATGGAAAGCAAAGAAATGCTAGAAGCACCTGTCTACCTCTTACTAAAACCTAGAAATCATTCATTTTAGTACATGGTGATCTTCCATTCCTAGGAACCAAAAAAAAAAAAAAAAAACCCCAAGAAGCAAAAAAGTTTGAGTATTCTAAATCGATAAATTCAATTTGTAGACCTCCTGATTTCTCATACTTCTTTAAACTTTCTCTGAAATATTTTTGTAACTATTCCTTTTCTACTTTTTGGTAGAACTTTATTAAGTGCTTAACTTATTTTCTAATGTCTATTATTAAAATTACAACAAACTCATTTTTTAAAAAAAAACTAATATGTGGTTTGTGATGTAAAATAAGTATAAGAAAAAACCTGTATCTCACTATACCAGGGTAAATTTTCAGCGGTAGAAAAATATTAAACTGGTTGTTTGTATACAACAACCAGAAAAATTAGACTCTTAACCCTTCTCAAGCAAATAGTGTAATGTAGAGAAAGGTAAGATGTCATGAGATGAAGGCCCACCGACTCACAGTGAAAATAAGACTGACGTCCCATTGAAAACATATATATTGTTTTTGTTGACTGGAATGAGAGAGAAACTTACTTAGCAAAGTGGTCAATGTGGGCGAAAAAAATTCCCACTTTGAAGTTTTCAGCTGTTTTTAAGATACTTGAAATAACTTTGACTGACAGTCTGCTTTTACGCCATATTTTGCTCATTTTTGTATATACTTGGACTTTGACTCATATGCATATTATTGGTCAAATTTACTGACCTGTCATTCTGTTCCTCCTGATTCTTCCTCTTGGAGAACCCGGCCTTAAAATTCTGCTGCCACCAGCCTTCCCTGCTTGGTGTTTCTTCTGCTGTTCGCTTCACGGTCCACCCGCCACCTTACAGATGCCGCAGCTGCCACGCTCCAGTTTGGGGCGAGCAGCTGCCAGTCGTCCTAGTGGGGGCAAGTGAAAGGGTTGCTCTGCCAGGACCACTGACCTGAATGAGTGAGTGAACGAGGGCCATTCAGTGGAATGTTAGTCACATGAGGACTTGGGATCACAGTGAAAGAAACAATGGATATGCTAGATGCGTTGTACAGAAAGTATGAAACCTACTAACTGAAACTCTTTCTCTTTAGATGGAATCTGCCTGTGTTTCAATTCATGAAGCTCTGAAATCTGTCATTGACTATCAGACTCACTTCCGATTGAGAGAAGCTCAAGGCCGCAGCAGAGCTGAGGATCTAAATACAAGAGTGGCCTACTGGTCAGTAGGAGAAGCCCTCATTCTCCTGGTGGTTAGCATAGGGCAGGTATTTCTTTTGAAAAGCTTTTTCTCCGATAAAAGAACCACAACAACTCGTGTTGGATCGTAATTTGAGAATTGATGCACCATTGCCGCTGTAATATTGCTGTCCTCCAATTAATTTTAGGTACCGAAGAATTTAATATGGCAACATTTTTAGAACCTTACTCATACACGTGTTGGGGGGCGGGGGGGGGGATGTATAATGCGTATCCCCAGGCTGTGGAAAGGACACCTTTTTTTATTTGTAAAGGTAGAAAAACTTTGGGACTTATTTTGGGCTATTCATAAATATTCAACACAATGATCTACACTTTTCTGGGTTGTTTCTATCTACTCTTCACACTCTAAACTTTGGTAATTTTGATTCCTCTTATCCTTTTAAAAGTACTTTTCTTGTAAGCAATGGAAATTTAAAACAAAGCCTTCAATTTAATGTCGAAGTGTTGTGGAGGAAGAAAATTACCTTTTAGTTGTTTATAGTAAATAAAGCTTTGTTTTTAAGAAAACCAAATGTGATTAACTGTAGCCCAAGCCCTATTCTGCACTGTTTAATTTTATGAGGAAAAAAATCTACCATAGAAATGTTAGTTAATATTGATATAATTTTAAATTGACACATCATGGTTTAATTTATTTCTCAGTAGCTTGGAAAATGTCATTTTTGTTGTTTGGGTTTATTCTATGATCTATGACCAGATATGTTAATTTTTTTTTCATAAAGACATTCTTACCACACGGAACTAGTATGTTTCAGTAACAGTTTACAGAGACCTTAAAAATCAGACTGTTAACAGGTAGAATAATCACAGAATAATTTAAGACACTACAGTGGGGAGCAAATGACATGAGAAAACTTCTAGTGAGTTATCAGCACACATTACATTTTCAGTGCTTTTACAAAGAAAAAAGGTGATCTGTTTCATTAAACAATGAATTGGCTGATTCTTGCTCTAATGTGGCTTTACTGTCGAGAGTCACTCCTAGCTTTAATTGACAGTTGTTAATATAAAAGTTGTAACAGTGCCATACATTTTATTCTAGTGGGTGTGATGCACTGAGAAGTTAGTTTCTTTGGTTTTTTTCTTTCTTTTTCTTCTTTGTTTTTTGGGTTTTTTGGTTTGTTTTTTGTCTTGCACATGTAATTTGTACAGTCTCTGATTTAGCAGCCCTAAGATTTAAAAATTTAGAATGCTGTGTGTTTCTTATTTGATAATCTTCACTGATTGTACTGCATTTAATGAGTATTAAATAGTACATTTTCTGTACACTATAGGATTTAGTCTTTGTTTGTATTTTATAACTTGCATAAATTGAGCTGACTGAAATAAGATTTTGTTCCAGGTATTCTAGGATAGAATACAAGATGATGCAAAATTGTGTTTAAAGCTCTTATGCTGTTTAAAAAAAAATTACGACTGCTTTTTGCCATGTTCCTCTCCCCCACCTAAAAGTGATGAGTGCTGAACATGGCTGGCGTATTTTTAGGGCTTTGGTGTGTGGCACTACAGAGCTGGACAGCAGTTTTAGTCACTTAACCGCCACCAACTGAAAGTGAGCTCCTAATTCTAAGTTGTCTTAAAAAGTGCACATACATTTCTGCTGTAAGAGCAAGATGAATTCAGTTTGTCTTGCTTGCTAATTTAAAACGCTACAGTGTAGCAAAGGATGAACACACTTTCAACCCTTCAAATCTAAAGTGTTTGAAGACCAAATAGCTACTCCTCCAACAATATTTATCAATGGATTAAGAACTGAAGTTAAGATTTTACAGATTTCTCTGTTGGGGTTCTTGTCCTGCAGCTTTTTAAGTGTCCCTCTGTATTTAGCTTTGCAGATTTTAAACAGCACTGTTAAAGTGATAAACCTGAGAGTATGTTAAATGTCCTTTTCAGGTTGCCTGCCTGCTCTTGTGTTCAGATAGTTACACCATAATTAAGCAGAGTTGGGTATCATCAAAGTGCCACATTTGGCATAGATAATAGTTATTTCATCTGTACGTATCTAAACTTCATGATATTTAAAGACTGTTACCACAAATAACTTGTGATAAAACTATTGAGGTATATCAGAAAGTTTTAAAACACCACTGTTACCTGTTGTAGAAAATAGTACTGACTTAGTTTAGTCTGTAACTGGTTAAAGTTTGATGGCTTCTCTATATTCAACTAGGTATGTATATAAAAATTAGAAAATACATATCTACCTGGATATGAATATTAAGTAGAACTTTTCCTTCCCCTATATAATTTGTAGCTCATCTTTTTTCTTGAATCCGTTCATAACTTGTTGCTGCAGTTTGAATTTCTCAGATGTTTATATTTGGATACACAGTTCAGAATACTTATTTAAACATCATTAGCTGTATATATTTTTAAAGTAGAATAAATAATGGAAAGGGACTTGATATGCAAATTTATACTAAAATTCAAACTGTGTGAAGATAACATTTAAAAATGTTACTTTGCTAATCTAAACATTCTTTTTCTTAAAGAA
The DNA here is from genome assembly GCA_006408695.1 of Aepyceros melampus. NCBI lineage: Eukaryota > Metazoa > Chordata > Mammalia > Artiodactyla > Bovidae > Aepyceros > Aepyceros melampus. The sequence goes on along the minus strand of SJXQ01007137.1, from coordinate 485,097 downwards.
GCAGATGGTCTGGGGTTCACAGCTTTCATCCTGGCTTGATGATAATCAACTTTGAAAACACAGTGGACTGAAAAGCAATTAAAATTGCTTTAAGTTCTTTTAAAGATTTCCTTTAAATCTCTACTATCCAGTTTTGCTTCAGTTTGTCAATTTGTAACATTTATGGTTAAATAGGACAGAGCAGACCTTACTGACTATTGTTTTCAAAAATTAAACAATTGATATATAAATTATTTAGAGGTCGTTTTCATTTACTTTTGAAAAGAAAAAGAAATTTGTCTAAACGAACATGTTGGTTCTGCAGGATTATACCAATCAATTCTTGTAGAATAAAAAAAAATCTTTCAACAAACTGACTTCACTTATTTCTGTCAAGATTTAAGTCTTTTTAAAGCTCCTTAGCAACTTAGACCTTGGAGTGCAAGTTTTGTAGCAAGAGAGTGATAATTTATTTCATATTTCATTGGAACATCTTAGGGACTGACCAACAAAGTAAGTTAAAGAAGAGGAATACAACCTCTAATCACCTCACTTTTTAACCTCCTTATAGGTTATCTTATTGAAAGTTGGGGGGAAAGGAAGTTTAGCCTTCAATTCCCTAAAATGCTTCTTAGTTTTTAGGTAAGGTAACATTTGGTTGTATAATATCAAGTCTTCTCAATGTTGTTCCCCCTTTATAATGTCATGAGGGACACTCTCGCTCCTAGGCACAAATCTACAAAAGTAGCAGAGAAATAACAGTAATACAGGTTAACATCAGTCTTTTACTTGTGTTGACCCATTGCATCTTTGCAGTAACCCTCTGAAGTAAGGATGTTATTCCCATTTTACAAATGAGGAAATGGAGGTTAAGAAACCTGCCTGTATATCAGTAATTAGCAAAATATATGAGCCATGGCACTGTGGTTCCAGACCCCTCTTTCTCAATCACTATGCTGTAGTACCTACAAATACCACTGAAGAGTAGATCTCTGAAGGCTTAGCAATATACCTCAGTAGTGGTTCAGTGCCATGGTTTTGGAGTTACAGCCAAGATCAGATCATGGTTGGGTGATCTCACACAAATGATCTTGTTAACTCCATATATTTCTTTTTCTTCACTTGTTACTAAGGTTATTTCTACTACAATGAGAATATAATGAGATATTTATTATAAATGATAGGCTCCATGCCTATCATATACAAGTGCTTAATAAATAATAACTGTGCTTTTGTCATTGGTCCAATTTAATCTCTTGATCTTTCTTTAGTTCTTAAAGTTCATACTGTAACCTAAGCTCATACGGCTCTTAAATAATATGTAACAAATCAGAAGTCCATCGTGTACATAATAATCTGCTAGGAGTTTCAAAAATGAGTAAGATAATCTGACCTCCAGGAACATAACAGTTGGGGGAGATGAGATAGCTATGTAAGGAACTAATGTTAAGTCATGAAGCAGAAAGAACTTGAGGTTTCTAAGATACCTACAAGGTGCTAAAGGAGCAAGAAAATACATAGATCAACAGACTTCCCACGGCATTTTGCTTTGTTCTCTTCTAGAGCCGAGAGGGAGCATGGTTGTCTAGCTGGGCCAGCAGTTGAATTAATCTCTAAATCAGGGATATCTATTTATTGGTACAGATAAAGAAAATATGTTGTTACTTTAAAGGTGATCTCCTGAATAACTTCTCCATCTTGGTTGTTTCCAAATTCTGAAGGAAAATACAGGGATGTTATCCCTAAACCACAATATGTGCTATTTTTCTGTCTACATTTCTTCATTTCATCCACAAGCTAGCATTATTAGGATGTTTCCTGAAATCTAGAAATAACACAGGATCTGGCATAATCTGCTTTTAGTGCTGTAATTACTAGTGACTCCTACTACCTTGTGGCTCAGCTGGTAAAGAATCCGCCTGCAATGTGGGAGACCTGGCTTTGATCCCTGGGTTGGGAAGATGCCCTGGAGAAGGGAAAGGCTACCCACTCCAGTGTTCTGGCCTGGAGAATTCCATGGTCTGTAAAGTCCATGGAGCCGCAAAGAGTTGGACATGACTGAGTGACTTTGACTCACTCACTCACTCACTACTACCTTAAAAAGAGAAGGGAACACAGGAATTTCAGAAATTGTGGTTCATAGAGTAAAACTGACCAGTAATCCACCATCCACTTTGATGTATTTCAGTTTTTCTACAGATTATATATTTTTAAAGAATTGGTATTGTCTATAACAAATTTTTAAAACTTTAAAAAATTGTAAACAGGGTATTAAACATGTACAGCTTAAAGAGAAATAAAATTATAAAGCACATACTCAATAACCCATGCTCAGATTAAGAAATGTAATATGCCAGCACCATAAAAGGCTCTGTGTATCCTTTCCTGACTATTTCTTCATTAGCAATAACCAGTGTTTCACTTGTAATGAAAAATTTTTTTCTTTTTACTATTTATATATGCTAATGGCAACCCACTCCAGTATTTGCCTAGGGAATCCTGTGGACAGAGGAGCCTGGTGGGCTGCTGTCCATAGGGTCGCATAGAGTCAGACACGACTGAAGCGACTTAGCATGTATGCATGCGTTGGAGAAGGAAATGGCAACCCACTTTAGTATTCTTGCCTGGAGAATCCCAGGGACGGGGGAGCCTGGTGGGCTGCCATCTATGGGGTCACACAGAGTCAGACACAACTGAAGCGACTTACCAGTTCATCTTGAACTTTAAAAAAATTTTCCAAGTAATCACAAACTCAGTTTTTTATTAGTAAATACAAAGTCATGTGTTTGAATATTCTGTTAATATCAAATTGCCGTCAGCCTGCCTGAATGCTTGCTTTCTGTGCATGCTTACTCACGTGCTTCTCTCCTCATCAGCCAGCAACAGTTCCGTGTGGTCACTGGACCATACTCTGAATAGTACTGATGTCTGCATCCCTGAAAAATGCCTAAAAAGTCAGGCAGAAGGAAACATGAATAAATAAAGTTTAATGGAATATTAAATTCTAGTTAATAAACTAGATGTTACATATATGCCTTTGTGACTTTGTTTAGCAAAGTCATCCATGTTAAGGCATATAGCTGTAGTTTCATCACTGTGTAGCAGTCCATCTTATACTAAAGTTATGGTCTTTTCTTCTATGATGGCATTTGAATTGTGCCTAGATTTTTGCTGTTCTAAAGCCACTATGAACATTTTTGTATGTTATGTCCTGTTTGCATATATGTATCATCCCTTGAGAATACCAGGACTTTCTGGTAAAGAACGCACCTGCAATGCGGGAGACCCCTGTTTGATCCCTGGGTTGGGAAGAGCCCCTGGAGAAGGGGAAGGCTACCCACTCCAGTATTCTGGCCTGGAGAATTCCATGGACTTACAGTCTATGGGGTCACAGAGTTGGACACGACTAAGTGACTTGATTGAGGATACATCTAGGAGTGGAATTTTGCTTAGAGTGTGCGTCTTCATCTTCACTTTTTGAAGCCATGGTATCAGTAAGTGCTTTCACCAGTAACAGTGGAAAGTTCCACGTTTGTGCTGTTAGACTTTTAAAACTTTAGAAAGTCTCCTGGGTTTGTAATGTTGTAAAAGCAACACTTAAGAATTTGAGAGGAGCTTCCCTGGCAGTCCAGTGGCTGAGACTCCATGCTCCAAATGCAGGGGGCCCAGGTTCAATCCCTGGTCAGGAAACTAGATCCCACATGCTGCAACTAAGACCCAGTGCAGCTAAAGAAAAAAGAATTTGAGAAATAATGATTCAAAGAATAAAACCCACCCAGAAGTCTATTATCCATTTTGATGTTTTTCAGTTATTTTTCTAGATAATGTGTGTATATTTTTAAAGAAACTGCTGTCAAACCTCGTTGTTGCTTCATATTTCTGTGAGGTTATTTTATTTCCTCACAGGTTTGTCTACCACATGGATTTCCTCTTTTGTGAAGTCCTTGTTCAGATATTTTGCCCATTAAAAAAACTGAATGTCTTGATTAACAGGATTCCTTTATATATTCAGCAGATTAATCTTCTGGTTATAACTATTTCAAATATCTTCTCACAGTTTGTGTTTATTTTTCTGCTTCTAGTGAAATACATCAGTCTTTTCCCACCTTGTTGGTGTTTGTGTGTTTTTTTTTTAATTTATTTTAATTGGAGGCTAATTACTTGACAATATTGTATTGGTTTTGCCATACATCAACATGAATCCGCCACGGGTGTACACGTGTTCCCCATCCTAAACCCCGCTCCCACCTCCCTCCTTGTACTGTCCTTCTGGGCTTGTTGGTGTTTTAATGTGTTGTTAAAGAAATACTTCTCTATCCTGAGGTCATGAATATCTTCTGTACTATGTTCTAAAATGTGATAGTTTTGTCTTCTACTTGGATTGAGTTTTTTGTTTGGATAAGGTAGATGTACAGGTTCATTCCCCCACCCCTTAAAAACTCATCTCTCTCTTGATTTGCCATGCCAAATCTTACATCTGTTAAGTGCCCATATTTATCTGAGTCTATTTCTGGGCTCTGTTTTATTCCATTAACATTTTGTTCATATACCAGTAACATCCTATCTTAATTACTAAAGCTTTAACAGTTCTTGATATTGGTAAAACAAATGTTTCTACCTTGCTCTTTAAGATATTGGCTGTGATCTGTTCTTTACACTTTTAAACAAAGTTCAGAGTTGTACAAATTTCAAAATAAAATTTTGAAAATAGATCTGTTAGAATTTTGATTAAAAATTGTATTTAGTGTATGAATAGTTTCCTCTTTTTAATAGTGCATTTTCCATTGAACGAACTTCTTTGCATCGTTATGATCTTTAGAGCTTTTGATAAAGATTTGTAATCTTCTTCATATATGAGTTCTGTATACTTGTGTTAAGTTAATCTTGTTTTCTTTATATTTTTTCATGCTATTATAATCCTTAAATTGCTTATTTTTCATTTGTTGTTGATATGTGGGAACACAACTTTCAGGTTGATTCTTCTATTCAGCACTTTGCTAAATTCTTTTGTCAATTCTCATAATTTGTATATTCTTTTGGACTTTTCTGTATATAGTTGTGTCATCTGCAAGTGAGGACAGATTTTCTTCCTATTTCTCACACCTTTCTTTTCTTTGTTTTCCTTGTCTAATTACATTTGCAGAGACCTCCACTACAATGTTGAATAGAAGCCATTTCAGACATTCTTGTTTGGTTTTTGTTCTCTAGGCATGCTTTCAAGGTATCCATAGACAGTTTATGGTATTTTTACTAAATTGGGAAATTTCCCTTCTATTCTTAGTTTGCAAAGAATTTTTTATGATCTAAATGCTGTTGAATTTTATCAGAAACTTTTTTCTGAATTTATTGAGGAAAATGATTGTTTGCCACCTTTATTCTCTTTATTCTTTTTATGTGGTCAGAAAATTGCTTTCCTATATTAAACCAACCTTCTGAAGTAAAACAAGTCTAGTCATGATGTGATGTTAGTTTTTCATAACTGGATTTGGTTTGTTTATCAAGATTACATATCCATATACAGTAAGTTAGAGAGTGGCTTTCTTTTCCTAGTTTCTGGAGGAGCTTCTGTAAGATTTACATTACTCTTTCTGAAATGTTTTACTACAAATCTAAGGTGAAGTTTGTTTGGTTGGAGTCTGGTGTGGTTTTTGTGGGATGCTGACTTCTTTTTTTTTTTTAATTAGACTGTTTCTATTAATATGTAATACTGATAAATGGAATATTCCTGAAAGTCTGTCCATTTCATCTACATTTTCAAATTTATGAGCACAATATTACTCCTTTCTTTTTTCATTTTATGCCAGATCTGTACTGATGTTCTGCTTTTCATTCCTAGTACTGCTATATGTAGTATACAAATTTATACCACTGTGTATTACATAAGATATTTGTATCTTCTTTTTTACTTGACTAGTCTTACCAGAGGCTTATCACTTTTATTTTTTTAATTAATCCAAAGAGCTGGTATTTTTTTTCCATTTTTATCGGAATATAATTGACATGCAGCACCATATAAATTTAAGGTGTACAGCAGAATGATTTGACTTACATACATTGTGAAATGATTGCCACAATAATTTCAGTGAACATCCATCATCTCATATAGATGATATATAATAAAAATTTTTTAAAAATTTTTGTGATGAGAATTATGAGTTCTTAATTCTCTTAGCAACTTTCATGTATAATATACAGCAATGTTAATTACATTATAATGTACTTTACATCCTTAGTGCTTATTTATCTTATAACTGGTAGTTTATGCCTTTTGCCCACATTCATTCAGTCCCCCCTTGCCCCGGAGAACGACATCTCTGCCTCTGGTGACCACAGATCTGACCTCTTTCTATGAGGTGGTTTGGTTGCTGTCCTATACCACTGTGCCCAATCCTGGCACACAGCATAGTGATCCAGCATTTCTGTACATTGCAAAATGGTCAGATGAGTCTAGCTGCCCATTCTCACCATACAAACATGTTCTGTTATTACTGAGTGTATTCCCCACACTGTACACTTCATCCCAGAGACTCATTTACTTTGTATGGAAATTGTACCCCATAATTTCTCTGACCTGTTTCATTCATCCCTCCGCCCCTCTTCCCTCTGACAACCACCTGTTTATTACCTGTATCTATGCCTATTTCTGTTTCGTTTGTTCATTTGTTTTTTGGATTCCACATATAAGTGAAGTATGGTATCTGCCTTTCTCTGTTTGACTGACTTCTTTATCCCATCTACTAGTTGTCACAAATCCATTGTTTTCCTTGGTATATATTTAATGTCTGTTTCATTGACTGCAGCTTTTTATGATTTTCTTATTTTCTAGTTTGAGTTCAGGAAATATTAATAGTAAAGCCTCTTTTACCATGGGGTGGCTACCAATCTAGAGAAATAAGTTGAGAAGCAGAATTGTATTTTCGTCAACAAGAGTTGGAAAGACAAGGTTGGGTTAGGTATCCACCAAAAGTGGTGAGACACCTGTTGCTCTAGACTGGAGCCCAAGGGCACTACCCTGGAGTGAGGGTACAAACTTCCTGAATTTGACAAGGTAAATTCTATCTATGTCTTAAGGTATTTATTGTGTTTCCTCATGTTTCATCTTTAAGTGGAAACACTGGTCCAAATGACCTGTTTTTTTATTTCCCACTTGTAGAAGTTTGAGGTTACAACTTAGTCATGAATAAGATACACAGTCTCTGTGCTTTCATTCTCTATTGTACATCCCCCTTGGGTGACTCAAGGAGTTCCAGATGATAACTGATAGCATCCTTTGGCCAGTGACTCATTTATTCATTAAGCAAATATTTATTTAGTGCCAAGTATGCTCTATCTATCCTTTTTTCTAGTAATAGGGTTTCAGTGATAAATAAGAACCTAGTTTTTTGTTTTAAGAAACACAGTTTTTATATGAGATTTTTTTTAACCTGAAGTGAACCCCTTAAAATTATTTGCAAGTTTTAACTATCTTTAGTCTTCTGAAGAGAGCTTATAGTGTTTATCACAGTCTTGGGAGTTCATGATTCACAAAATTTTTTATAAAAGAGTAATAAGAGTAATTTTAGCTTTTTTATATTAGTGCAAAGGTTTAAATTCCAAGCCTAATTTGTAATTTATTCTCCATGGTGGGAATTGCAGAGTTGGATGCTGACTGACTTTAAATAAAGCTTTCTGTTATTTAATAGACATTTGACTACCTACTGTGTGCTCGGCAGTGAGGATACAGAAGTAAATATGATAGTTTGTGCCTACAAGGTACATGGACAAAGACCCCAAGCATAAAACTATAAATCTTACCTAAAAACAATAGTTCTCAAATATTGGTGGTATAAGAGTCACCTAGTCAACTTGTAAAAAAACATCTTTCTCAGGTTCTTTCCCATGACCGTAAGACTTTGATTCAGTACACCAGGACTGAATCTTGGACACCTCCACAGAATGATGATGCAAGTGTTTTTAAAACACATTTTGAGAAGTAGTAACAGTAAACAAAAAAAGTGAAAGTGCTGCGCTCAATATGCCAGCAAATTTGGAAAACTCAGCAGTGGCCACAGGACTAGAAAAGGTCAGTTTTCATTCCAATCCCAAAGGCAATGACAAAGAATGTTCAAACTACCACTCAACTGCACTCATCTCACATGCTAGTAAAGTAATGCTCAAAATTTTCCAAGCCAGGCTTCAAGAGTACGTAAACCATGAACTTCCAGATGTTCAAGCTGGATTTAGAAAAGGCAGAGGAACCAGAAATCAAATTGCCAACATCTGTTGGATCATCGAAAAAGCAAGAGAGTTCCAGAAAAACATCTACTTCTGCTTTATTGACTACGCCAAAGCCTTTGACTGTGTGGATCACAGCAAACTGTAAAATTGTTCAAGAGATGGGAATACCAGACCACCTGACCTGCCTCTTGAGAAACCTGTATGCAAATCAGGAAGCAACAGACTGGTTCCAGATAGGGAAAGGAGTATGTCAAGGCTGTATATTGTACCCTGCTTATTTAACTTCTATGCAGAGTATATCATGAGAAACGCTGGGCTGGATGAAGTACAAGCTGGAATCAAGATTGCCAGGAGAAATATCAATAACCTCAGATATGCAGATGACACCACCCTTATGGCAGAAAGTGAAGAACTAAAGAGCCTCTTGATCAAAGTGAAAGAGGAGTGTGAAAAAGTTGGCACGTAAACCATGAACTTCCAGATGTTCAAGCTGGATTTAGAAAAGGCAGAGGAACCAGAAATCAAATTGCCAACATCTGTTGGATCATCGAAAAAGCAAGAGAGTTCCAGAAAAACATCTACTTCTGCTTTATTGACTACGCCAAAGCCTTTGACTGTGTGGATCACAGCAAACTGTAAAATTGTTCAAGAGATGGGAATACCAGACCACCTGACCTGCCTCTTGAGAAACCTGTATGCAAATCAGGAAGCAACAGACTGGTTCCAGATAGGGAAAGGAGTATGTCAAGGCTGTATATTGTCACCCTGCTTATTTAACTTCTATGCAGAGTATATCATGAGAAACGCTGGGCTGGATGAAGTACAAGCTGGAATCAAGATTGCCAGGAGAAATATCAATAACCTCAGATATGCAGATGACACCACCCTTATGGCAGAAAGTGAAGAACTAAAGAGCCTCTTGATCAAAGTGAAAGAGGAGTGTGAAAAAGTTGGCTTAAAATTCAACATTCAGAAAACAAAGATCGTGGCATTTGGTCTCATCACTTCATGGCAACTAGATGGGGAAACAGTGACAGACTTTATTTTTTTGGGCTCCGAAATCACTGCAGATGGTGACTGCAGCCATGAAATTAAAAGACACTTGCTTCTTGGAAGAAAAGTTACGACCTAGACAGCATGTTAAAAAGCAGAGACATTACTTTGCCAACAAAGGTCTGTCTAATCAAGGCTATGGTTTTTCCAGTGGTCATGTATGGATGTGAGGGTTGAACTATAAAAAAAACTGAGCACCGAAGAACTGATGCTTTTGAACTGTGGTGTTGGAGAAGACTCTTGAGAGCCCCTTGGACTGCAAGGAGATCCAACCAGTCCATCCTAAAGGAAATCAGTCCTGAAAATTCATCGGAAGGACTGATGCTGGGAAAGATTGAAGGCCAGAGAAAGGCACAACAGAGGATGAGACTGTTGGATGGCATCACCGAGTCAATGGACATGAGTTTGAGTGAACTCCGGGAGTTGGTGAGGACAGGGAGGCCTGGCGTGCAGGACACAACCGAGCGACTGAACTGAACCGAACAGTAAACACTTTAGTAACACTATATGCCTGCTGCACTGTGTCCTACATTCAATATAATTTATGTGTTCCTCTCAACACTGCTCTTTACCACGTCACAGATTAAGAAACTGACACACAGAATGATTAAACTGACTTGCCAAAGGTCACACAGTTAGTGCTAGAACCAGGGTTCAGACGCAGTTATCTGCAGGGGCAGGCGTGTTTCTTCCTGTGTATGTGTAACCTCCCAGTCATGCAAAGGTAAGTGATGAGTTGACCTTGACCCTCAGTGGGCGCTCTCATCTCCAGAATCTCCCTGTAGATTTTTGGCTAGTGCACTGGTCTGCTGTACACCTCATGTGAGCCACGACTTAAGCCTAACAGCTGTGAGCTTTCCCCATTTATGTCTTGCCAAGTTTGCAGTTTTTATGACAGTACACCAGGTGTGGACTTGACTGAGAGCAGTATTTGGGCTCCTGGCCTTCAATGTTGGCCACACAGTGGTAGCGCTGTTGCCCCAACAAAGCTGAGGTGTACGAGGGTCGGGAGATGAGAACAGTTAGTTCCTGGCAAGAATGCCACAGATTCCAACCCAGAATTCAGCAGGATTTTTCCAAGTGAATAAATGATTACCAACTTGTTTGCATTTGGTCAATTTCCAGAGCCCTCGAGTGATAGTTTTTTACTGTTTTGTCCAGTTTACATTTGTTTTGAGGGGAGAGAATTTGATGGTATCTTCGGAATCACTGCAAGTGCCTCCTATCCATTTTGTCAGGTCTGGGATTTGATTTTACCCACATACAATGCCTGTTACTGTTTGATGGATTCTGGCAGAAGACACACAACTCCTGGATCAGAAAAAAGGTTTTATTGCTCGTGACACAGCAAGGAGCACTACTTTCCGCGTATGTGCAACGGTCTGTGTCACATCCGAGGAACACAGAGCTTGGGGGGTCCACCACTCTTAGAGCAAGCAGTAAGCGTGCTTGTCTCTGTGGAGGGTGACTGTGCCACATAGCTCATGGTTGCCCACTGTACATGCTGCCCTGAGAAATGGCTCAGGCACATGGTAGCCAGGATCTTGCACGTACTCATTCAGACAGACAGGAACACGAGATGCATGGACAACTGCCTCTCCCAGTTTATTTCACCGAGTTGATAGGAACAAAGCTGTTAATATCTTTCACGTTTTAAATGTCTTAGGACCTGTGGTGATATTTCCTTTTTATTTCTAATACTGTTATCTGTATCTTGTTTCTTTTTTTCCTACTTCGTTTTACCAGTGGTTTATTAATTTTATTAATCTTTTTCAGAGAACCACATTTTGCTCTTGTTGGTCCTCTGTTATTCCTGTTTCTTTAATTTCTGGCTTTTTTTTTTTTTTTCCTGTTTTTATGTGGATTCCGTTCCCTGGGTTCTTTCCTTCCCTGATTTTTTTTAACCACACTTTTATTGATTTACTTTTCAATAAGTTTAAGTCCTTGAAGAGTACAGCGTCACATGGATTCTGCATCCTATGGCCTTTCTAAGAAGGTTGCTTTGGAATCAGAAAACTAACATCATGGCATCCGGTCCCATCACTTCATGGGAAATAGATGGGGAAACAGTGGGAACAGTGTCAGACTTTCTTTTGGGGGGCTCCAAAATCATTGCAGATGGTGACTACAGCCATGAAATTAAAAGACGCTTACTCCTTGGAAGAAAAGTTATGAGCATCCTAGATAGCATATTCAAAAGCAGAGACATTACTCTGCCATCCAAGGAGCGGTGGCTGTGTGGGCACAGGAGGGCCTAGAGGAGCTATTCTATGTTCAAGGTCAGGAGGGGCAGAGGTGAGGAGATAACCCTCATCAAAGGTAAGGAGCAGTGGTTGTGCGTTTCTGGAGCAGCCATGAAGAGATACCCTACGTCCAAGGTAAGAGAAACCCAAGTAAGACAGTAGGTGTTGCAAGAGGACATCAGAGGGCAGACACACTGAAACCATACTCACAGAAAACTAGTCAATCACACTGGACCACAGCCTTGTCTAACTCAGTGAAACTAAGCCATGCCCATGGGGCCACCCAAGACAGGCAGGTCACGGTGGAGAGGTCTGACAGAATGTGGTCCACTGAAGAAGGGAGTGGCAAACCACATCAGTATTCTTACCTTGAGAACCTCATGAACAGTATGAAAAGGCAAAATGATAGGACACTGAAAGAGGAACTCCCCAGGTCGGTAGGTGCCCAATATGCTACTGGAGATCAGTGCAGAAATAACTCCAGAAAGAATGAAGGGATGGAGCCAAAGTAAAAACAACACCCAGTTGTGGGTGTGACGTGATAGAAGCAAGGTCTGATGCTGTAAAGAGCAATATTACATAGGAACCTGGAATGTCAAGTCCATGAATCAAGGCAAATTGGAAGTGGTCAAACAAGAGATGGCAAGAGTGAACATCGACATTCTAGGAATCAGCGAACTAAAATGGACTGGAATGGGTGAATTTAACTCAGATGACCATTATATATACTACTGTGGGCAGGAATCCCTTAGAAGAAACAGAGTAGCCATCATGGTCAACAAAAGAGTCCGAAATGCAGTACTTGGATGCAATCTCAAAAACGACAGAATGATCTCTTCGTTTCCAAGGCGAACTGTCCAATATCACAGTAATCCAAGACTATGCCTCAACCAGTAACGCTGAAGAAGATAAAGTTGAACGGTTCTATGAAGACCTACAAGACCTTTTAGAACTAACACCCCCAAAAGATGTCCTTTTCATTATAGGGGACTGGAATGCAAAAGTAGGAAGTCAAGAAACACCTGGAGTAACAGGCAAATTTGGCCTTGGAATATGGAATGAAGCAGGCCAAAGACTAATAGAGTTTGCCAAGAAAATGCACTGGTCCTAGCAAACACCTTCCAACAACACAAGAGAAGACCCTACACATGGACATCACCAGATAGTCAACACCTAAATCAGGGTTAGGAACAAGGAGGCCACTGTTTACCTGAAAGGGTGAAACAGAGGGTGGAGGAAAACCCGGCTGTCAGGGATAATGAATTGTGTTGACATAGGCTTAATAGGTCATTTCACCAAGTAAACAGTCTGCCAGTGCCACCTTCGATGGGCCATCCTGATGTTAGGTAGTAGGGAGAGGGAGAGAAAATAACCTAGCTCTACCTATATGTAGTAAGCCTCTGAGATCCAGGTGCTCCTCTGTCCATGGGATTCTCCAGGCAAGAATACTGGGGTGGGTTCCCTCCTCCAGGGGATTCCCTTCTCCAGGGGGATCTTTCTAACCCAGGGATGGAACCTGGGTCTCCTGAATTGCAGGCAGGTTCTTTACCAGCTGAGCCACCAGGGAAGCCCCGGAGATCCAGGTTCAGCTCAGTTCAGTTCAGTCGCTCAGTCTTGTCCGACTCTGCAACCCCATGAATTGCAGCACGCCAGACCTCCCTGTCCATCATCAACTCCCGGAGTTCACTCAAACTCATTTCCATCGAGTCGGTGATGCCATCCAGCCATGTCATCCTCTGCCGTCCCCTTCTCCTCCTGCCCCCAATCCCTCCCAGCATCAGAGTCTTTTCCAATGAGTCAACTCTTCGCATGAGTGGGCCTTCAATTCCAGTTTACTATTCATTGTCTTCTCTGAGGTTTCGTAATGGAGTTTTCCTCCTTCAGCAGTGAGTAGGGATTGCCTAAAAAGGGACCGCATACAGGGTAAGGGAGGTGTGGTGGTGGTGGTGTATGTGATTTCTGAATTGAGGTCTTTGGGTATGATTAGGAATGGAAGCCTGAGAAAGAGATGGTAGGATTACGTAGCTGGCTTTTCATCGTCTTAGATTACTTGGTGGTATTTTTGTTCTTCCTACCCTGCTTATTTAACTTATATGCCAAGTACATCATGAAAAAGGCTGGGCTGGAAGAAGCACAAGCTGGAATCAAGATTGCCGGGAAAATATCAATAACCTCAGATATGCAGATGACACCACCGTTATGGCAGAAAGTGAAGAGGAACTAAAGAGCCTCTTGATGAAAGTGAAAGAGAGTGAAAAAGTTGGCTTAAAGCTCACATTCAGAAAATGAAGATCATGGCATCTGGTCCCATCACTTCATGGGAAATAGATGGGGAAACAGTGGAAACAATGTCAGACTTTCTTTTGGGGGGCTCCAAAATCACTGCAGATGGTGACTGCAGCCATGAAATTAAAAGACGCTTACTCCTTGGAAGAAAAGTGATGACCAACCTAGATAGCATGTTCAAAAGCAGAGACATTTGCCAACAAAGGTCCGTCTAGTCAAGGCTATGGTTTTTCTAGTAGTCATGTATGGATGTGAGAGTTGGACTGTGAAGAAAGCTGAGCACCGAAGAATTGATGCTTTTGAACTGTGGTGTTGGAGAAGACTCGAGAGTCCCTTGGACTGCAAGGAGATCCAACCAGTCCATTCTGAAGGAGATCAGCCCTGGGATTTCTTTGGAAGGAATGATGCTGAATCCGAAACTTTGGCCATCTCATGCGAAGAGTTGACTCATTGGAAAAGACACTGATGCTGGGAAGGATTGGGGGCAGGAGGAGAAGGGGACGACAGAGGATGAGATAGCTGGATGGCATCACCGACTGGATGCACGTGAGTCTGAGTGAACTCTGGGAGTTGGTGATGGACAGGGAGGCCTGGCGTGCTGCGATTCATGGGGTCGCAGAGAGTCGGATACGACCGAGCGACTGAACTGAACTGAACTGAAACATTCAGTGGCGTTACAGCGATACAGAATCTGAGAAAGGACTCTTTCTCAAGGTGGCTTTCGGCCGGGCATGTGTGCGTCTGGGGGGCAGGGCATGGTTACTGATGCGTCACCGTCCCTAACCAGGGATGTGGATGATTGCTGCAGCAGTCAGTAAGAGAACTCCAAAGAGAAAGGAAAAGTTAAGGGACCAACCTGGAGGAACTGGAGAGTCGCTGTACCTCGAGGAGGGTCTTAGAGACTTTGGGTGAGACTGGCTGTTTCCTTCCTTTATAGAGTCTAGAGGCTTCTGTTGGGAGCCCCGGGGCTTGCTGCAGGCTGTGTTTGGGCGCGCTGGGTAGGCGCAGAAGCGCGGCTGCAGCTCCCACCCCAGCGCCCAGGTCTGCAGAGAAGACAGTGGAGTCCTTCTTCCCTCCTAGCCTCTGATTCGGCTCTCGCGGGCCTTTAAAAATAACAACAACAAAGCAGCAGCGCGGGCTGAACCCCCCTGCGCGAGCTCCTCTCCGTCGTCTCGGCCGGCTCCTTCCCGCCGCCACCCGAAGACTTCCAGCCTGATGCATCCCCGCCTCTCCGCGGGTGGGGTGGACCCGCAGACGGCTAGGCGGCGGCGCGCCCCCGGGGGCGGGACGCGCCGGCCCCCGCGCTTCCGCGCGCCGCGCTCGTGCCGCGGGCGTGGGGCGGGTCCGCGCCGCCCGCCGGCCGTCTCGACCCCCGCCCACCGGAAGTCGCGTAGTGCTCGCGGGCGAGGAAGACGTCGCCGTGGGGCCCGGAGCAGCGCACCTCCCCGGCAGGTAGCCGGCGTCCGCGCGGGTGGGCCGGGGCCGGGGCCGGGGCCGGGAGGGTCGGGCGCTGGGCGGGCGGCCACCTCGGGGAGCCGGGGGGTCGGGGAGCCGGCCGTCCTTTCGGCCGAGTCGCCTTCCTCTGAGAGCAGAATCCCTCTCGAAACTACCTTTCTTGAAGCTTCATTTTGACTATAAAACCTTTTTTTTTTTTTTTAAGAAATCTCAGAACCCTAAGCAAAGAGCCCAGCGTCTCAGAAGGCTTAAAAGTTGTTCTGGTGGGAGCCTCCGCCAGGCACGCTTGAGTCTGTGCTGAAAGTTTTGGTTTTGGTTTGCTTATTGGGACCTTGTCCAAAAGCTAATTTGGATGAAAAGAATTAGGGCTGGCAGCGGTGAGCTCGTTTTCAGTATTGTTTGTTAGGCTCTATCCAGTTTTTAATGGCAGTAAACTTTAATAAAAATCCTTAAAAATATGGCCCATTTTAACATCGTAAGTAATGTGTTGGTTACAGATGTAGTTAAGCAACTCACTGAAATAAAAAAGTAGATGAGCAAGCAGATACAGAGTAATGACTTACCTCCTCCTCCTGAAGAAAATGAATATTCCTCAGATGTCCAGCTGTGTATTGGGTCTTTTGCACCTCATCTGTAGAGTCACTTGCTCCCTGTGATATTTTAAAAATGTATTCATTTAACAAATACCTCCTGATAAATCAGTTATCTGTGCGAGTTTTCACCGCCTGTGAATCAGTTATTTGCTCCCTCCTCGATGTTTTTTCCTTCATGTGGCTGTCAGGTCACCACCACTTTCTGAATGTCCTTCCGCCTCCCTGGCCACTGTTTCTGTGTCTCCAGGCTTCTCCTCTTCTCAGCCACCACACGTTAGACTGCTACGGTGTTTGGTTCTTGGCCAGATTCCCTTTTGAACCATACTTTCTCCCAAGGCAATTTCTATCCCAAGCCATATTTCATGACTATAAATACCATCTATAAGCTGATGACTTCCAGATTTTTCTTTCTAGCTTCACTTCTCTCCTGAGCTCTAGATTAACATCTAGTATCTAGCTTAACATATCCACTTGGAAGTCTGATGGGCATTTAAATTTAGTATGTTCCAAAAGAATCACTGACAGGCACCCACCCAGTCCTCTCTTCTGTTCTCTCATTTACCTTCCTTATCACAAGAAGTGTTACTGCCATCCAGTGAGGCTGAAAGTCTAGGGATTGTCATTTGACTCCTCTTTTCAGCTCAGACTCCACATCCAAGCATCCAGCGAACTGTTGATTCTGCCTTGGAAAGATAGCTCAAATCCGATCATATGTTATGCCCTCTCTAACGCAAACCACATTCCTCTTTTACCCGGAAGACTGTGACGACTGATCACATCTTCCCGCCTCTACCCTTCCTCTTGTCTTCAGTGTTTCTCCAAACAGCAGCTATTTTTAGAAATATCTAGTCAGAGCTTTCCCCTCTCTTCAGAACCTTCTGGTGGCTTCTCATCATAATCATAAAATTCTGACTGGCTACAGACCCTGTGTCATCACACCCCTGACTGCTTTCCTGGCCGTCTCTCCGGCTTCCCCACCCTGCTCACTGGCTGGAATGGCTCCGATTTGCTGCCGTTCTCCTTGCCTGCAGGGGTCTCTGCTAGACTGTCAAGCCGGCTGTACACCTTCACTTTACCCATTCCCCTGTTCCAGCTTTCTCAAGGATTACTGTCTTAGTCCTGATAACATCTTCTCGACCCTTACTGTCTAGCTGTTGGATACCGAATAGTACTCTAATATCGCATGAAGCTGATGGCACTTTTAAATCATTATTGGTTGCTAAAGCGCTCTAAAATTAAAAGAGCAAAAGCATCTTTCTCCCATCTCATTTTGATAAAATGTACAAATTGCTCTTACAATCTGCGTTTTTATAAAATGTTGTTTCTGGTTTGGAGAAGATTTGCGCTTTAAGGCCAGTTCTCATTTTGAAATATAGAAAATGAAAGAAAAATCCTCCATTTACTGGAAAGAATAAGCAATTTTTTTCTTTTCCAGTTTCTTTTCTTCAGTGGGAAGCAGTAGTCTCTGACATGGAGCCTTGTTGAATGGTTCTAGAAGCAGGTCATCATAACAGGAAGAAGAAAAATGAAGGTGCTTGTTCAGAGGCTATTATATGCATTTTTAAGTTGTGTAGTGACTAAGCCAGTACCACAGAATATGAAGTTTGCATAACAAAATTCAGTTCTCTCTTTAAAATATGTGGGAATGGAAATGAAAAGCAATAGTTTCATCTTCTCAAAGAGCTGTTGGGGAATAAAAGATCATTTAATTTATAATGTTTATTTCCTATTTTAATCCCAAGCAACTAGTTCTGTGATATTATCAGTAGTGTATATCCTACCTTCCTCTCTTTTAAAAGAAAAAACTTTTTTTCATGTCAGAATTGGGATTTCAGATGTTTGAATAAATATTTATAATAGAAGATTAAATAAAAATTCAAAGTAAAGGAATTTGGAACATGGATCGGCGTATGAGTAGGAGGGATACAGGGAAGCCTTGAGTGAAGTTGGGATCAGAATCCTGCCCCAGGCCTCTCTGTGTTGATCAGATAGCACTCATTAGCATGGAGCATCTTAGCAGCTGAGAAAAAGGCAGGCTCTGCAGGGGAAGATCAGCTTGTGCTTTTTTGTTTTTCTACCTGACAGAAGCAATTTTTAAAAAATTATTTTATTTATTTATTTTTGGCTGTGCGGGATCTTGGTGGCTGCCTCGGCTTTCTCTAGTTGCGGTGAGCCAGGGCTGCTCTCTGCTTGAGGCCTGTGGGCTTCTCGTTGTGGTGTTTCTCTTGCTGCAGAACACAGGCTCTATAGCATTATGGCTTCAGTAGTTTCCGCTCCTGGGCTCTAGAGCACAGGCTTAATAGTTGTGGCATATGGGCTTAGTTTTTCCAAGGCGTGTGGAATCCTGGTCTTCCCCTGACCAGGGATTGAAGCTATGCCTC
The DNA here is from genome assembly GCA_006408695.1 of Aepyceros melampus. Lineage (NCBI taxonomy): Eukaryota > Metazoa > Chordata > Mammalia > Artiodactyla > Bovidae > Aepyceros > Aepyceros melampus. The sequence goes on along the minus strand of SJXQ01007137.1, from coordinate 466,890 downwards.
CTGCATTGGCAGGTGGATTCTTTATACCACTGAATCACCGGGAAACCCTTGATAGAAGCAGTTTTTAAAAGTAATTTAACATTTACTTGCTCAAGGATCTGTTTTAGGTACTGTGGAAATGAATACTCTGTCCTCTGGTGTGTGTGTGTTGTTCAGTGGGATATTGGAGGACCACTGTTGGGTTTAGAGTTGGAAAACCCCAACTATTAGAAATTTGTATATAGGTTTGAAAAAAAAAGGAGGGGGGAGATCAAGCAGAGTTAAACCTGGATGTGGCTTAAAACCATCCACAGTGTGCACATGTGGCACCTAAGGAATATGCTCTCTGGAGCATCAGGTTAACATGACCTCTATTTAGAAATACAAAACCTAGAGAACAACCTATTTTCTTAAAAAATAAAAAATCTTTTTTTTTTTCCAGATTACATCCATACATCTACTATACACAGATAACCAGTGTTACCTTTTTGATGTACTTCTTTCCAATATGTATTCTCTGTAGTTTGTTTTTACAAAGCTAAGATCATACTACAGGATCATTAAAATTTCTTGTATATTATTAAAGTTTTCTCATGTCATTAAAATAATTCATAACATTTGTAAACATTTTAATGATTTTATAGAGTTTGTCATGTGAATAATATGACACAGTTTATGTTGCCACTCCCTATATTTGAAATTTTTGATTATTTACCTCCAATAGAATGTTGGCTAGCCTACAATACTGTATTCAAGTTCTCCAATAAGAAATATATTGTCATGTAACTCATACTTCAAAATTTCAATAAAATAGTTCCCTAGATCCTGTGATAGGAGAAAGCTGAGCAAGTGTGAGAAATAAAACAAAACCCACATGCAGGCAACTGGAGGAGCAGAGGAGAAAGAAGCACGAGATGAGCTTGGAGCTGAAGGAGTCAGATCCTGAAGGGCATCCTTTGCCATATTAAGAAATTTTGATTCTAAGAGCAGTGGGAAGCCATTGCAGGTTGTTCAGTTCAGTTCAGTCACTCAGTCGTGTCCGACTCTTTGCGACCTCATAGACTGTAGCATGCCAGGCTTCCCTGTCCATCACCAACTCCTGGAGCTTGATCAAACTCATGTCCATTGAGTTGTTGATGCCATCCAAGCATCTCATCCTCTGTTGTCCCCTTCTCCTGCCTTTCCCAGCTTCAGGGTCTTTTCCCAGTGAGTCAGTTCTTTGCATCAGGTGGCCAAAGTACTGGAGTTTCAGCTTTAGCATCATTCCTTCCAAAGAAATCCCAGGGTTGATCTCCTTCAGAATGGACTGGTTGGATCTCCTTGCAGTCCAAGGGACTCTCAAGAGTCTTGTCCAACACCACAGTTCAAAAGCATCATTTCTTTGGCACTCAGCTTTCTTTATAGTCCAACTCTCACATCATACATGACTATTGGAAAAACCATAGCTTAAAATTGTGTGACAGCTGAGTGGAGAATGAATTAGACTGACCAAGAGTGGCCATAGAAGACCAGTTAGGAAGGAGCAGTTTGGTGAACTAGCGGAGAGAGATTGATCTAGAATGAAAATGCAGTAAGGGGGGAAGTGGAACATTTTGAGATGTGTTTTGCAGATTGACTTGGTGACAGCTTAGAAGTGAAAGTGTAGGAGTGGAGGGGACAATGTCAGTGATTGCTGAGGTGACTGGGCAGACCTATGGTGCCGTTTTCCATGGTGACAAGTCTGGGGAAATAAGGTGGAAGCTACCTCCCAGACCAGCAAGGAAGGCAAGTTAAAAGTACAGTGCAGTGCATATTATAAGAGATATGAGCAGGATATTATTGGCAGATGGAGGAGACATGCTTAACTCAACCTGGAGATAAAACAAAATTTGTACAGTCACTCAGTCACATCCGACTCTTTGCGACCCCATGGACTGCAGCATGTCCGTATTCTGATTGGGTCAATAATTTATATAATAAGGATATTAAAGAGTTGTGTTGGGCTGTCCCTCAACCTGAAAACCTGTTAATCTTATATTTGGAATGTTATGATTAATTCGTTCATTCAAAAGGTATTGTTGAATGCTGACTGTTACAAGGCTCTGGAGATACAGGGACAAGAAAGATTTGGTGTTACCCCAGTAGAGTTTACAGGCTAATGGGAAAGATGGGAACCTAAGCAGATACTCACACCATAGTAATTAACTGTCGTGTGATGAGTGCTGTGAAGGGAAGATGCAGGGTGCCAGACCCCTGAAGATGCCTAACCTTTCTAATGCCAGAGCTGGAACCTAAAGTGGAAAATACAGGCCCTGGTTTACTTTGACTCTAGTAAGTATCAATGGGTAATAGTTGATACCATTAATCCTTTCATTTAGACTGGGCCTTCTCTATCCTTATGGATTCTATGGAACTCCTGCAAAGAATAAATAAATGACAACTGACCTTTCATGCAAAGATGGGCATCATAAAGGACAGAAATGGTCTGGACCTAACAGAAGCAGAAGATATTAAGAAGAGGTGGCAAGAATACACAGAAGAACTGTACAAAAAAGATCTTCACGATCCAGATAATCATGATGGTGTGATCACCAACCTAGAGCCAAACATCCTGGCATGTGAAGTCAAGTGGCCCTTAAGAAGCATCACTACGAACAAAGCTAGTGGAGGTAATGGAATTCCAGTTGAGCTATTTCAAATCCTGGAAGATGATGCTGTGAAAGTGCTGCCCTCAATATGCCAGCAAATCTGGAAAATCAGCAGTAGCCACAGGACTGGAAAAGGTCTGTTTTCATTCCAGTCCCAAAGAAAGACAATGCCAAAGAATGCTCCAGCTACCACACAATTGCACTTATCTCACACTCTAATAAGGTAATGCTCAAGATTCTCCAAGCCAGGCTTCAAGAGTATCTGAACCGTAAACTTCCAGATGTTCAAGCTGGATTTAAAAAAGGCAGAGGAACCAGAGATCAAATTGCCAACATCTGCTGAATCATCACAAAAGCAAGAGAGTTCCAGAAAAACACTATTTCTGCTTTATTGACTACACCAAAGCCTTTGATTGTATTGACCACAACAAACTCTGAAAAATTCTTAAAGAGATGGGAATACCAGAACACCTGATCTGCCTCTTGAGAAATATGTGTGCAGGTCAGGAAGCAACAGTTAGAACTGGGCATGGAACAGTAGACTGGTTCCAGATAGGGAAAGGAGTATGTCAAGGTTGTATATTTTCATCCTACTTGTTTGACTTATATGCAGAGTACATCATGAGAAATGCTGGGCTGGATGAAACACTAGCTGGAATCAAGATTGCCAGGAGAAATATCAGTAACCTCAGATATGCAGATGACACCAGCCTTATGGCAGAAAGTGAAGAACTAAAGAGCCTCTTGATGAAAGTGAAAGAGAAGAGTGAAAAAGTTGGCTTAAACTCAATATTCAGAAAACTAAGATCATGGCATCTGGTCCCATCACTTTGTGGCATAACAGATGGGGAAACAGTGGAAACAGTGACAGACTTTATTTTCTTGGGCTCCAAAATCACTGCAGATGGTGACTGCAGCCATGAAATTAAAAGACGCTTGTTCCTGGGAAGAAAAGTTATGACCAACCTAGACAGCATGATAAAAAGCGGAGACATTACTTTGCCAACAAAGGTCTGTCTAGTCAAAGCTATGGTTTTTCCACTGGTCATGTATGGATGTGAGAGTTGGACTGTAAAGAAAGCTGAGCACTGAAGAATTGATGCTTTTGAACTGTGGTGTTGGAGAAGACTTTGAGAGTCCCTTGGACTGCAAGGAAATCCAACCAGTCCATCCTAAAGGAAATCAGTCCTGAATATTCATTGGAAGGATTGATGCTGAAGCTGAAACTCCAGTACTCTGGCCACCTGATACGAAGAGCTGACTCACTGGAAAAGACCCTGATGCTAGAAAAGATTGAAGGCAGTAGGAGAAGGGCATAACAGAGGATGAGATGATTGGATGGCATCAGTAACTCAATGGACATGAGTTTGAGTAAGCTCCAGGAGTTGGTGATGGATGGGGAGGCCTAGTGTGCTGCAGTTCATGGAGTCTCAAAGAGTCGGACACGACTGAACAACTGAACTGAACTGACCTGACCTTCAGTAAATGTTATTGCAGTAAAGATCACTTGGATTCAAATTCTACCCATCCTATTCCTGAACATATTGATCACCCTAGTGGGGGCTTTAAAGTATTTTCAGGGTGTGGGCCTGATGTAAAAGTCTGCGTGTTCCTCATCTTAACCAGCACAGGTCTGTTCTGTCATGTCCTGGCAATAAATATCCTGGGCCATCTGGCTCCCTCTGGAATTGCTCACCTCTGCCTCTTTAGCGTGAAATTTGCTGTAGACAGTACATGAATGAATAGTGTGGCTGTCTTCCAGTGAAACATACAAAAACAGATGGCAGTGCTGTGTTTTGCTGCTGACTTGCTGTAGTTCCCTGGCTTGAATTTGGATGCTGTATCAATTACAGTTTAGTTGCAGAAAACAGAATCTACTCGAGCTAGTTTAAGCAGAAAGGCATATAGTGGCGGATATTACAAAATGTACACTATCACTGGGCGAGTTGAAGAGCTAGGCTCCAGGTTGAGTTTCTGGGAACACCATGGAACATCCCCTGCAGAACTGATCCTGTGGAGCAGGGACTTTTGCCAAAACTGTGAACCCTCCTGCAGCTCAGCATACTGCCAGCTCCTGAATGACAGCAGCTCTGCAAAGTATTGCTTCATGCTCTGCCTCCCTTCATATTTAACTCAGACATGTTGGCAGAACAAATAACAGAGGATGAGATGATTGGATGGCATCAGTAACTCAATGGACATGAGTTTGAGTAAGCTCCAGGAGTTGGTGATGGATGGGGAGGCCTAGTGTGCTGCAGTTCATGGAGTCTCAAAGAGTCGGACACGACTGAACAACTGAACTGAACTGACCTGACCTTCAGTAAATGTTATTGCAGTAAAGATCACTTGGATTCAAATTCTACCCATCCTATTCCTGAACATATTGATCACCCTAGTGGGGGCTTTAAAGTATTTTCAGGGTGTGGGCCTGATGTAAAAGTCTGCGTGTTCCTCATCTTAACCAGCACAGGTCTGTTCTGTCATGTCCTGGCAATAAATATCCTGGGCCATCTGGCTCCCTCTGGAATTGCTCACCTCTGCCTCTTTAGCGTGAAATTTGCTGTAGACAGTACATGAATGAATAGTGTGGCTGTCTTCCAGTGAAACATACAAAAACAGATGGCAGTGCTGTGTTTTGCTGCTGACTTGCTGTAGTTCCCTGGCTTGAATTTGGATGCTGTATCAATTACAGTTTAGTTGCAGAAAACAGAATCTACTCGAGCTAGTTTAAGCAGAAAGGCATATAGTGGCGGATATTACAAAATGTACACTATCACTGGGCGAGTTGAAGAGCTAGGCTCCAGGTTGAGTTTCTGGGAACACCATGGAACATCCCCTGCAGAACTGATCCTGTGGAGCAGGGACTTTTGCCAAAACTGTGAACCCTCCTGCAGCTCAGCATACTGCCAGCTCCTGAATGACAGCAGCTCTGCAAAGTATTGCTTCATGCTCTGCCTCCCTTCATATTTAACTCAGACATGTTGGCAGAACATAAGTTACACCCAGTACCCTAGCTTTAAGGAAGTCTGGGAAATACAGCTTTTAGTACTTGTAGTACAGGAAGGTTCACTAAAAGGAAGTTGGCATAAATTTGGTTAGCCCATCTGCTGTACCTGCTACAGAATGCCCCTTGGGCTACTTAACATCCATACCTTCCCTTCTTTCCATTCCTAGACCTCCAGACAAGGACCACAAGAGCAGCGCGCTCTCTTCCGATATAGTGCAGCCATGCCTCCTGAAAACCAAGTGTGCTCACTTTCTCCCAAGATGCTAAATTCCAGAGTCCTACAGGTCACCACGTCATCTGCGTTACCCTGAGACCTAGCGCCCTGAGGAATTTGATGGCTCCCCTCCTCACAGGGAAAAGGAGAGTAGGAGAGAGACAGGGCTGCTCAGTGACCAAGAGACAGCTCAGCCCTAAGAAGTCCCCACACACTTCTTCATCCTCTTTCTCTACCAGCCAGTTCCCTCTATTTCCAGGCATTCCAAGTTTCCCTCCTCTTAATGACGTCGTCTTCATTTGTAGCTGTTGACTTCTCCTGTCCCTCTAAGCTAAGCTTTCCTCTCTCCTGCATATTTTTGCCTCCGCTGTCACTTGGTTGAGGGCTCTGCTTTCTCACCTAGGTTATTGCAGCAGCCTCTCACCTGATTACTCTTCCTGTCCACAGCCTCACAGCCCTCAGGCTTCATCTCCTTACTTCAACTATCTTAACCTGTCTAAAACAAGTCAGATTATGTCACTCCCCTACTTAACACCTTCCAGGGGCTCTCTGTCTGCCCACAGGATCAAGTTCAAAATCCTGAGCTGAATATTCTAGGTTCCTTACTCTCACTAATCCTGCTGTCTGTCTCCTGATGTCTAACACTATCCTATCCCCTTCCCATCCCTGCATATGGACTTGAGGCTTCTAAACACCAAGTGCAAAGCAATCCTAACACGCTGTACCCTCTGGTGCCTCAAGTTTCTCTGCAAATGCTGCTCCCACTGCCTGAAACCATCCCTTCTCAGCCTTCCTGATGCGAGTGCTCCCTGCTGCAGTGCCCATCCTGAGTGCTCTGGTAGCAGCTGACGGGAGTACTGGTGCAGTGAGTCCTGTCTGGGCATACTGGCTCCACATCCTAAAACACAGCAGGGCTTGGTGCAGAGTAGGTTTTCAACAACATTTACATTTATTAATAATGACAAAGCCTGTTAATTAAGTGAAGAAACTAATTTTATATGTATTTGCCACAAGATGGTGCTATTCAGATAGGAAAACAACTCAAAAGTTCCTCCAGGGCTGAAGGAGCCAAGTACCAGATGCCGAAATGTTTGTTAAATGTATTAAATTTCAGAGGCAGAGATTTAAACACATAAGCATTTTCAGTGGTAAACACAGGGACAGGTTGAAAATTGTGGATGAATATGTATTTTATTGTCCAATTATTACTGGTCATTGTTTTACTTCCTGTTGTTTGGGAGTCTCTCTTCTGAAGTTGTCAAAATGTTTTTAAATAGCAAGCAGTAACTCTTAATTCTGAGGGCAACAAACTTTTATGGAGGGTTATAGTTAGGTTTTTCAGTGAAACAGGACCAGTAGGTTTCACAGGGAAAGAGGGAGGAAGGGTGGGAGGTTCACTTTAAGAAATTGGCTCTTGTGACTGGCTGGGCTGGAAACTCAGATCAGAGTTGACTTTGCAGTCTTGCATCTGAAGGCTGAAAATTCAGGTGGAATTTCTCTGTTGCCTTCCCAAGGCAAAATTCCTTGGGGAAACCTCAATATTGCTCTTAAGGCCTTCATTTATTGGCTAAGTCTCACCCACACTATGGAGAGTAATCTGCTTTACTCAGTCTACTGCGTTACTCATTCACATTTTAAATTTAAGATACAGTTGATTTACAGTCTTAGATTCAGCTAGACAGCACAGTAACTCTGTTTTTACAGTTAAAGTTTACTGATTTAAATGTCAGTCTCGCCTAAAAATACCTGCAAGGCGACATCTGGACTGGTGTTTGACCAAACAACTAGGCACTGTAGGTTTGCCCAGCTGACACATACAGTTAACTGGGGCAAAGGCTGAGGTGAGGAAAGTAAACTTTGTATGAATGAGAAATTTACACTGATGTTTCAGTTTTGAGTTAGGGCCAGGGCAGAGAGGGCGGCTGTAACCACCCCAAGGAACGTCATGGGAAGTTTCTGCAGGAAGAGAGGCTGTGGTGGGATAAGACCCCCTGGGTGTTGCCCTGACCCTCCTGCAACCACAGAAGGCTTCTGCTGGGGCATGAGGGCACATGGGAACTAGTCAACACTCCAGTTCAGTCCCTGGGTCCGAAAGATCCCCTGGAGGATGGAATGGCAATCCACTCCAGTATTCTTGCCTGGAGAATCCCATGGACACAGGAGCCTGGCAGGCTGCAAAGAGTCAGACACGACTAAAGCAATTCAGCACGTACAAGCATAAAGAATAATAACCTTGTGGACACCGTAGCCTCACCCCAGCAGGTTCCACCCTCTATCATTTAAGTTTTGTTTATGCTACAGACTGAGGTTTGGGGCAGTCCTAAGAAAGGAGTTTTGCTTCCTCTTTTCCTGAGAATAATGAAACAGTCAAAGGGAAGTTCTGCTCACATCCTCTGCCGCAGCCACTCACCCCTCTGTATGCACACGGCTTAGTTCTGCGTTCTGTTGCTAAAGTAAAACTGTAAAGTGTTCTTCAGCTTTGTTATGTATTTAATAACAAAATTAACAGCTAAAAATATATAGAGCACTCTTCTAAGCCATTTGATCTTCCTGAAAACCTCAAAGGTAGGTATTACAATTAATCACCATTTAATGCACAATGAGATCAAAGCACAGAGATACATGTACAATAACTTGTACAAAGTCTTGCAATTGTTTTTTTATAGTAGGGCTGGGATTTATGTTCATGCAGCCTGATTCCAGAGCGCGTAATCTTCATGAGAATGGAAATTTGTATTCGTGCTGCCTACTATGATTCTTCTCTATATTCTTTCTTTCTTCCTGTAATATTTCTGCACACTTGCAAGTATGCATAGATGCCATTCCGTTCTTTTCATCTTACTCCTGTTAAACGTGGGGAATTCCATCGGCACCTGCTTTTGCCTGACTCTCCTGATCCTGGCCCTGTTGCTCTTCCCTACAGAGGTTCAGTTTAAGGGCTCATTCTGTTAAGTTGTATCTTTCCACATTTCTGTTGCCCTGGTGATTAGCTCCATTGGGCTGTGGTCAGTAGTAATTGGTCATTTTGGTCTTAGATATTTACTGGGGCATGGGATGGAGGTGGGCATGTCATTCTGTCAAGTTAAAAGCAAAACAAAACAAAAAACTGTTCAGTCTTACAGAGAGCAGTTTGGCCAAATCTATCACTGTGACAAATACATTTGTCTTGATATAAAAATCCCATTTGGGCTCATTATTCTACAGATGACCTTGCATGTAAATGAACTGGCACTTATACAAAGTTACTCATGACAGCGTTCTCATAACAGTTGTAGACTGGAAACAAATCACATAGTCGAGAACGGGACAATTAGGGTACATTCACTTGTTGGGAGATTATATGGAGTTTCTCTGTATGTGATATGGAAGGCTCTGAAGTTATATTATTAAGGGAAAAAGCAATTGCCTGTCTGTCTATTACTCTGGCAGTGTATATGTATATACAATGATACTTTTTAAAATAAGGTAAGAAATATATAGATATGTGTATAAGGAAATATTAGAAGAATATAGGAGAAACTAATAAAAGTAGTCACTAGTAGGAGGCCATGGGGGTAACAGGATGAATGGGGAAGAGAAGGATGGCAGTGAGACTTTTCAGTGTAAATATTTTCAAAATGTGCCTTTCCAAAAAAGTAAATTAAAGATGTATAAACACACATTTTTATTCCTGTAAGCGATCCTATATGCCTTTCCCCAGCGGCCACCTTCACTGTCCTCCCACTGAGCTGAGGGGAAGGAGCGGAAACCTAAATGTCTGAGCCCTGGTGCTGGCTGGCTGTGATGGGGGAGGAAGACGCTGACAAGGCTTTGCAGGATTCTCTCCGCCAGCCTTCTTTCCTTCCCTGTTCCTTTCCACATTCCCTGCCTGCCTTCTGTTCTTTTTGTTGATGGAGTTAATTAGCTCAGGGTGAGCACAGTCAGGCTCTCCCCGCCACCTTCCAGCCTGGAGAACCCCTGTGATAATCTGGACCACTTCCCTGTCTCTGGATCGTGTGGTGATGGGAAAGGCAGATCTCCAGCACAGGAAAGCTTCCTGCATCTTTGCCTCTTGGCTGCCTCCTTACTTTAAGTGAGGTCACTCAGCTGTGTCAGACTCTCTGCAACCCCATGGACTGTAGCCTACCAGGCTCCTCCGTCCATGGAATTTTCCAAGCAAGGGTACTGGAGTGGGTTGCCATTTCCCTCTCCCTCCCCAAATTAGATGAAGTTTTCAGACATTGTCACTGACTTGCTTCTCGCTGGTCTGCTTCAGGTGGAGGTGGGCAGCAGTGCTTGGAAGGTGGAACAGCACATCATAGATTTCTGGAGTGTATTGCTCTTTTCTGCCAACCAGCATTTAAGAAAAATGAGACATAAAATTGTAATTCTTATCCATAGTGTAATTTTTTCCTTTTATTGTTTGCGTGTGTGCCAAGTTGCTTTGGTCACGTCCGACTCTTTGTGACCCCACAGACTGTAGCCCACCAGGCTCCTCTGTCCATGGGACTTTTCACGCAAGAATACTGGAGTGAGTGGGTTGCCATTCCCTTCTCCAGAGGCTCTTCCCGACTCAGGGATTGAATTCATGTCTCTTATGCCTCCTGCATTGGCAGGCAAGTTCTTTACCATTAGCACCACCTGTTTATTTTTTATTTATTTCAAAAATTTTGCAATCTAAATTGACACACCATTTTCCCTAGAGGTTTTTGACACTTCTTAGGAAAATCTGCCATTTTATTTCACATGCCCTCATCTGCAGCAACTAGTGTATAAGATAATGAAGTTAAGTCTGTTTAAAAATCTATCTTAATGAATAAGTGAAGATTATTTTAACTGACACTTTAAATAGGTTGAATAGTTTAACTTATTTTTAATGCAGGGGAAGCGTCTTTCTGCAATTTTACATAGTAAAATTTTTCCATGATATAACAACAAAGCAATAACTCCTAACCAAGGAAGAGTCTGCATTCATTTAGGTTTCTTATTTGGGATGTGTGTATGTAAACTGGAGGGCTGTCATGCCTTAGACTGCCACTTGGTGGCTGGCGAGCAGACAGAACCGATGACAGGTGGCAGCCAGCAGTTCCTTCACTGTTCAGAGACAGCGGCAAACCTTTCCCTCCTGAAGTACATTAGACAGAAAAGTCTCTTATTTTTTCTTTGCATAACAGTTTTTCACCTGTTTGCTACATGATTTCTTCTGAACCTAAATTATTTTGGCATATGTAAACTACATGTTACTTAGGTCATTATGAATCAGATTTCCCATTTCTTCTTGAACTCTGGTTTTTGCCCATGAACAATAAATAAAAATGCTTCGAATATAGCCTATGGGCCCATATTTTGAAAACATGGAATTTATATTTATTCTAAATTTTCTGTCTTTTGATAAAAGAGTCCCCCTTGAAACTGCCTATTTTGGGAATTACATTAACAACACTATGAACATTATCTGAATATTTATTTAAATTAGACTCAAACATGGAGTCCCTTTCACAGCTGATCTAATTCTTCCATCTGAATTTAGAATTTTTTAAATAAAAGAACAAGTATAGACTATAATGATTATTTGTTAATTTCACTGATGAAAACCACAAGGCTTTGTTTCCAGATTTCACTTCCAAACCAAGATGTTAATTTCTCCATAGGTGAATAAATATGTTTTCTTAAGTGTTCTCAGGATTAACTGGAAAAAGATATTCCTTACTTTTCACAATCCTTACTGTAGTTTCTCTACCAGCCCATTGTAATGTAGCCTGACTGTAGACTAACAGAAAGACTCTAACCAGTGAATCCTGGGTAATGTGTCATTTGACATTTCAGATCTTCTCTTTATTTTGATTCAGTAGAGCTACCTGCTAGCCATCTTTAGGATATTTGTATTGTTTCATATTTGTGTTTGATACAAAAATAAATTTTGAATTTAATATTGGAATATTCTGTTTCTTCAAGTTTTGCTCTTTCTAGTCTACACAATAATTTGTTAGAATAAAGAAGTTGGATTTATACTCCATATGGTTAGAGTTATAGGGTACCTTTTCACTAAATACCAAAGTAATTTATTTTAATATGGAAGTTTATAGAGTGAATATAGTACCATTTAAAATTTCCAAATGTCTCCTATTGTGTTAAACTGGGCCCTCTTCAACTTAGCCTTGACTACCTGTAGTAGCCCTTGTGAAGCTCAAAAAAGACAAGTGATTTCATTTCCCAATGATCTATTTGGCACTTCTTTCTTCAAGAACTTTATATTAGAATCCTTCTGAGGTTTTTCAAGTTGAATGAAATTTTCCACTTTTACTGTTTTGAGTTTACAGTGTACTTCTGCTTTGTTATTTCTCCTTTTAGAACGAAATGAAATGCTGAGAAATAAATAAAGCTTTCCTCTTCTGACTTGGATCTTTATAATGGGTATCGGAAAGTCTAAAACGGATCCCTGCCATCCTTCTGTGCCTTGGGGTAAAAGCCAGAGTGTGGATACTAGTCAAAGCCATCAGACGCCAGATTCCAAGCAATCTGAAGACGTCTCCCTGCATGGTGATGCTGTGTGCAGCAGTACTGCAGAGGTGTCCGCAGAGGAGCAGGAGGGAGTGGAGGAGAGCTCAGAAGAGGACACAGAAGAAGAGGTGTTCCTCAAATTTGTGATACTGCACGCTGAAGAAGACACAGGCGAAGCCCTCCGAGTCCAGAGCCTGCTGGAAAATGACTTCGGCATCAAGCCTGGAATCATCTTTGCCGAGATGCCATGTGGCAGACAGCATTTACAGAACTTGGATGATGCTGTCAACGGGTCTGCCTGGACTATCTTACTGTTGACTGAAAACTTCTTAAGGGACACCTGGTGTAAGTTCCAGTTCTATTCGTCCCTCATGAACTCCGTTAACAGGCAGCACAAGTACAACTCCGTCATCCCCATGCGGCCCCTGAACAAGCCCCTGCCCCGAGAGAGAACTCCCTTTGCTCTACGAACCATCAACGCCCTGGAGGAAGAAAGTCGTGGCTTTCCTACCCAGGTGGAAAGGATTTTTCAGGAGTCTGTATACAGGATCAGCAAGCTATATGGAAAGAGACCAGAAATATGGTACAAAGGCAATTTGTTGCCTGACACAGCACACACAACACACGACAGACTCTTGTTTTGTAAAACAAAGGATTTATCTTCACTTGCAAAAACAATTTCCTAGGAAAAGGCTCAATGAAGGAGAACCTTCCTCTTACAGAAACCTGTGGAGCCCAAGAAAGATAAATTTCTGCAGGACAGTCTGTAGAACTGTGGTATTTGTTGATGTTTCCATAAACTGGAATCTTCAGAGTTTCAAGAGTTTTGTTTCCTCTCAGTTTTCCTGGTTCATGATTACTACAAAGGATATTTTAAATTCATCTTCTTATATTGAACTTGAACAGAAACACAGACATTAAAAAAATGCAATTAATTACCCTTTGATTTTGTTCTCAAAGGACACACAGGAAAAAAATGACCTCGAGACATCTGACCAGCCTGCCTTTCGAGGCACCTCTCACGAATGCTATAATGAAGCACTCCCAGTGTTGTCACCCAGACACGAGGACAGCCAGGCTAGAACGTTGAGAATGTGGAGTGCTGATAAGTGTGAAACCTAAAATAGATACGGCAGTGGTGGGGCTCCTTAAAAGAATCCAGTCACATGTCCTTCCCTTTCTGCTGCAGTGTACATATTTGCAGGCAGTTCCCACCACATTTGTTGGTACTGTGGTTAGGGACTCTGTGCCTGGTGTGGACATGACCCCTGGAGCCAGAAGCTCTCTACGTTGGTCATCGGCTATGACCAGAACTTTGCTTGAAGAGCTTCTGGAAGGTGTATGTATCCTTGGCCAGGTGTTCTCCTTTAAAATCAGTTACCTCTCCTTTGCAAGCAGTTAAAAATTCCTGTCTCGCACAGTATTTTATCAAGGAAATATTTCTCAGTAGCCTGAGAGAGAGAGAGAGAGAGAGTGTGTGTTGTAGATTACTTTCAGACTTGAAGTGGGAAATGCATTTTATGGTTTCTTGTCCCACAGTGATAGCGGATCAGAGGCTCCAAGCAGACCAGTCCTTCTTTCACAGCCCTTCTGCCCCAGCAGAGACTGATGGAGAACTATCAAGTGCAGACTAGGAATGGGAGAGAGTGAGTCCCGTCATGCTATAATGAGAAAAGCACCCCATAGGGTATCAGAGCACCTGGTTCTTTCCAGTCTTTTTCAATGAGGAGGAATGTGACCATGGGCAAGCTACTACCCTCCTTCATCTGTGAAAAGAAAGGATTGGATTGATAAATCTGCACAGGGCACTGCCCTCTCCCGGAATGTGAACAATGAGGAACCAGGAATGCGAACAAGCAAACGAATGATATAATTTTATAATGTGATTTATAATTTAATAGATGCAGGAGGCTTCATGTATATGCTCACAATGAAAGGATGTTGTATATGTTTACAGCATAATTGACTTCTAACGCTACACATTATGCTCTTACAGTCACAGAAAAATATTACAATGCATGCTTAGTTAGAGTTTTTTTAATTAAAAATTGTTTTCTAGAGACCTTTGCTGCAGAAACATTCTGCCCTATTTTTCTTTCTCTTTATCCCCACTTCTTCATATCCCCTTGCTAACGCTGGGGTTTGCTCACAGCCTTCTGCAGTCCGCCTCTTCACAGTCATGAACCAACATGTTTCATAATCTTGTAAGTCAGTCAGACCTCCCCCGCTACTAGTACTTATTAAAGATAAGATTCTTCTCATTGCATGGTGACTTAAAAGTTCCCTTCTGTAATAGTAGCTGACTACTCACTTTTCTTTTCCAGTTCTAATGATAAGCATTTTTTTTGTTGCCATACTGCTTCCTGCATCTCCAGTTTCATATACAAATAAAACATTAACCACTCACCGTTGCTTGCCTGCCTGCCTGCCTGCCAAAGTTGGAGCAATTGACGCTGGATGGTGTTTTTTAAATAAATGTTTTTATTCTTTACCTTGGCTAAACTTGATTATTTCCTGTGTCAGTGAAGACTGTAGAAAAGTGTTTTGAAAAAAAGGCCTCAATCTGTACTTCTCCACAGATCACCAAGCACCGTTCATCACTTGATTTGGAGTTAAATACATTTTTTTATGATGAAGAAAAATGCTAAGTACTGACTAACTGGTTATGTTGAAATTAACAATTGTAATAAGGGATTATGAAAATAACAGGATAAAAAGAGGTGAGGCTGTGGCCTTTGTCAGTGTATACGCATGTACACATGCATAGATTCAGACTTACACACAGGGAAGTTCAGTAAAGTTTTGCCACTTGCTGGAGAATATCCATTTTGAGTGTCTGTGGGCCTCATTGCTCACCCTGGAGCTTCACAGAAGAGCCCGAGTTGTGTATTGTGTGTCGGGATTCTTTCAGCTGTAAGAGAAAAGAGCAGCCAATGCCATATGGCCAGCACTATAAGATAAACTTACTGTCTGACTTAGCAAGAGGTCCCCTAAGGCATGTGCCTAAAAGATGCCATTAAAAGCCCAGTTCTTAGATAAATAAAATTCTGATATATGCTATAACTTGGAATCTTGAAAACATGGAGCTACAGGAAGAAAGACACAAAAGGACAAGTATGGTTCCACTTACATGAGGTGCCTAGAGTAGTAGATTCGTAGAGAGAAATAGAGGTACTAGGGGCTGGGGAGAGGAAAAAAACAGGAATCAGGTTTTGTGGGTATAAAGTTTTATCTTTGGGATGATGAAGTTCTGGAAATGGATCGTGGTGATGGTTGCCGAACATTGCAAGTGTATTTAATGCCACTGAATTGTATGCTTAAAATGGTAAGTTATATATGCATTTTACGGCAATAATTTTTTGAAAACCAGTCTTTCCATCATTTTGCTCTGTCGGCCTCAGCGTTCCAGCTGAGTTTTCCTTAAGGGTTGTACCATTTGCTGCCTATCAGGCGCAGACATTGGAGCATCCAGCTGAAGCAGATGGTGGGAGTGGTTTCACCCAAGTGAGGAAAAATATTTCTTCATTGCATTGTTGCAAATAGTCTATACATGGTGATAATAAAAAGTCATCTGACTTCTAGTTGGTTTTACTGTTATTTTAAAATGTTCTCCACCGTGTCCAGGTGGACCCTGCCCTGATTCCTCCTCCCGCCACCACACTGCTGTGGAGTCAGACTGCCTGGGCTTTCGCTTGTTTACTGTGTATCTTTTAAATTAATATCTTTATTTTTGGCTGTGCTGGGTCTTCATGGTCCCACACAGGCTTTCTGTGGTTGCAGAGAGCAGGGCCTCCTGCCTGGTCACTGTGGGCTTCTCCGTGCAGGGCTTCTTACAGAGCACGGGCAGTGCACGCACAGGCTTCAGCCACTGCTCCGTGTGGGCTCAGCACTCGCTGCCTGTGGGCTCCAGAGGGCATGGGCTCAGCTGCCCTGCAGCATGCAGGATCTTCCCGGGCTAGGGACTGAACCGGTGTCCCCTGCATTGCAAAGTGGATTCTTAGTGAACCATCAATGTTTACTGTGTGTCTTTATTCTCAGTTCTATGGTATTTGAGTATTTACATTGTCATCTTTACAGATACCTTTTACAAATACTGAGTATAGTTCCCTGTGCTATATATAATAGGTCCTTGTGGATTGTCTGATTTATGTAGAGTGTGTATATGTTTATCCCAACCTCCTAGTTCTCTCCTCCCATTCCACTTTCCTATTTGAAAACAGACCATGTTTGTTTTCTGTGTCTAGTGAGTCTTTGTTTTGGAAATTAGTTCACTTGTGTTTATTTTTCCAGGCCGGAATACTGGAGTGGGTAGCCGTTGCCTTCTCCAGCGGAATCTTCCCAACTCAGGGATCAAACCCAGGTCTCCCGCATTGCAGGTAGATTCTTTACCAGCTGAGCCACCAGGGAAGCCCTTAGATTCCACAGATAAGCAATATTATATGATATTTATCTTTGGCTTACTTCATTTAGTATGATAATATCTAGGCCCGTTCACGCTCCTACAAATGGTATTTTGCATTCTTTTTAATGGCTAATATTCCATTGTATAAATGTACTACCACTTTATCTGTTCATCTGTCAATGGACATCTAGGTTGCTTCCATGTCTTGGCTATTGTAAATAGTACTGCAATGAACTTGGGGTTGAATCAGACCTATGTCCTCTACAAATTGTGATCTTCCTGGGTCTTGGTGTTCTCATCCAAAAATGAAGACAGTAATGCCTCCCTGTTGGGTTATTTTGGGGGTTAAATTAAATACCTGTGAGGTACTCAAATAGTGAGGAATATATGACTTACCATACCACTTCTGTCCCACTAGAACTATTGTGGCCTTATACACATTTACTCTGTAACATGGGAAGGGGCAGAGGGCAAATATAATTACCCACAACCTTGTTCTTAGAACTCTTGCAACTTATAAGGAATAGATTTTCAACAAAGAGGAAACAAGATGCTGGGCCTTATTTCCATGTGCAGTTCTGCTCCCTTACAGGCTTTGAGCTTTGGGAAGCCTGCCCTGAACAGCTGGTGTGTAGATTACAGGTGTGGGTGTGGAGGAGGCTGGGGGCAGGGCCCATGATGAACAAGGAGGTTGGACCATAGACTGGAGCCAGTTCAGGGGAATGGCCCTGGAGGGGAGGACTTCAGTTGTGTTTTGTTGCTCCTCAGTCTCAGAAGAGGTACGTAAATGTTGCATATATTTGCATTGGAGCAGGGTAACCCCTTTAACTCAGCCGTCTTCTAGAGCTCAGGATTGGCGGGATCATTTTGCCTAGTCTGAGAATACAGGCTGCCTGAAGCTGCTTAGACTGTTTCCCCTGAGAGGAGTGCTCATCTGCTATTCAGCTTCCCGTCCTGACTGGATTTTTGCCCTGAGTTCAGGGTTGCTGGCTGGACTTAATCTTCCAGTGCAGGTCAGGGCTGTTTTCCACTTCAGTCCCGAGTCCTTCGCTTCTGCAGATCCCTAAAGCCTTAGTGGAGCCTTGGTGTGGGCCACAACCTCCTGCCAGGGCCTCAGGCTTCCTGGTGTAAGGATGGAGGGAGCTAGTTACAGAGACAACTTCCCTGGGTCCTCTCATCCCGTGCTCTCCTTTCTAAACCCCAGGCCTGCGTGGCTAGCGAGGTGAGCTTTAGCATGTGCCCTAGGTGTCAGCTTTGCTCCGGGCCTTTCCCCCCATCACAGTCTTAGGCTCCTGGTCTCCTGGCTTCTGATGGGCTGTCACCGAACACGACTGTGCCCTCTGTACTTGTGGGAAGGTCTGAAGGGGAGGAGGAAAGTTCAGCGAGCTGCCAAGCACCGGAAGAAGCAAAGCCGTAAAAATGAATATCGGCATCTTTAAAGCAGTGACCAAGAGGAGTGGATACAGGAGGGCCAGTGTTTCTGTCCATGGAACTGATGTTTCTCAGGAGACACCAAGGAAAAAGAAATGTGTCAGATTCAGAACATTTAGTGGCTGGAGGAAAACAATATTCTTATGTAAATTTGTATTCCAAGTCATACTTGGCAACCCACATTGTCAATTAACACATTAAGTATGAGTTGGAGTAAACAATACTTGAAAGTGCTGTTAATTAATTACTTAAGAGTGTAAAAATGACTTCATGAAAAGCTAAGTTAACCTGTGGAGAAAAAAGACACCGGTTCCCCCTCCTCTTTGCCAGTGTCCCAGCTTCCACGTGGTTTACTCCATCTTCTGCCCTAGTTCACACACCTCCCTCCCTTTCTGGCAGGAGTGAGAATAGTTCTGGGGGAAAAGAGCTCCTTTATTTGGTAGCTCATGCCTCCTGTCTCTCCAAATAGAGTCAGTTCTGAGTCATTTTACTCTGAGGTGAATAAATAGGAATGCTTTTTTTTTTTTTTAACAAATAACAAGAACCTGCCTTTAAGCAGTTTCGTAATCTAATTGAAAATATTCCTTCCAGCCTTCCAGTTACCTCCTCCAAAAAAACAGGTTTCAAACAAGGAAATCTCTACAAACGAGCTTCTCCCAGGGGATTTCCGCTGTTACATTGACGGAGACACATTTCCAACTTCACAGCTGTTTTAAGTATGTTTATAAATAAAAACACTGTCACACGGATCTAGAGTTATGCTGGGGTGATCGCTGTACAATTTTGCAACTATACCAAAAACTTGAATTGTACACCTTAAATGGGTAAATGTTATACTATATAAAATATGCTCAATAAAGAATGAACAAACAAACCCCCATAAGCAGCAATAACAAAATTCTGTGATGACTTGGAATACTATTTGGCAGTTGATAGTGTTGTAAGTGCGCATATCTTGCGACCCGAGCAATCCCTCTTCTATATTTGTACCCCAGAGAAGTTCCCACAGGTACCCAAAGATGCACATGTGAGAAAGATGTCTGTTGTAATATTCTTTGAATAGTAAAAAATACATACATATTGGAAATAATCTAAATGTCCCTCAGTAGAGCACAGAAATATATGATGGGAGGTTCATACAGTTGAATACTATAGCACATTTAAAATAACAGGGCTACGAATATCAACTTAGGTACCTCCCAAAAACCTAATGTTGACGAGGGTACAGTAGACTGTACAATGATATGGACAGTCTGATGCCATTTATATAGTTATGAAGTATGAGATGACACTAAATTTAATGGGGATGCACATGGGTGATGGTTATCTTATTTTCCATGGTCTTGTGTGTGTTTGAATTCGTTGATAATCATTTTTAAGTTAGCATATACTTACAGTCATGTTAAATGCTAGAGAATTTCCTTCCACTTGCAAAGACTTGAGGAATGAAGAAAGGGGGAGACTCTACAGGGAAATCTGTGAAATCAACCATATGCTGGTACTAGTAGGTTTCATTTTTTATCACCTACTGTGTCAGACACTTCCTTCATTGTCTCCAGTGATCCCCTGTTTCTAAATGGTCTTATTGTGTCCAGTGAGAGTTCTGGGAAACTGAAGCTGGAGACGTTAAGTCGTTAGCCAAGATCAAGGGCTGGTAGTTAACGGAGTCTTCAGACTGTATCATGCTGTCTGGCTCCAAGTCTTGGTCATTTTTAGGCTCCATAATGTGACTTCTTAATGGATCTGTCTGTTTTCTCAACGTGGAGAATCTTTGGAAAAGTCTTTAGTACAAAGAGAAAATCATGACAGTTTCTAAAAACAAGAAATGGCATGGTGAACTGGCCCTAGTTTTAGTCTTTGCCTGGTATGAGAACTCCTGACTGGGAGTCAGGGAATCCATGTCGTAACTCCACTATGCAGCTGTCTAGCTCATGTTTCCAGTCTTTAGGATGGAAATTTTGTCCTGAGGTTTGCTTTAGACTTTTGTTTTGCTTTGATTTATTTGCTTTCTTTGCTTGTGCGAGATGTTATATATGATAAATGAAACACTGCTTTGATTTAGAGGGAAGAGAAAAATAAGAGGAACTTCCCTGGCCCTCCAGTGGTTAGGACTCTGTACTTCCACTGCAAGGGGCACGGGTTTGATTTCTGGTCAGTGAAGTAAGATCCTGCAAACCGTGCTACATGGCCAATAAAAAAATAAATTTCAAAAAGAAAAAAGAGAGGGACCTATAAGTGGGAATCATGTTTATTTTAGGAAAATTACTGTCGCAAAGCTCTTGGACACATGTAGTTATGTTTTTGTGTGTGTATCTAGAACAAAAAGGTTGTTCAGCAATGTATGAAACACTGACGAAAGGAGACAAATCTAGGATATTCACATATGAGTTTCATAAAGGCCTAGTTCTAACAAAAATTATTTTAGCAGTGCTTCAGTTCAATTCAGTTCAGTCGCTCAGTCGTGTCCAACTCTTTGCGACCCCATGAATCGCAGCACGCCAGGCCTCCCTGTCCATCACCAACTCCCGGAGTTCACTCAGACTTGCGTCCATCGAGTCCGTGATGCCATCCAGCCATCTCATCCTCGGTTGTCCCCTTCTCCTCCTGCCCCCAATCCCTCCCAGCATCAAAGTCTTTTTCAATGAGTCAACTCTTCGCATGAGGTGGCCAAAATACTGGAGCTTCAGCTTTAGTATCATTCCCTCCAAAGAAATCCCAGGGCTGATCCCCTTCAGAATGGACTGGTTGGATCTCCTTGCAGTCCAAGGGACTCTCAAGAGTCTTCTCCAACACCACAGTTCAAAAGCATCAATTCTTCGGTGCTTAGCCTTCTTCACAGTCCAACTCTCACATCCATACATGACCACAGGAAAAACCATAGCCTTGACTAGACGACCTTAGTCGGCAAAGTAATGTCTCTGCTTTTGAATATGCTATCTAGGTTGGTCATAACTTTTCTTTCAAGGAGTAAGAATCTTCTCATTTCATGGCTGCAGTCACCATCTGCAATGATTTTGGAGCCCCCCAAAATAAAGTCTGACACTGTTTCCACTGTTTCCCCATCTATTTCCCATGAAGTGATGGGATCGGATGCCATGATCTTCATTTTCTGTATGTTGAGCTTTAAGCCAACTTTTTCACTCTCCTCTCTCACTTTCATCAAGAGGCTTTTTAGCTCCTCTTCACTTTCTGCCATAAGGGTGGTGTCATCTGCATATCTGAGGTTATTGATATTTCTCCTGGCAATCTTGATTCCAGCTTGTGCTTCTTCCAGTCCAGCGTTTCTCATGATGTACTCTGCATATAAGTTAAATAAGCAATGCTTAGATCATACTCTAAAAGTGAAAATTGCGAAGTCGTGTCACATTCTTTGCAATCCCATGGACTATATAGTCCATGGAACTCCCCCTACCAGAATATTGGAATGGGTAGCTGTTCCATTCTCCATGAGATCTTCCCAATCCAGAGATGAAACCCAGGTCCCCCATATCGCAGGCAGATTCTTCACCATCTGAGCCACCAGGGAAATCCAAGAATCCTGGAGTGGGTAGCCTATTCCTTCTCCAGCGGATCCTCTGGACCCAGGAAAATTATTAAAACCATGAAATAGAATGCCATACATTTTGATGAGATAGTGGCCTATAGAGACAAATTGGTGGTGTTCAGTTACTAAGTTGTGTCTGACTCTGTGACACCATGAACTATAGCAGGCTCCTCTCTGCATAACTACCAGAGTTTGCTCAAATTCATGTCCATTAAGTCAGTGATGCTATCTAACCATCTCATCCTCTGTCATCCTCTTCTCCTCCTGCCATCAATCTTTCCCAGCATCAGGGTCTTTTCCAATGAGTCAGCTCTTCAAATCAGGTGGCCAAAGTATTGGAGTTTCAGCTTCAGCATCAGTCTTTCAATGAAACCCAGGACTGATCTCCTTTAGGATGGACTGGTTGGATCTCCCTGCAGTCCAAGGGACTCTCAAGAGTCTTCTCCAACATCACAATTCAAAAGCATCAATTCTTCTGCACTCAGCTTTCTTTATAGTCCAACTTTCACATCCATACATGACCACTGGAAAAAACATAGCCTTGACTAGATGGACCTTTGTTGACAAAGTAATGTCTCTGCTTTTTAATATGCTGTCTAACTTGGTCATAACTTTCCTTCCAAGGAGTAAGCATCTTTTAATTTCATGGCTGCACTCACCATATGCATTGATTTTGGACACTGACAGAAGTAGAAGATATTAAGAAGAGGTGGCAAGAATACACAGAAGAACTATACAAAAAAGATCTTCATGACCCAGTTAATCATGATGGTGTGATCACTCACCTAGAGCCAGAAATCCTGGAATCTGAAGTCAAGTGGGCCTTAGAAAGCATCACTACAAACAAAGCTAGTGGAGGTGATGGAATTCCAGTTGAGCTATTTCAAATCCTGAAAGATGATGCTGTGAAAATGCTACACTCTATATGTCAGCAAATTTGGAAAACTCAGCAGTGGCCACAGGACTGGAAAAGGTCAGTTTTCATTCCAATCCCAAAGAAGGGAAATGCCAAAGAATGCTCAAACTACCACACAATTGCACTCATCTCACAAGCTAGTAAAGTAATGCTCAAAATTCTCCAAGCCAGGCTTCAGCAATACGTGAACTGTGAAATTCCTGATGTTCAAGCTGGATTTAGAAAAGGCAAAGGAACCAGAGATCAAATTGCCAATATCTGGTGGATCATGGAAAAAGCAAGAGAGTTCCAGAAAAAACATCTATTTCTGCTTTATTGACTATGCCAAAGCCTTTGACTGTGTGGATCACAATCAACTGTGGAAGATTCTGAGAGAGATGAGAATACCAGACCACCTCATCTGCCTCTTGAGAAACCTATATGCAGGTCAGAAAGCAACAGTTAGAACTAGACATGGAATGACAGACTGGTTCCAAAAGGAAAAGGAGTACGTCAAGGCTGTATATTGTCACCCTGCTTATTTAACTTATATGCAGAGTACATGATGAGAAACGCTGGACTGAAAGAAGCACAAGCTGGAATCAAGATTTCCGGGAAAAATATCAATAACCTCAGATATGAAGATGACACCACCCTTATGGCAGAAAATGGCGACCCACTCCAATACTCTTGCCTAGAAAATCCCATGGGCAGAGGAGCATGATGTCCACGGGGTCGCAAAGAGTCGGACACGACTCAGTGACTTCACTTTCACTTTTCCCCTTTATGGCAGAAAGTAAAGAACTAAAGAGCCTCTTGAAGATAGTGAAAGAGGAGAGTGAAAAAGTTGGCTTAAAGCTCAACATTCAGAAAAGTAAGATCGGTCCCATCACTTCATGGCAAATAGATGGGGAAACAGTGAGAGAATTTATTTTTGGGGGCTCTAAAATCAGTGCAGATGGTGACTGCAGCCATGAAATTAAAACACTACATCTTAGATTTGTTGTAAAAAGTAATAAATGGGTTAAATACAGGTAAAGTGCTCCAGAGAGGAGGATAACACTTTCATCCTGACTTAGCCCACTATTTATGGCTGATGGCTACACTATTCAATAAGCGAATAGATCCAGATCTTGACTGTTGCTCTGTTTTTTCCCTTCCAGACCATATGGGTTCACTTTCTTTTGTAAGGAACAATCCATCTGCCACTTAAACAAGAACAGATGTATTGCTTTCAACTTAAAAAAAAAGAAATCTGTAAAGAGGAGCTCCATCTTTGTGGGCCTCATCTCCTTGCCTCCTCCAGCCCTGCCTTGATGGCTGTCAGACATCCAGTCACTAGAGTGGAGCCAAGGGAGAGAACTCAGAGGCTGTGCTCTAAAGGGGAGGTGACATAAGAACCAGTAGTTAATGACCCTGGGAACTCCATTACTTTGTTTCACTGTGTCTTGTGTTAGCTAGAGAACAGGAAGCTTCCCAGCCATTCGTTCATTGGTCAGTCTCAGTGTGCACTGCAGTAGTTTTTCATTTCTCTCTTCAACCAAGGAGATGAAAGTGAGGGCAGTTTGAGGCCCGATTGTGCAATTTGAGCCATTGGGGAAGTTCTGGCATTGGTTAGTGTCCTGTGACATGGTTAGTGTGGCAGTTGCTCAGTCGTGTCTGACTCTTTGAGACCCCATGGCTGTAGCCCACCAGGCTCCTCTGCCCATGGGATTCCTCTGCCCTGTGGACTATCTGTGTACACCTTTTGCTCAAATTTCTACTGAGTTATGGTCTTTTCACATGGATTTAATAGGAGATCTTCATGTGTGGGATAAATTAGCCATTGTCTGTGACTTAAGCTGCAAATATTTTTCTGAATGTTGGTTTTTACTTTGCTTGTTTTTTTCCCATGGATCTATTATTTATTTGAAAATAATAGAATTTATCATTACCTTTCATCTGATCTTTTTTCTCTTTTTTATGCTTAGGACGGATTCCACATGTGAAGATTATTAAAGATTATAATCTGGTTTCTTCTAATACTTCTGTGGTTTTTTTGTTTATATTATAATCTTTGACCACTACAGAATTTATTTTGGGGTAAAATATGAGATGTTGGTGTAATTACCTTTTTTTTCTAGCTGTTCTAGCACCTTTTTGTGATAATCTATCTTTCCCCAATAGTTTTAAATTCACTTTTATCATATATTAAGAGTTCATGTATGTATTTTGGGTCTATTCCTGGACTTCATATTATTTCCTTTTAATCTGTGACTCTGTTCATGCATACTTATCATACTTTTTATGGTAATATTTTGTGTTTTATTTTACATATATGACATTGCATACAACATTCTGTAACTTACTTTTTTCATTCAATATTTTGTTTTCACAGATAGCTAGTGGGAACCTGCTGTATAGCACAGGGAGCTCAGCTTAGAGCTCTGTGGTGATCTACCTGGATGGGATGGGGATGGTGGCAGGAGGGAAGTCCAAGAGGGAGGCGACATATGCACACATATAGCTGATTCACTTTGTTGTACAGCAGAAATTAACACACATTGTAAAGCAACTATGTTACTGCTGCTGCTAAGTCACTTCAGTCGTGTCCGACTCTGTGTGACCCCGTAGATGGCAGCCCACCAGGCTCCCCTGTCCCTGGGATTCTCCAGGCAAGGACACTGGAGTGGGTTGCCACTTCCTTCTCCAATGCATGAAAGTGAAAGTGAAGTCGCTCAGTCATATCTGACTTTGGGCGACCCCATGGACTGCAGCCTACCAAGCTCCTCCATCCATGGGATTTTCCAGGCAAGAGTACTTGAGTGGGGTGCCATTGCCTCAGTGAAAAAAAATACATGGTTTCAAGATCTATTCACATTGATCCATGTAAACCTAGTTAATTGATTTTTGACTGGTAAACAGTATTATTCACTGTATCAGTTCAGTTCAGTTCAGTTGCTCAGTTGTGTCCAACTCTTTGCAACCCCATGAATTGCAGCACGCCAGGCCTCCCTGTCCATCACCAACTCCCGGAGTTCACTCAGACTCACGCCTATCAAGTCAGTGATGCCATCCAACCATCTCATCCTTGGTCGTCCCCTCCTCCTCCTGTCCCCAATCCCTCCCAGCATCAGAGTCTTTTCCAATGAGTCAACTCTTCGCATGAGGTGGCCAAAGTATTGGAGTTTCAGCTTTAGCATCATTCCTTCCAAAGAAATCCCAGGGCTGATCTCCTTCAGAATGGACTGGTTGGATCTCCTTGCAGTCCAAGGGACTCTCAAGAGTCTTCTCCAACACCACAGTTCAAAAGCATCAATTCTTCAGCGCTCAGCCTTCTTCACAGTCCAACTCTCACACCCATACATGACCACTGGAAANCATGAGGTGGCCAAAGTACTGGAGCTTCAGCTTTAGCATCATGCCTTTCAAAGAAATCCCAGGGCTGATCTCCTTCAGAATGGACTGGTTGGATCTCCTTGCAGTCCAAGGGACTCTCAAGAGTCTTCTCCAACACCACAGTTCAAAAGCATCAATTCTTCAGCGCTCAGCCTTCTTCACAGTCCAACTCTCACACCCATACATGACCACTGGAAAAACCATAGCCATAGACGGACCTTAGTCGGCAAAATAATGTCTCTGCTTTTGAATATGCTATCTAGGTTGGTCATAACTTTTCTTCCCAGGAACAAGCGTCTTTTAATTTCATGGCTGCAGTCACCATCTGCAGTGATTTTGGAGCCCCCCAAAATAAAGTCTGACACTGTTTCCACCGTTTCCCCATCTATTTCCCATGAAGTGATGGGACCAGATGCCATGATCTTCGTTTTCTGAATGTTGAGCTTTAAGCCAACTTTTTCACTCTCTCTTTCACTTTCATCAAGAGGCTCTTTAGTTCCTCTTCACTTTCTGCCATAAGGGTGGTGTCATCTGCATATCTGAGGTTATTGATATTTCTCCTGGCAATCTTGATTCCAGCTTGTGTTTCTTCCAGTCCAGCATTTCTCATGATGTACTCTGCATATAAGCATACTTAAATATACTATACTGTATTTGTCAAATGCATTAGTTGATGGAAATTTGCACAGCTGAGTTTCTGGCTGATAGGGAATCTCTGCAGTGCTTGCCTGTACTCAGGGAATAGGCAGCATTCTGGGTGAGTATAATGAGAAAGAAGTGTCAGTTCATCCTTACCACCATCCATATCTGACATGATAGCAAAGTGTCCAGTCATTTAATGGGTCAAGTTAAATACCTCATGAATCTGACATCACAGTAAGTGGCACAGAGGAAACTTGGTCTAGGCTAAGACTCCTAAAGAGGTAACTGAAATGATCGCTATCTCTCCTTGAGTAAGAACACACAGAGAAACAAAGAAAGAAGCATGCCCACTCTGACTAGAATGAAGATTCAACACAAAAAATTCTTCTCTGAATAGTAATATCAGGAAGTTGCATTCTCATTTCTGAGCCTCTAGAAATGGATCAGGAAGTTTCTGTAGTATTTTCAAGGATATTTGAAGTTGACTTGGATGGCAGAGGACAGCAAAGTCCGCTTCTGTAGCCATTATCCCCTGCCTCCTTGAACTTGAAGCACCTAAATGCTCATTAGCTAGTGTCTTAACTTGGTGGGAAGGAGAAATCAGGAAGAGAAAAAAGAAGCCTCCTTGTGGGAGAACTGGGTGTCATTCTCGAAGATCTTGTCTCAAGTCGATGAAGGCCAGCTGCAGCATGTCCTCCTGGAACCCAGACACTGGGCCAGATCTGGCCAACTGTCCACATTCTCTGACATCCAAGTTGACCTGCTGTAATGCTTCCAAGATGAGCTGCCATACTTCAGCTTCCAGCAAAAGTAGCATCAAAGAAATGGCTAAATGCTTGCAAGCTGAAATACATGCAGTCTGGGCCACCTTTCCAGGAAGATGTGTGAATATAGCAAAGGTGCTATGTAGAAAGGCAGTGAGGTCTACTAGGTAATCACTTGCTTTGCTGCCCACATCTCCTGTCATCCAGTCATAGCCAGCCAGCTGTAGAAACTGGTCAATTTCCTGGTTTAAGTTGGCATAAATCTCTTCTTCAGCTGCATGTCTGGCAACCTTACAAGTCACGGTGCCATACAGCTTGGTAGCATGAACTGTCCCTGGAAGCACATTAGTGATATTGATGATAAATTCTTCCAAGTACTTGCAGGATTTCTCCAGGTGTGTTGTATTGATAATAATCTGGACAAGCTCAGTAAGTCCAATATTCTTCCTTTTTACGACATGCTGCAGAGAGTTGCTTAGAGTCCTAGTCAGCAACGGTCTATAGATTTACAGATTATGTCATCAACTTCAGCTGAGCTCAGATGAAGATCTGAAAACTTCAGACAGGCGTAGATAAATTCTTTAGTTTGGTTGTACGCTTTTGGCACAAATTCAAAAAATGGAAACTTTTGAAATGGTGTTTTTCCAGCTCTGTATCTTGGAATGAGAATTGTCCTACCATCTTTTTATACATCTTAGGACTGTAGTTGTCAGAATCAAGTATGTTTCTGAAAATACCCGACCGCTTCTTTAGCAAAGTTTAACTATACTGGTCTCTGATTTCTGGCAGCATGTCAAAAAACTGATTTACAGGAAAACCATACACCTGAAGTGTCAACAAAAAGCATAGTGAGGTTCTTGAAATCCAACATGAGGTTTGGATCAGAGCAATAAGACGAGTGAGTATGGAGTGCTGCGATGGTTTTTGAAAGTGCCATTTCCCACAGTTCACCAATGTGGACTCTATTTACTAAGTCCTGCATTGTATGTAAAATGTGATCTGCACAAAAGAAAAAGCCGACAATTTGACTGAAATATTTCCTGTGGCCCTCTAAAGTTTTGTGCATGTTAGACAGAGGCTAGCGCACCAAACAAGCCTGTTTTTGCCTCTGTTTTCGGTGAAGGTGAAGGTGTTCAGTAGTGTCTGACTCTTTGCGACCCCGTGGACTGTAGCCTACCAGGCTCCTCCGTCCATGGGATTCTTCAGGCAAGAATACTGGAGTGGGTTGCCATTTCCTTCTCCAGAAGATCTTCCCAACCCAGGGATCGAACCCAGGTCTCCCGCATTGGAGGCAGACACTTTAACCTCTGAGCCACCAGGTCCCAGGCCTTCAGGACAGAATATGTGTAGACATTGATAAACAGGAGAGAAATCAACCAAATCTTGGGTCCCTTCATCATCTTCCTCATCTTCAACATCCAGAATTCCTGAATCCTGTTCAGACTTGGGGCTAGTGCTTTCTATCTCTGTATCCAAAAATTGTATATGCTTCTTAGATTTTTCTATTCTGGGTTGTTGCAAGATAATGTTATCCAGTTTCTTTTTTGTTGAGCTTGCTTCATGGCAGTCTCTCCAATTTTGTCTGAATGTTGTGAATACTCTCCAGAAAGTCTTTGAGATCAAACATAGACACATCCTTAGTTTCTTCTAGAAGCTTGGGATATTGTCTACCCTCACCTTGCACAATCGATAGTGGCTTACTTGAGGCAGACAGGTATGTTCTATCTATATTGCAGAGTTTTCAGTTCAGGATAATGTCTTTTAGTTTTCATCTGGTCCCTCAGTTTGCTATACATCTCCAAGACTAGAAGACACAAAATTAATTTATCAGCAGTGGCAGAAATATTTCTCTATTGTAGTTTTCACTGCTTCAGCTCTTCTATTGCTATTACCAATTCCTTTCCCTCATGTTGTAGTTTTCTATTAGTATCCGTCACTTGATGTTTGAGTTCCTGGGCTTCTCTCACTTTCAGCAGTTCTATTATAGAGTCCACAAAGCCCTAATAAATGAAAGTTGCACAATTTCTCGGTCATGATTTCAGATGTGAGTTTCAAGCTTCTCCATGAATGGTCCATGTTCTTTACCATCATCAACAGACCTGAGTGTGGGCCGGATGCGGGCCATGTGGGTGCTCCGGGTCTCTCTCTCTCTCTTTTTTTTTTTTTTTTGGCTTCACAGTGCTTTAACATGAACAGAGTTGAATATGATATTGTCTGACAGAAGAATGAACATTTTGCTGAATAAAAGCCTCGAGTCAGGATATATATACAGAAAAAATGGGGCCTCAAGGCTCTCAGCACTTGTGCACAATGAAAGAAGGGATCTTTAAAAACAAATAGTCAATAACAGATACAGATGAAAAGGGCAGCAACACCACCAACACTGGAAAGGTGGGAAAGGGAGCAAAGCCTCTCTCTAGGGGCTGCTTAGGCCAGGCAGCCAGAGAGCTGGTTTGTCTCAGGGAACTTCAACATTTACATGGATGTAAACCCCATATTGGAGAAGACAATGGCACCCCACTCTAGTACTCTAGCCTGGCAAATCCCACGGACAGAGGAGCCTGGTAGGCTGCAATCCATGGGGTCACTAGGAGCCAGACACGACTGAGCGACTTCGCTTTTACGCAGTGGAGAAAGAAATGGCAACCCACTCCAGTGTTCTTGCCTGGAGAATCCTAGGGACGAGGAGCCTGGTGGGCTGACATCTATGGGGTTGCACAGAGTCGGACACGACTGAAACGACTTAGCAGCAGCAGCAAACCCCATATTAAAATCCGATCCTCAATCTCTCTGTCAGAATCAGTAATCCCTTTCCCCAAGACTATATAAAGAACTCCAATCCTTCCATGATAGGAAGCCTAATAAGCAAAGAGCCCCCACTTTTGACCTGACACCAGAGTTAACCTGCTCCCATCCCACAACTTGGGATAGACATCAGGCCCCAGGAAACCAACGATCACCTCCCAGAGAGAAGCCCAGGAAAGCTGCCAGCCTCAAGAAGCTGCTTCAGACTAAGATTTAGGAAATCTATGCCCAGCTGCTAACCCTAGCTCAGCTTCTGGGGAGAATGCTGGGGTTCCATGGGAAACAAGTACAGGCAGTTCAATAACCCTGTGATCCATCTGGGGAGGGCAGCAACACCTCTTGCCCCTAAGCCCCATTCAACAGCTCAAAGTGTGTAAGAGAAGTCAGACTGTGGTTTGTTCATGTGTTTCTACTTTGTGGCAGCACTAAATAGTATGGGGGTGGGAGGAGGGAGAATGGAAGTGTCACGCGAGTGTACGCTCCTCGGTTTTTGTCTCGTCACAACAAAGATTTGGAATGATGGACATTAAAGCCCCCTCAGCATGTCACAGCTCTTGGGTCTTGGATAGACCGTGTTATAGCTCTCAGGTCTCGAATGGACCGTGTTATAGCTCTTAGACAAATCAGTGTTACAGCTCAGTGTTAAGCTCTATTTTATTTAGAAGATAGCAGGAAAATCCATCTTCAAGGCGTGAGGGCACGTCGCTCCAAAGACGCGAAAAGACGAGCGCCCCAGCGCACAGGAGAGAGAGAAAGAGCTAGCTTTGGCTCCTCTTTTTATGTTTTTCTCTCCCTAGGCCTGTCCTATGTAAATTGGGCCAGCCAGGAGTGTTGTTTGTTTTACCTGAGGTCTTCACTCCAGTCCTTGGACCTTCCTTTGTTCTATTTTTGCGGGCTTTCCCTTCCTTGTCTTTTAGCCACCGCCACTTTGGACTCCTTTTCCCTATAGAGGAAGAGAGTGGTGATGTTCTTCCCTACCACCGGGAGGTACCTAGAAAATGATCCACTCCCACACTTCAAGGAGTTAATGTGGCGGTGATGAGTTTCCTCCAGCCTTCAAGCCACCAAACTTGCAAAGGTAACCCATAAAAGTAACAAGGGCTTGGGGAGTGAGAGCTGCTGGCGCAGCCCATACTGACTGACCTGCTGGTGAGCAAGAAACGGCAGCCAGAAGGGGGAGCCACAAAGGAGGGGCTAGGCAACAGGATCTCCTCGACTTTCCTGTGGCTGTCTTCTGATTCTGAAGCAACCATGATTATGGGCTCAAAACACCCACACACCTTGCTCCATACAACAGACTGCCTAGACTCTAGAATTACTGCTATGAAAAGTAACAAGGGAGAAAGTATAGCAAAAGAATCTCTTGAGAAAACTGGGAAAAGGCCTAGAGAAAATGAGAGCTTCAGGGGTCTCTTCCACCTTCCCCAAAGGAAAAAGTTCATGCAGGTAGGAAAGGCAGGGTCTTTCCCTGCTCATCATTCCTGTTTAAACCTAAGAGTACGAAAATGCCCCTGAACTTGCAGCATCAATATATATCCAAGTGCCCCACCAGCACAAGAACCCCCCACCCCCAGGTTAGCCTTCTGGTATGGGTAAATGCCCAAGAAATTGCCTTCCAGTCCAATACCCCAATCCACTCCCCAACTCCAAGCAGAGGGCATCTGCCTGTGGTTTCCCAAGTCTCCTCAGAGAAGAGGATCCTAGCAGAGTGCCCGTGGTATAGTCAGGTACCAAGGGACACAACGCCAGTCAGTCTGTCAGGCCAGGGGATGGGCAGACAACTTCAGATCAGAGAGAGAGAGAAGGGCTTCCTGCAAAAACCAATGTCAGTTCAGCAGGAAAGTAGAGGGCAAATGGTGAGAGGGGCTCCTACTGGCGCACCTTCCCGGGGACGTAGCTCCTGTCAGTTGCCTCCTCCTGCGGAGCATGTGTAGGCAGCGTTCGTTCCGAGCCAGTGGGTGCCCAGCAGTTTTGTAAATAAACTATTGCAGGCCCTGCCTCCTTTCTTCAATAAAGGACTCCTCAAAGATCCCTTCATCTCGGATAGGGAGCTGCCGCTTCAAGGCTTTCCCAGGGAGTGGTGGTACTACAATCTTGCTATCTCGCTGCAGCTCATTTTTTGGCCACTCAAAGTCACTGTAGGGTCGTTGTACACGGGACTGCTTCAGTCTGAAGGAGTCCTTGAGCTGCTCCGCATGCGAACCCCACAGGCGGTGAGGCGCGCGGCCCAGGCCCGCCGTCTGGTCTGTGGACTAGACCTGGCGGTCTCCAGGCAGTTACCCGGAGCCCCTAAGCGTCAGGGGTCAGGGGCTTCGAGCAAAGGCGCGAGTGTCAGCTACTGCGTGTCTGACGTCTTTCCGAAGGAGAGACCGGGACGGGGAAGGGGGCGGGGGACAGAGGCCCAAGGCAGGAGCCTGCTCTGGATCTCTTGAAGAACCCGTTTGAGCTCCGCCACCGTACCCGCTCCACAGCCCGGGGGAGCGCGTCCCCTCTGCCCCGCTCGGCTCTCACTCCCTCAGTCTCCTCTCTCCCTCCAGGCTCCAGAGGCTCCTCAGCTCCGGCGCCTGCAGGACGACTTTCCTGCGGTTTTAATTATTGTCACCTGTGGTGTTGGAGAAGACTCTTGAGAGTCCCTTGGACTGCAAGGAGATCCAACCAGTCCATTCTGAAGGAGATCAGCCCTGGGTATTCTTTGGAAGGAATGATGCTGAAGCTGAAACTCCAGTACTTTGGCCACCTCATGCGAAGAGTTGACTCATTGGAAGAGACCCTGATGCTGGGAGGGATTGGGGGCAGGAGGAGAAGGGGACGACCGAGGATGAGATGGCTGGATGGCATCACTGACTCAATGGACGCGAGTCTGGGTGAACTCCGGGAGTTGGTGATGGACAGGGAGGCCTGGCGTGCTGCGATTCATGGGGTCGCAAAGAGTCGGACACGACTAGCGACTGAACTGAACTGATAATATGCTTTAATATCTAAACAGGCTAGTCACCCTTTTCACTCTTCGTTTTAAGAATTTTCTTTTCCTATACTATCACATTTCATATGAATATGAAATACTAATTTTAACATATTGTTATTAAAATATGTGTATATTACTTAAAAAATCCGTTTATTACTTTTATTAGGACTGCCTTACAGTATGGCTTAGTTTACAAAGATTTGATATCTTTTTTGCAGTATTGCTGGTTTATAATGGTTGCTGTTGCTGCTGCTGCTGCTGCTGCTGCTGCTAAGTCGTGTTATTCGTGTCCGACTCTGTGTGATCCCATAGACGGCAGCCCACCAGGCTCCCCCGTCCCTGGGATTCTGCAGGCAAGAACACTGGAGTGGGTTGCCATTTCCTTCTCCAGTGCAACAAAGTGAAAGGTGCAGTCGCTCAGTCGTGTCTGACTCTTAGTGACCCCGTGGACTGCAGCCTACCAGGCTCCTCCGTCCATGGGATTTTCCAGGCAAGAGTACTGCAGGGGGGTGCCAGTTAGTTTCTTGCATATATATAGACAATATATGTGTATTCATATACATATATATATTTCTTTTCAGATTCTTTTCCATTGAGAGTTTCCGGCTAATAGATACACACTATTGCTGCTGCTGCTGCTGCTGCTGAGTCGCTTCAGTCGTGTCCGACTCTGTGCGACCCCATAGATGGCAGCCCACCAGGCTCCCCCGTCCCTGGGATTCTCCAGGCAAGAACACTGGAGTGGGTTGCCATTTCCTACTACTATACATAAAATAGATAAGCAACAGGACTACTGTATAGCATGGGATAGTATATTTAATATCTTATAATAACCTACAAGATAGTATATTTAATACCTTAATATAGTATATAATTATAATTATATAATAAATAATTACTCTAATTACCAATTAATTATAGTGTAATTATGTTACAGTATATATAGTATAAATAGTAGTACATATAGTATATATACTATATATAATATAATTATGTAAGATTACATAATTACTATACAATAATTTTAAATATATTATTAAATTATATGACATAAATGAATTATAGTAAATATAATTATATATGACTATATAATTAATGATATTTAATAATTGCATATAATTATATAACAATTATCTAGTGCTTATATTATATATTGAGATGTTAAATATATTATCTTATAGGTTATTATAAGATATTAAATATAATTTCCCCTGCTACACAGTAGTCCTTGTGGCTTATCTATTTTATATAGAGCGATGTGTATCTGTTAACCCCAAATTTGTGCCTCCGTTCCCCCTTCTTTGGCAACAACCATAAGTTTGTTTTTTTTTGTGCATCTATTTTGAAAATGAGTTTATTTGTATCATTTTTTTAGATTCCACATACAAGGGATATCACATGATACTTGTCTTTCTCTAATTTATTTCACTTTGTATGATAAAAAGATATGGTATCTTGATGATAAAGATCTCTGACGTGTGTCTTCCTGTCTAGCACTATCTTGTGCCAAAGAGTAACATGGGTACCATTCTGGGAGCTTTTAACAAAAAAATATCAAGCTTTTGAATGCATTATGTGCCAAGGATTTAAAGTGGGCCTTGTATAAGTGCACCAAAAATTTCTATTTTAGGACTTGGACAGACATCTTGATTCTCTGTGTTATGGTTATGTCTCTAAAATTAATAGTAAGGATTTTAAATTTAAATACGTATAAAGAACCTTAAAAATTCATATTCTAGTAATGTTCGAAAACAAGAATATAATTAGAGATATGTAGAAATATGTATAAGAATGCTTAGTATAGTATTTTTCATAACAACAAAAATTGGAAATAATATAAATGCATACCAGTAGAGGCTTGATTAAATTATGGTAGTCTTTATCTTAAAATACCATTCAGTGAGTCAAATTTTTCTTTTCATAAATATTTGTTACCATAAATATTCTAGTTGCAATTTTAAATGTAAAAGCAAAGGTTTAATTAGTATGTTTCTAATTTGTTTTTAAAAGTTGAAGTTTTTGATTATGCATGTATTCTTTGAAAAGAGACAAGAAGTCAGTAAACCAAAATGTTAGCATTAGCCCTCTATAGAGTTGGATTGTGCTTAATTTTATTTTTGCCTGTGTTTTGTTGTATTTCCCCCTTTTCTATAAGAAGCAGGATTGTTTATAATAATTAATTCTTAATGAAATCCTTAACAATGAGCTTTCATAACAAGGTTGCAGTGAAGAGCAGGCATAGGAGGTGTATCAGCAGTTGAAAAATATTTACTGAAATCAGAATAGCATATAAATGCTAAGTGATCCTCCACTTTATTTATGTCATATTTGCCTTTCTGAAGGGGACTGCGAGTTTGCAAAGTCCTGGAATCATGGTTCCATTATTGAATAGCTGATATAAAAAACATAGCTTCAAAAATGGTGGCTCGTAGGAAAAAACATGAAAGAAACACAATAGTAAAATTAGATGTGTAAAATTAGGAAACAAAGAATCACTGGATAATTTTGTTATTTGCCAGTGTGCTTGACTGCACACATTTTGTAAAACATAACAACAGTGATAGAGAAATCAACCATTGTTACAATTTTCCTGTCCAAAAAAAATGGTCTTAACCATCTGTAAATTAGCAAAAAGAAAAAGAGGCTAATTATATGATTGCGATATGGATCAAGAGCAGATGAGAATGCGGATGTGTCTGCTCTGTTTTTATTGCCGCTGAAATACCTGCTTCCCATTGTGTGTTTATACACTCTCAGGATGAATGTTGTCAACTATCTGTTGCTATTCCTGTGCTGTGTTTACTGCCCTCAGACACAAGGGAACAACTGAAAACTTACTTGAACTCAATCTTAAGAAGTGAAGATTTCTCTTTTGTTAGGTTCTATTTGAAATATTTATGGAAATGCACTTTCCTTTTATCCCAAAATTCTTTTATTGCTGAGTTTTCAAATGTTTTTTCCTGAATTTTATAAGAAATTAAATTTATAAGACATATGGATTTTTTCTGGAGACTTCAATAACTAACCACTGTGGGCTGAAATTTGTTGACACATGACTGCAACTTTTAATCAATGAAAGAGCATCAGGGTTTAAAATGAAAGAAGATTTACAATGGCAACCCTTTGTTTGCAGGAGTTGGGGGACAGATGGGGAGAATAAAATTTTTCCTTAAAAATGTGTTTTTTCTTCACTGCTGACCCTTGACCTTCCAACATGAGGTATTTATAATCAAATGTTTTTCTAGGAAATGGTGATTTTCTTAGGTTGAGAAATAGGACTCAGAGTTCTCAAACTGTTGCAGTATAGAATTAGTTCTACCCTCACCTACAGCTTCATTCAAAATCTGTTATTGAACACATACTATGTGCAAGAGCCTGAAGATGTAAAGATAAATAAGACATGGTTGATGGGTTGATGCTCCCAAGAAAGGTTAAGATGAGTGAAAGGCACAAACCAGGTAAGAATATACTCATAGTATAAACTCCACTTACCTGGTATTGTGAAAGACGAAAGAGGAGCACTTGGACTGATCCCATATAGAAGTTTCATCCAGTAGGTGGCATCCTCAGTGGAATGGAGGATAATAATGATTGATGGCGAAGACAACAGTGATAACAGGGCCAGACATTGTGCTCAATACTTTACACATATTAATACATTACCTGTTTAGGTTTTGCCATACTTCAGTGAAGTAGGTGGTACAGTAATTTCTTTTTACAAATGATGAAACAAGAGGCACAGCTAAGATGCAAACCTGGGTCCATTTTATTCTGAGTCCAAACCCTTAAAAAGTTCGTGCTTTGCAGTTCCACACACTAAATCTTCTTGCTGAATACCTACTGGTAAGTTCAGTTCAGTTCAGTTCAGTCGCTCAGTCGTGTCCAACTCTTTGTGACCCCATGAATCGCAGCATGCCAGGCCTCCCTGTCCATCACCAACTCCCAGAGTTCACTCAGACTCACACCCATCGAGTCAGTGATGCCATCCAGCCATCTCATCCTCGGTCGCCCCTTCTCCTCCTGCCCCTAATCCCTCCCAGCATCAAAGTCTTCTCCAGTGAGTCAATCTTCGCATGAGGTGGCCAAAGTACTGAAGTTTCAGCTTTAGCATCATTCCTTCCAAAGAACTCCCAGGGCTGATCTCCTTCAGAATGGACCGGTTGGATCTCCTTGCAGTCCAAGGGACTCTCAAGAGTCTTCTCCAACACCACAGTTCAAAAGCATCAATTCTTCGGCGCTCAGCCTTCTTCACAGTCCAACTCTCACATCCATACATGACTACTAGAAAAACCATAGCCTTGACTAGACGGACCTTAGCCGGCAACGTAATGTCTCTGCTTTTGAATATGCTATCTTGGAGTACGCGTCTTTTAATTTCATGGCTGCAGTCACCATCTGCAGTGATTTGGGAGCCCAAAAAAATGAAGTCTGACACTGTTTCCCTATCTATTTCCCATGAAATGATGGGACCAGATGCCATGATCTTCGTTTTCTGATTGATGCCATCCAGCCATCTCATCCTCGGTCGTCCCTTTCTCCTCCTGCCCCCAATCCCTCCCAGCATCAGGGTCTTTTCCAATGAGTCAACTCTTCGCATAAGGTGCCCAAAGTACTGGAGCTTCAGTTTTAGCATCATTCCTTCCAAAGAAATCCCAGGGTTGATCTCCTTCAGAATGGACTGGTTGGATCTCCTTGCAGTCCAAGGGACTCTCAAGAGTCTTCTCCAACACCACAGTTCAAAAGCATCAATTCTTCGGCGCTCAGCCTTCTTCACAGTCCAACTCTCACATCCATACATGACCACAGGAAAAACCATAGCCTTGACTAGACGGACCTTAGTCGGCAAAGTAATGTCTCTGCTTTTGAATATACTATCTAGGTTGGTCATAACTTTTCTTCCAAGGAGTAAGCGCCTTTTAATTTCATGGCTGCAGTCACCATCTGCAGTGATTTTGGAGCCCAAAAAAACAAAGTCTGACACTGTTTCTACTGTTTCCCCATCTATTTCCCATGAAGTGATGGGGCCAGATGCCATGATCTTTGTTTTCTGAATGTTGAGCTTTAAGCCAACTTTTCCACTCTCCTCTTTCACTTTCAACAAGAGGCTTTTTAGCTCCTCCTCACTTTCTGCCATAAGGGTGGTGTCATCTGCATATCTGAGATTATTGATATTTCTCCCAGCAATCTTGATTCCAGCTTGTGCTTCTTCCAGTCCAGCATTTCTCATGATGTACTCTGCATATAAGTTAAATAAGCAGGGTGACAATATACAGCCTTGACGTACTCCTTTTCCTATTTGGAACCAGTCTGTTGTTCCATGTCCAGTTCAATTTCAGTTTTACATTTTTACCATCTT
Organism: Aepyceros melampus; assembly: GCA_006408695.1. Lineage (NCBI taxonomy): Eukaryota > Metazoa > Chordata > Mammalia > Artiodactyla > Bovidae > Aepyceros > Aepyceros melampus. Next base: position 428,401 of record SJXQ01007137.1, on the reverse strand, counting down.
CCTTTCAAGTGCTCTATAGCCACATGTGCCTAGTGATTGCCATATTGAAATACACAGATTAGATTATTTCCAGCATTGTAATTTGTTGTGTACCCACCCCCTAAAAAGAAGAGTACTCCTTTTGCCTTAGACTTCCCTCTGTCTGGAGACTGTTTCAGCTTTTATGTTCTTCTGATGTTTATCTCCGTATGTCCATGTCCATGTTGCTGTTTTAAAAATTTTAGATAATTCTGCTATGAGAAACAGACTTTACTTTCTTATAGTTCTTCCCATCTTTTCAACATAGCTTGTAGCAATTTTGGATTTTTCAGTATGTCCATTATGTCTACGTAAATATTCATAGCTGAATCATGCAGTGGACTGGTGATTTTATTTCCTTTCCTAAGCAAATTTTTTCTTTCCCTTAGGGCTAATAATTACCCCATTTCTTGGATGACTTAATTACTTATGTATCTATCCCTGATTCATCTCTAAACTTTCTCTTGGATGTAGAAATCTTACCTCACTATGTTAAAGTATGTTAGTGATCTATCATTTGTCAATAACTGTGAAGGGTCTGAAATTTAACACTGTTTTCAACCTACAGCCAGCCAGAGTTTCATGGTTACTGTGGCGAAGGCATGAGACTCCTGGGTTAGAGACATAAGAGTTGTTTTATGACTCACAGCAATAGCATTAGCAAGAATATCAGCATTTTCTTGCCTTGCACTTAACTCCTAAAACCCCTGATATCACTCAGTGTGGCATGAGGAAGGCCAGGTGATAGCTGCACACACCTATGTTGCAATATTGGGTGCAACCGACGACCCTACATTCAGGGGCAAGACAGTTTATGTCTTCTTAAGTTAAAAAGACTTGCCCTTTACTCCAGAGGGAGATACTCTCTTTATCTTCTGAGATGGGTTTTCTGTATAAACATAACTAAAGAGATAGTCAAACAAAGGCCACCAGTACCTCTGCTCGCCACAGTGTGCAAAATGCAGACGAATCATGGAGAATTGCCTCCCAATATCAGTTTTATTTCTTCCCCAGGAGGCATATTTCTTGGAGCCCTTCCTTGGCCATTCTTCTCTAATATTCATTATATGAATTATTAACCGAACTTCATCTCAGAAATTTCCTTTGCCATTTGTCTTTGATTTTTCTTTGCCCTCTTTGACGTTGATTCTATTTTCTGGATTCCATGCTTTCTCTCTTCCCTTTGTGCTTTGAGGTTGTACATAACTTCAGTGCTTTTTGAGAAAGAATATATGGAAAGTTAAAAAAAACAACCGATTGTGTGCTAGAAATCTTATTCAGCTTTCACTAGATTGGTGGTTTGATTGATATAGAATTATAAGTTGGCAATAATTTTCTCTCAGATTGTAAAGGCATTCTGTTATTATCTTCATTTTCTATTAGTTTTTGATATTGCTTTTGAGAAGTTGGGTGGCATTTTGCTTCCTGATTTTTTCCTGTTTTTTTTTTTCTCTCCCTCTCTGGAGATGTGTAGGATCATTTACTCCTCATGATGGTGAATTTTGTTATAGCTCTTTTTTCATTAATTGTACTAAGCATTTGATAAGTACATTTACTGGACTCATATTCTTTAACTCTGGAAATTTGATGTTTCTGCTCTGTTTTCTCTTTTTGTGTTTTGTAGTCAAATTTGGACTTCTTGGATTGAATTTCTAAAAATTTCCCCTGTTTTTGGTTGTTCTGTTCTCTTTGAAAAGGTCTGTTTCCTGTTTTCCACAGCGGTGCACCAATTTACTTTCCTACCAGTTGTGTACAAGTAGATTCCCTTCTCTCCACTCCTCACAAACATTTGTGAGTTGTGGTTTTGTCTTTTGATGGCCTTTCTGACAGGTGTGAGGTGTTCTCTCTCTGTGGTTTTGATTTGCATTCCTCTGATGAGTCATGATGGAGAGCATCTTTTCATGTCTGTTGACCGTATGTATGTCTTCTTTGGAAAAATGTCAATTCAGATCTCCTGCTCATTTTAAACTTGAGTTGGTTCTTTTGATACTGAGTTGTATGAGCTGTTTGTACATTTTGGATATTAACTCCTTTATCAGTCATGTATTTGCAAACATTTTCTCCCAAACCTAAAATGTTTCTTAAAAGACAACTGAATAAAGGAGAGGATCTTTAAATAATGAGGAAAGTGTTTTTAAAACTTTTTTGTCTGCTTTAAAAAAAAATTGATGTCAAATTTACTAAACAGACTGATTTTTTCCTGATCGAAAATAGATACTATTATAAAACTTGTGTTCTGTTACTTTTTAGATAAGCATACATAGTTGAATCTAAAATGACCTTTCAAATTCCAGAAAAGAATGATGGTATTTTATAGCTGAAAGAGACATAATAATCTACTCTTGATGTAACAAGTAGTTGGAAATGGTTACAAGGACTGAGTCCTTGAGAATATAAATGACTTATTCATGACCTGGTAAGATAGTGGCCGAGTTAGAATAAGAACCCTATCTTTTCTGTTACCCTCATTATTTTCTAGAAACCTCATGTTGACTTTAGTGATAGGTTTTCCTGAAACAGCCAACCACAATCTGAGCAAATAACTTCGCTTTGAATCTCAAAAGGATTAATCTGTGATCATTTGTCTGATTTCTAAATTGGCCTTTTTTTTTTCCTCTCCACTGATATTTTAGGGATGGAATGAATATCAACTTTATCTGCCTCAGTTGTTTCCAGTTAGCCTATACATAGATTGTCTAGTTAGGTGTCATACCAACTTACCTATTTAAAGATGCCCTGGCCAGTATATGTTAAGCTATTAAAATTTAACACTTTTTTTTTAATTTAACACTTTTAAGTGTTTTAGATTTGTTGGCTTCAAATGACAGAAACTCAATATGAAAAAACTTTTTTTTTTTAACTTTTCCTGTTGGTTTATAATATGAAAAGCAGAGCAGAAGGTCCAGATTTTCCTTTTCAAGCATCAGTGATTATCAGCTTACAGTGAGGTTCTCCTGGATGTCCCTTCAGGCAGCAGGGGGCCTTGCTAATTTGTCATTTCCAGCTGGAGTGGGAGGTCATTTTCTGAGCATAACAGACCTGTGAGGCCTTCTGTTACCTGCAGCTGAGTTTGGTGGGAACTTCCTTATTACTGAATAATCTTGCTCAGTTTTTAAGTCCATGGCATAGGTTTGCAGGGTCGTCAGCAAAGCATCCTGAAGAAGCTGTCTTCGTGATGCTTTGCCTTTAGGGACACTTGTGATTGTCAGGCTGTCCTCTTCCCTATTATGATCTCCCCATTCATCCTCATCTTCAAACTCTGAACTCCTCAGCAGGCATGCACTGTACCTGGAGTGTGGTGGTCACTTCCTCTTCGGTCAGCACCTCCTTCTGCCCAATAACAAATAACAGAAATGTGCATTTATTAGTTACAAACTAGACCATGTGAAAAAACAGGGATGACTAAAGCAAGGACTCAAACTATCTCTCATTTCTGTTTTTTTCTGCTTTCTGCATGCTGGCCTCATCCTTTCAGATAGGCGTATGCTATGCTCTGTGAGATAGTCTTACATATGTTTCACACCTCATGTATATCTAAGATAAGAGGAAAAGGCAGTTCTGTCTTCTAGAATCAGTTGGAAAAATCCATCTGAGATACATTTGTCTTTCTCTGGAAGACAATAACTGTGGCTGGAATGGGCAAAAGTATTGGAATTACTGAAATTGAACTGTGGTGTTGGAGAAGACTCTTGAGAGTCCCTTGGACTGCAAGGAGATCCAACCAGTCCATCCTTAAATAACAGAAATGTGCATTTATTAGTTACAAACTAGACCATGTGAAAAAACAGGGATGACTAAAGCAAGGACTCAAACTATCTCTCATTTCTGTTTTTTTCTGCTTTCTGCATGCTGGCCTCATCCTTTCAGATAGGCGTATGCTATGCTCTGTGAGATAGTCTTACATATGTTTCACACCTCATGTATATCTAAGATAAGAGGAAAAGGCAGTTCTGTCTTCTAGAATCAGTTGGAAAAATCCATCTGAGATACATTTGTCTTTCTCTGGAAGACAATAACTGTGGCTGGAATGGGCAAAAGTATTGGAATTACTGAAATTGAACTGTGGTGTTGGAGAAGACTCTTGAGAGTCCCTTGGACTGCAAGGAGATCCAACCAGTCCATCCTAAAGGAGATCAGTCCTGAATATTCATTGGAAGGACTGATGCTGAAGCTGAAGGTCCAATACTTTGGCCACCCGATACGAAGAGCTGACTTACTAGAAAAGACCCTGATGCTGGGAAAGATTGAAGACAGGAGGAGAAGGGGACAGCAGAGGACGAGATGGTTGAATGGCTTTAGCAACTCAGTGGACATGAGTTTGCACAAACTCCAGGAGATGGTGAAGGACAGGGAAGCCTGGTGTGCTGCAGTCCATAGGGTCACAAAGAGTTGGACATGACTGAGCAACTGACAATAAGGAGGTCAGATCCTTGCTATGACCTGGAGGGGAGAAGTTCTTTTCCCTTTCAAATCAAGATGGAAGGAATGTTTCTTAAGTAAAAATATGATCTATGACAAGTTAAATAGCATTTTTCATAAAGATCACCATCAGTATTTTATGGATGCCTTTATAGTTCCCTCAATCCCATGTGAATTTATCTTCTAATTCCTAGGCAGATAGATGAATTTTGACTGATTACATTTTCACTAGACTTCCTATAAATGACATCTTAATTTTATCAGTAAAAATATCTCCACATCACATTTCAAGATAGAAAACCCTCTTGGGAAGGTTCTTCCAGCAGACATCTATCATTTATAATTGTGATACAATAACTTACAAATCACAAGGAGTTTTGTTTCCGATCTAAGTTGCTCCATGTTCTTTTTTGTGGCTCTCTGTGTTGAAGAGTGGTGTGTCGGGGGATAGGTAGGGATGGATAGTTATCTTCCTTCTTTGGATCTCTTAAATCTCTTATTTACTGAAAAATTTTAGAAATTCCACCTATAGTTTCTCTTACTTGTAGAATTTATGAAGATCCCAAATTCATACCTTGTTTGATCTGAAAGAATCAACTGTATCTGTAAGATACATCTGTAATTATAATCTATAAGATTAATTATTATCTGTAAGTAATCATCTGTATAGTTAGAACAATATACAGCTTATATTTTTAATACAGAATATATATTTTATATATATATATATATATATACTGATCCTGTCTTTATACATAAACAGTACTTATACTGGTACATATAGAATTAGGTATTTACAAATTGAAGCAGTTTTTACACATAAAGCACTTATAAGTTTGTATTCAGTTGCTTTATCTTATGTTAGGCTTTTAAGAAAACTTTTAAATGATAAGTGATTTGTATTGCTGTATAAGTTCTTGAATGACAAAGGTTATGATTCGTAAGAGGGTAAAGGATAGTATGAAAAGGCAAAAAGATATGACACTGAAAGATGAACTCCCAGGTTGGTAGGTGCCCAATATGCTACTGGAGAAGAGTGGAGAAATAACTCCACAAAGATGAAGAGGTGGAGCCAAAGCAAAAGCAGTGCCCAGTTGTGCGTGTGACTGGTGATGGAAGTAAAGTCCAATGCTGTAAAGAACAAGGTTGCATAGGAACCTGGAATGTTAGGTCTGTGAATCAGGGTAAATTGGAAGTGGTGAAAAGGATGGCAAGAGTGAACATCAGCATTCTAGGAATCAGTGAACTAAAATGGACTGGAATGGGCAAATTTAACTCAGATGATCATTATATCTACTACTGTGGGCAGGAATCCCTTAGAAGAAATGGAGTAGCCCTCATAATCCATAAGAGTGTCCGAAATGCAGTTCTTGGGTGCAATCTCAAAAATAACAGAATGATCTCTGTTCATTTCCAAGGCAAGCCATTCAGTATCACAGTAATCTAAGCTATGCCTCGACCAGTAATGCTGAAGAAGCTGAAGTTGAACGGTTCTATGAAGACCTACAAGACCTTCTAGAACTAACACCCAAGAAAGATGTCCTTTTCCTTATGGAGGACTGGAATGCAGTCTTTTTCCTTGTAGAGGACTGGAATGCAAAAGTAGGAAGTCAAGAGATACCTGGAGTGACAGGCAGGTTTGGCCTTGGAGTACAAAATTAAGCAAAGCAAAGGCTAACAGACTTTTGCCAAGAGAATACACTGGTCATAGCAAACACTCTCTTCCAACAACACAAGAGAAGACTACACACATGGACATCACCAGATGGTCAACACCGAAATCAGATTGATTATATTCTTTGCAACCAAAGATGGAGAAGTTCTATACAGTCAGCAAAAACAAGACTGGGAGCTGACTGTGGCTCAGCTCATGGACTCCTTATTGCCAAATTCAGATTTAAATGGAAGAAAGTAGGGAAAACTGCTAGACCATTCAGGTGTGACCTAAATCAAATCCCTTATGATTATACAGTGGAAGTGACAGATTCAAGGGATTAAATCTGATAGAGTGCCTGATGAACTATGGATGGAGGTTCATGACATTGTACAGGAGGCAGTGATCAAGACCAATTTCAAGAAAAGAAATGCAAAAAGGTTTTCTGAGACGGTCTTACAAATAGGTGAGAAAAGAGAAGCTAAAGGCAAAGAAGAAAAGGAAAGATATACCCATTTGAATGCAGAGTTCCAAAGAATAGCAAGGAGAGATAAGAAAGCCTTCCTCAGAGATCAATGCAAAGAAATAGAAGAAAACAATAGAATGGGAAAGACTAGAGATCTCTTCAAGAAAATTAGAGATACCAAGGGAACATTTCATGCAAAGATGGGCACGGTAAAGGACAGAAACGGTATGGAACTAACAAAAGCAGAAGATACTAAGAAGAGGTGGCAAGAATACACAGAAGAACTATACAAAAAAAAGATCTTCATGACCAAGATAATCACAATGGTGTGATCACTCACCTAGAGCCAGACATCCTGGAATGCGAAGTCAACTAGGCCTTAGGAAGCATCACTATGAACAAAGCTAGTGGAGCTGATGGAATTCCAGTTGAGGTACTTCAAATCCTAAAAGATGATGCTACAAAAGTGCTGCACTTAATATATCCACAAATTTGGAAAACTCAGCAGTGGCCATAGGACTGAAAAGGTCAGTTTTTTTTTCTAGTCCCAAAGAAAGCCAATGCCAAAGAATGCTCAAACTACCGCACAATTGCACTCATCTCATATGCCAGTAAAGTAATGCTCAAAATTTTCCAAGCCAGGCTTCAACAGTATGTGTACCATGAATTTCCAGATGTTCAGGCTGGATTTAGAAAAGGCAGAGGAACCAGAGATCAAATTGCCAACATCTGCCGGATCATTGAAAAAGCAAGAGAGTTCCAGAAAAACATCTACTTCTGCTTTATTGACTATGCCAAAGCCTTTGAGTGTGTGCATTACAACAAACTGTGGAAAATTCTGAGAGAGATGGGAATACCAGACCACCTGGCCTGCCTTCTGAGAAATCTGTATGCAGGTCAAGAAGCAGCAGTTAGAACTGGACATGAACAACATTCTGGTTCCAAATTGGGAAAGGATTATGTCAAGGCTGTATATTGTCACCTTCTTACTTATATGCAGAGTACATCATGTGAAATTCTAGGCTGGATGAAACAGAAGCTAGAATCAAGATTGCTGGGAGAAATATCAATAACCTCAGATACGCAGATGACACCACCCTGTTGGCAGAAGGCAAAGAAGAACTAAAGAGTCTCTTGATGAAAGTGAAAGAGGAGAGTGAAAAAGTTGGCTTAAAACTCAGCATTCAGAAAATTAAGATGATGGCATCTGTTCCCATCACTTCATGGGAAATAGATGGGGAAACAGTGGAAACTGTGGCTGACTATTTTTGGGGGCTCCAAAATCACTGCAGATGGTGATTGCAGCCATGAAATTAAAAGAAGCTTGCTCTTTGGAAGAAAAGCTATGACCAATCTAGACAGCGTATTTAAAAACAGAGACATTGCTTTGCTGATAAAGGTCTGTCTAGTCATACCTGTTGTTTTTCCAGTAGTTATGTATGGATGTGAGAGTTGGACTATAAAGAAAGCTGAGCACTGAAGAATTGATGCTTTTGAACTGTGGTGTTGGAGAAGACTCTTGAGAGTCCCTTGGACTGCAAGGAGGTCCAACCAATCCATCCTAATGGAAATCAGTCCTGAGTATTCATTGAAAGGACTGACGCTGAAGCTCCAATACTTTGGCCACCTGATGTGAAGAACTGACTTATTGGAAAGAACCCTACTACTGGGGAAGATTGAAAGCAGGAGGAGAAAGGGATGACAGAGGATGAGACGGTTGGATGGCATCACCAACTCGATGGACGTGAGTTTGAGCAAGCTCTGGGAGTTGGTGATGGACAGGGAAGCTGGTGTGCTGCAGTCCATGAAGTCGGACACGAGTGAACGACTGAACTGAAAGAATGCTTTAAGCACATGGCGCAGTTTTGGGTGGAGAGAATTTTTTCACTGAGGTTTGAAAGAGTGGAAAGGGAAAATGGGATATAATAAGGGGAAACAAATTTAGTGGTTTTTAGGTTAGGACAGTTGAAGAGCTGTAAATATTAAGTGAGAAAAATTAGAACACACAGCCGATGGAGGACAGAGATGGTATAATAGAGAGGTATGAATAGGCCAAAGTAGCAGTTCAGCCAGAGAGGTATAAAGGAGAATTTCAATACTAGGAATGATCTGATTCAGACTAAAAAGGGAATTTGCCTAGGGATCATAGAATTGGGGTCAGGATAGGCCCTAGGTAAGAAGCACCAGATGATGAGCCCAGCAAGCAGAAAAGGAAGCTCTCTTGAAAAACCAGAGCCTGTACCATTATTTAAAGGCATGCCTCCAAGATCAGGTTCCTTCGGAGTTGAAAATGTTGATCCAACAAAGGGATTGTCTCTCTTGGCTCTTGTGATATCGTGTACAAAATACCAGCAAGGATCAAAATCAGGGTAAATACTTTCAAGTATGATCTATACTTTATTATTCAGCAATAGTACATTTCTTAGGCCAACTGTGGCTCAGCATGAGCACCATCTCTAAAGGTGCAGCTGGTGACTGTCAGTCAGCTGGGCTCCCTAAAGCATCGTCTTTTGAAGGGAAGTCAGAACGTGTGTCTCTGTGGCCACCACAGCAACCTTTGCCAAATAATGTTTTCCAATCTGTTAGAAAAGTTCCAGAGAATCTTACTGGCTTAACTTGAATCAGTGCCCTCTAGATCAGTCAGGGTCCAAAGGGCTGGTGAGCTTTAGGTATGCTGGGGTCATGTGTTCATACCCGTGGCATGGGTGAGGTGGAAGGAGAATGGGCGTCAACTGCCACAGACTGAATTCCCCGCATGAATGCAGAATTTGAGTGATTCTGCTATATTACTGAGGAGGCCAGTGGAAAAGTTATTACTTCCTTTGTGGTCCTTCATGAATTTTTAGGAGATGTGATTCACAATAACTTTTTGTTGGTTAGAGCAAATGTTTCTAATGTGTTCTACTTTGATCAGAGCAGTTGGGAAAGAAAAGAGCTCTGCAGTTGATCGACATGGTAACATGTTTCTAGTTTATTTGTATGCTGGCCCTGAATGACATAGTTCCCATGACCTCAGTTACGGTGACGTAGCTCAACTACTTCCGTTGCATAATTGTGGCAAAGACTTAACTTTGTCCTGAAAGATACATATGAAGATAAAGATAATGTGGCATGATCCAGGATGTGACAGTGTTGGTCTTGTTTTCATGTAAGCATAGAAGATGATTACTGAAAAAATACTTTTAGTTGTAAGACGAATACATAATAGAAAATGGAGAAGTAAAAAGAATAAAATTATCTATAGTCTCATTACCATTAAAGCATTTATTTCCTAATAACTAATATACATAATTACATATTTCCTTTTAATGTCTATTAATAAATAATACATAATTTTATATACATATACATACTATGAAACTATATAATACCATTTTACACAGTTGAGATACAGTAAAACCTGACCAATGAGTGCTATAAAGTTTAAAAATTAAAAGTTTTAATTTTTTACAGTTTATACAATTCAAGACCATGTTGCAGCTGTCTGGAGATAGTTGCATTATAATCAAATTCCTGTTGTTGTGGGTACATTATTTAGAATTTAATTTAATTAGTTTTCCATTCTTCTTTCCAACATAAATATTGTTTATAAGCAGTTTTTAATATGATATAGTTGTGCTGCTACTGCTGCTAAGGCGCTACAGTCGTGTCTGACTCTCTTGTTGGACATTTATGTGGTTTCTAATTATTTATGTAGCAGGATATTAAATAAGACTTTTTTGTTGTTGTCTTCATGTTATAGTTCAGGCTCCAAAGGTAAGGAAAATATTTAATAGTTACCTCCATATTTTAAAAAAAGGATGTTAGGTTGCTTGTATGGGACCTTCTGAGAGATGAGATTGCTTTTTATCCCTTTATTCTCTGTATATCCATAAATGTACATACATATGGATATATATCCATTCATTTTCATATGTGTTTGTACATGAATGTGTATTACATACATATATGTATGTAAATGAATGAAGATTTCTTATCAGAGGGTTTGTAGAGGTGCTGTGCTTCTCCCTCATGTGACTTCAGGTAAATCAGGAGAGGGTATGAAAATAGTCATAGAGATAGAGGTTGTTTATTGAAAAGGAGGATTGAGGTCTTCATGTCCAGTTTGAGGCTTGCTAATCTGTAGAAATGCTTGAGCTGTGCATCAGAGAGAAATGGGCAGATGATGACTCTAGTTCTGAACTGGACGTGATATGGGAGTAGGCGTGAAAATTGTTGCCTGACTTTCCTTGCGGAAAGTCTGAAGATTAAATCCCACTGAAGTGTGGAGGAGGAGGAGGCAGAGGCTGTATTGGGAGGATCTAGTACTTCTAGAGTTTGGAGGGGCAAAAATATTGCTTTTTCTCCCCTATGGGCTTAATAAGTAGAGCAGAATGTAGCTGGTTAGAGCTGTCTTATAAGAATCTTGGTTATAGGATTTTTGTTTTAGATCAGTTTTAGAGAGTTCTCATATCTCCCTAAACTCCTCCCCCACTTGCCCTTTTTATTAACGTCTTGCATTAATGTGGTACATTATTACAGCTGAACCAATATTGTAATTACTAAATAAAGTCCATCATTTACATTAGGGCTTACTTTTGGTGTTGTGCATTTTGTGAATGTTGATAAAAGTAAAGTGACACATAGCACCGTTACAGTACTATACAGAATAGTTTCACTACCCTAAGAATCTCCAGCTGCTGCTGCTAAGTTGCTTCAGTCGTGTCTGCTCTGTGCGACCCCATAGACAGCAGCCCACCAGGCTCCCCTGTCCCTGGGATTCTCCAGGCAAGAACACTGGAGTGGGTTGCCATTTCCTTCTCCAGTGCATGAAAGTGAACAGTGAAAGTGAAGTTGCTCAGTCGTGTCCGACTCTTAGCGACCCCATGGACTGCAGCCCACCAGGCTCCTCCGTCCATAGGATTTGCCAGGCAAGAGTATTGGAGTGGGTGCCATTGCTTTCTCCGGAGTTACACCTATTTATCCCTTCTTCCCTTTCTACAAACTCCTGGCAACGACTGATCTTTTTAACTGTCTCTTTTTAACCGTCTTTTCTAGAATGCTATATAGTTAGACTCATACAGCATGTAGATTTTTAGATTGGTTTCTCTCACTCAGTAATACGCATTTATGTTTCCTCTGTGTCCTTTCATGGCTTGATACCTCATTTGCATTTTAGTGCTATATAGTGTTCAGTTATTTGTATCACAGTTTATTTGTCCATTCATCTTCGTTGCTTTTAAGCTTTGGCAATAATGAATAAAGCTACTATAAGCATCTGTGTATAGGTTTTTGAGTGGCCATATTTTCCAACTCCTTTGGGAAAATACCAAGTGCTGAATACTATGGTAAGAGGATCTTCCCCACCCAGGGATCAGACCTGGGTCTCCTGCATTGTAGACAGATTCTCTACTGTCTGAGCCACCAGGGAAGCCTCCATCCTTGTATAAAATTCGTACAAAAATTTTCAGCTCGTGTTAGTAAATACTAATGAGCATGGTTACTGCATCGTATGGTAAGAGTATATTTAATTTTGTAAGAAACTTCCAAACTGTCTTCCAAAGTGGATGTTCTGCATTCCCACTAGCGATGAGTGAGAGTTTTTGTCCCACTGCAAGAGATGCAGGTTCAATCCTTGAATTGGGAAGATCCCCTGGAGAAGGAAATGGCAACCCATTCCAGTATTCTTGCCTGGAAAATTCCATACACAAAGAACCGTGATGGGCTATAGTCCATGGAGTCGCGTAGAGTCAGACACGACTGAGCGACTGAACACAGGAGGTGTGTAGTGGTGTCTTGATTTTCGTTTGCAATTCGCTCATGACATATAATGTTAAATCTTGTCATATGGTTATTTACATTCTATCTTCTTTGGTGAGGTAACTCTTCAGTTCTTTTGCCCATTACAAAACTTTGCTTATTGTTGAGTTTTAAGAGTTCCTTGTGTATTTTGGTTACCAGTTCTTTATCAAATACTTTTTGTAAATATTTTAACTCACTTTGTGGCTTGTCTTTTCAGTATAACTATCATTTACAGAGTTGGCTTTAAATTTTCTGTCTTAAATTTATGTTTTTAAGTTTACATGTTTTTTACCCTGTTGGGTGCTGGGTTTTATGTGCTTGTTTATAGTTTGAAGCTTTATTATATTGTTTTAAAAGTTTTATGGTATTGCAGTTTGAAAGATCATAGTTGTCCTTTCTGACCATGGCTGTATATGTAAAAGGTTTCCGCCATCTAGAGATCAGATAAGTTAAAAGGGCCATCATTTATTGAGCTCTTCTGTTATGCCAGGTTCTGTGCTAAATTCTTGGCATATAGGATCTCAGTTAATCCTCCGTGTTTTTCTTTCTGAGATAACTGTCACATCTTCATCTGTCTCTTTGTCCTCCTCAGTTTTGTATATTGCCATGCCTCATACTTCAGAGATTAAAACTAGGCTGAATCTTCATCTTTCCACCTTAAAATCTATGAACCTTTTCACAGCTGCAGCAACTTTCTCCTTTTCCTTTTTTCCAAAAAGGACAGTTTCCAAAAGAACTGTTCTCCTCTAGTCACTCCAGTTGAACTCTCCCCTGCTGAAATGTTTTGTTTTTTTCCTTGAACACTTTTTGCCTCTTGCACCTTTCCTTTCTCATTAGATAATTTATCTCCTTATGTAAACCCAGTATCTCCCAGCTAAAATCTTTCTTTACCATTGTATTCTCTTCAACCTCTGGTTCCATTTCTTTAATTTGTTATATGGCCAGCATACAAAGAGTTATCTATATATGCTTTCTTCAGTTCTTAAAATTAATTCTTACCTGATTTCTATGCTACTGCTCAGCTAAAAATGCTTTTTAAAAATCCATCCAGCAGTTCCGTGTTGCCACAGCTGTTTATTGGACGCTTTTCTCACCTCGTCTTTCCTGTCTTCTCAGTGGTGTGGCCGTGTCTTCCCCTTGAGATAGTCCCTTCTCTTGATTTCTGCAGTCTCCTGGCAAGTGCAGTGTTTAGTTCTTTTCCTTTCATAAGAGTATTTGCATTTTTGGCATGTGCTTCTCTTTCTTCATCACCAAAGCAAAATAACCACAAAGCAAATTTAAGGCAGGGCAGGTATGTTCTTGTTAATTCCTTGGTAACGGTGGTGCTGTATTGGTCATTTTTCCCTATCACATGTGTGGCTGAATGGTTTTCCATGTTTATGTCTGTCTTGTGTTCTTTCCTTGGTGAATTGTGCATGTTAATCTAATTGTGCTCTGCTCTTTTTCACTATGACTTGTATAACTATTCTAATTTGAATGCCATGCTTTTTTATAGACTTATTCTCTAAGAATCTAGAAGCAAATGCAGAGATAAATGATTTAATGAGAAAGGAAAGGTGGAAGAGGCAAAAAGTGTTCAAGGAAAATACCCATTCTTCCTTAGGTATCATAGAAATTAATTGAACAATTCTTAAGATGTAAGAGTACATTTGTAGTATTCCGTGTGGTTTTTTGGCAAACATTTTCCACGTATATGTAATGATTGGCATATGTTTTAGAAGCTGCCTCTTTAGTTTCAGTCAGATTGAGTAGTGGAGCATTTCTTTCCAATTTGGTTTACTTACATGATTTCTTGGAGTGCAGAACTGAAAGCTCGGTAAATAGGTAATCTAAGAATATTTCCCTTTCCTCAGACCATTATTGAGGCAGGTGCTATGACTCTGCCATAACTTTCGGTTCGGTTCAGTCGCTCAGTCGTGTCCGACTCTTTGGGACCCCATGAATTGCAGCACGCCAGGCCTCCCTGTCCATCACCAACTCCCAGAGTTCACTCAGACTCACGTCCATCGAGTTGGTGATGCCATCCAGCCATCTCATCCTCTGTCATCCCCTTCTCCTCCTGCCCACAATCCCTCCCAGCATCAGAGTCTTTTCCAATGAGTCAACTCTTCGCATGATGTGGCCAAAGTACTGGAGCTTCAGTTTTAGCATCATTCCTTCCAAAGAAATCCCAGGGCTGATCTCCTTCAGAATGGACTGGTTGGATCTCCTTGCAGTCCAAGGGACTCTCAAGAGTCTTCTCCAACACCACAGTTCAGACGCATCAATTCTTCAGTGCTCAGCCTTCTTCACAGTCCAACTCTCACATCCATACATGACTACTGGAAAAACCATAGCCTTGACTAGACGGACCTTTGTTGGCAAAGTAATGTCTCTGCTTTTGAATATGCTTTCTAGGTTGGTCATAACTTTCCTTCCAAGGAGTAAGTGTCTTTTAATTTCATGGCTGCAGTCACCATCTGCAGTGATTTTAGAGCCCAGAAAAATAAAGTCTGACACTGTTTCCACTGTTTCCCTATCTATTTGCCATGAAGTGATAGGACCAGATGCCATGATCTTCGTTTTCTGAATGTTGAACTTTAAGCCAACTTTTTCACTCTCCTCTTTCACTTTCATCAAGAGGCTTTTTAGTTCCTCCTCTCTTTCTGCCATAAGAGTGGTGTCATCTGCATATCTGAGGTTATTGATATTTCTCCCACCAATCTTGATTCCAGCTTGTGCTTCTTCTAGCCCAGCATTTCTCGTGATGTACTCTGCATAGAAGTTAAATAAGCAGGGTGACAATATATAGCCTTGACTTCCTCCTTTTCCTGTTTGGAACCAGTCTGTTGTTCCATGTCCAGTTCTAACTCCTGCTTCCTGACCTGCATATAGGGTTCTCAAGAGGCAGGTCAGGTGATCTGGTATTCCCATCTCTTTCAGAATTTTCCACAGTTTATTGTGATCCACACAGTCACAGGCTTTGGCATAGTCAATAAAGCAGAAATAGATGTTTTTTCTGGCACTCTCTAATATACAGCCTTGATGTACTCCTTTTCCTATTTGGAACCAGTCTGTTGTTCCATGTCCAGTTCTAACTGTTGCTTCCTGACCTGCATACAGATTTCTCAAGAGGCAGGTCAGGTGATCTGGTATTCCCATCTCTTTCAGAATTTTCCACAGTTTATTGTGATCCACACAGTCACAGGCTTTGGCATAGTCAATAAAGCAGAAATAGATGGTTTTTCTGGAACTCTCTTGCTTTTTCCATGATCCAGCGGATGTTGGCAATTTGATCTCTGATTCCTCTGTCTTTTCTAAAACCAGCTTGAACATCGGGAAGTTCACGGTTCACGTATTGCTGAAGCCTGGCTTGGAGAATTTTGAGCATTACTTTACTAGCATGTGAGATGAGTGCAATTGTGCGGTAGTTTGAGCATTCTTTGACATTGCCTTTCTTTGAGATTGGAATGAAAACTGACCTTTTCCATTCCTGTGGCCACTGATGAGTTTTCCCAATTTGCTGGCAAATTGAATGCAGCACTTTCACAGCATCATCTTTCAGGATTTGAAGTACCTCAACTGGAATTCCATCACCTCCACTCGCTTTGTTCATAGTGATGCTTTCTAAGGCCCACTTGGCTTCACATTCCTTGATGTCTGGCTCTAGGTGAGTGATCACACCATCGTGATTATCTGGGTCATGAAGATCTTTTTTGTACAGTTCTGTGTATTCTTGCCACCTCTTCTTAATATCTTCTGCTTCTGTTAGGTCCAGACCATTTCTGTCCTTTATCGAGCCCATCTTTGCATGAAATGTTCCCTTGGTATCTGTAATTTTCTTGAAGAGATCTCTAGTCTTTCCCATTCTGTTCTTTTCCTATATTTATTTGCCATAACTTTACTGGCGGTTAATTATATGTGTGATCTTGTAATTTCTTAGAATTTTGTGAGAGATAAAATGTCATTACTAACAGTTCGTTACTCTACTATCCTTAATTTTAGCACATGTCTCAGTCTTAAAATAGGGACAATAGTGAACTATTCATATGTTAATAATACCAAACTTACATGTTTTCTAGATTCAAGAATCTTTTTCATGCCTCTGTGCCTTTATTTAGGCTGTTTGCTCTACCTGGAGTAATTTCTCTCACTCCTGTTTGGCCGAATTGACTCTGTTCTTTGAGACTCTACCTGGATGGTCATCTAAGTGTTCCTACTTGGATACCATTGATATTCCTGATCATTCTGCATTAACATTTTCTGTTTATATACCTTTCTCTGTATTGAACTGAAACTTTCTAGAGTGCAGAGAATGCATCTCATTTTCATATTCTAGTATATAGTATGATGTCTGTCCTGTAACATCAGTCTACAAGAATTTATTGAAATGAACTGATGAATTAATCATGGCAGATCTAGAGGAAATTGTTTAATACTTTAGGTAAGATAACCAATTAAATGAGAACTAAGTACCTGTGGTTTACCTAATGTAATAATTTATACCCAGAACCAAAATAATTACATATTTTTCAGGTAGTGTAGTAGACTGGACTAGAGTGAGTGAGAGGTTTCCTGCTGGAGAAGAGAAGGAAAGACAGTGGATCTGTAGCGGAGAATCCTTGCGTTTATGTCCATACTCTTTTACCTTAAGGATTACCATTCTTTTCCTGCCCATTATCTATATGTTTAAATATACCAAATCTGTTGTCCTTTTTATGGAAGTGAAGGATAAAAATAAATAATAGTAGTAATCTAGTATACTACTACTACAGTCTTGAGCTGCTCTAGAGGGTGTAAGGTTCTTAGTTTTCATATTTCTCAGTTCCCATCCCAGAACATCAAATTGAAAAACAAGTTTGAATTTACTATTCAGTCATGAGTACCATGGATGGTGCCAGAGCTTCTGGAGATCAAAGAAATCACGTGGGTAATAAAAGTAACTTTGATTGTTTGGAACATTTTGGTGGATACACTTCAACAGATAATATGTAACTCCTGTATGTGATATGATGCGAAGTGTGTAAGGCATACTACTACCTTCAAGGTCTTCCCACATGGGGGAATGTAGGAGTTTGGGTCAATAAAAC
Organism: Aepyceros melampus; assembly: GCA_006408695.1. Classification (NCBI taxonomy): domain Eukaryota; kingdom Metazoa; phylum Chordata; class Mammalia; order Artiodactyla; family Bovidae; genus Aepyceros; species Aepyceros melampus. Next base: position 410,994 of record SJXQ01007137.1, on the reverse strand, counting down.
ACGCACATAGTATAAAGTATGTGCTGTAAATCTGATAATTCCCACATTTTGTTATCAGTGAGAAATGAATCATCTTCACAGTCTGGGAAGATAAGGTAGGGAATGAGTTGGTGAAGTTGATGGCTTACAGGTGAAGAGAATAGGCAGAGGCACAAAGGTAAGAAACCAAAGTCTGTTTTGAGAACCATAAGTCTAATTAAACTGTAACCTAAGGTTCTAGTAGGGTTGAATGGAAGATAAATTCTAGGCCATATAAGGAAGACTGTGAAGGAAAAGTAAAAGAGCTTTTATTTATGTAGTTAAGATAAAGCTCTGGGGGCTTCAGAACTGATTTAGAAAGATGAATCTTTAGGACCATGTTTAAGATACCAGGAAACAGGTATAGCAGTCCTGGCAAGAAATAATGAGGGCCTAAAGTAGAATGTAGGCAGGAACAATTGAAAGAAAGGAAAGAATGTAGGGCACAGATAGAAAATAAGTATCATGACAACTGTTAAGGTGTAGGATACAGAGATGTGGAAAATCTCTGAGGTGAGGTGATGGAGTAACAATGTTGTTAAGAGAAGTAGGAAGTAGTAGTTTGGGGGAAGGTGATGAGTTACAGATACACTAATATGGTACATTATATGAGGTGAGATGCCATGTAAATAGAAATACAAGTTTGGGAGAGATGGAAGGTAAGATGTAAATAGATTTAAAAATTCTGTGCTTGGAAGTGATAGCTAAGGAAGGAATGAAATTTGCTTGTAGAAAAAGATAAAAATACTGTCCCAGATGTTTACTTATGAGAATTTTTTTAATAACAAAATAACCTCGGTTATAGTGCTTTTATGTAAAATAAGATATCTTTTATAGGGCTTCTAGGTTAAAGTAGCAACTGTTACATTACTTTTATTGAAATAGATTCTGTTTGAATTTATTCCAGTTTTTATTGAACACTTAACTTTATAGGAAAAAATCTCAAGCTTAATATATGTGCTGCTGAAGGAAGCACAAATTCTCAAACTTAGAATATCAGCTCTTATAAAATTTGTTGTTGTTTACTTCCTAAGTGATGTCCAACTCTTTGTGACCCCCATCCCCACCCCCCTATAGACTGGATGTAGCCTGCCAGGCTCCTCTTCTATGGAATTTCCCAGGCAAAAATACTGGAGTGGGTTACCATTTCCTTCCCCAGGGGATCTTCTCTACCCAGGGATTGAACCCACGTCTCCTGCATTGCAGGGAAATTCTTTACCACTGAGATACTGAGGAAGTGAAAAATACATTAGAAGGAATCAGTAGCAGAATAACTGAGGCAGAATAATTGAATAAGTGAGCTGGAAGACAAAAGTGATGGAAATCACTGCCACAGAACAGAATAAAGAAAAAAGAATTAAAAGAAATGAGGGCAATCTCAGAGGCCTCTGGGATTTATAAATGTTATATAATGCAACAACATCTGCATTGTAGGGGTTCCAGAAGGAGAAGAAAAAGATCCTGAGAAAATATTTGGAGATATTATAGCTAAAAACTTCCCTAACGTGAAAAAGGAGGCACTCAAGTCCAGGAAGCACAGAGAATCCCAAACGGGATAAACTCCAGGAGGAGCATGTTGAGACACACATTAGTCAAAGTGACAAAATTAAGGATGAAGAAAAAATATTAAAAGCAACAAGGAATCTTTCGTGGAAAAGAAATCTTCCATAGAAAAGTAGACGTGTGAAACGCATCTAATATGGAAAGGCCTCTCATATCTTTGATTCAACAGTTAGCCACATGATTTTTGCATACATACTAGGAATAAAGGCAGAGCATGAAGTGATTTGAGGGTTGAATTACATTAGTACTATTTGCTTTTCAAAAAATTCTCAAAAGCTATCTATAGAAAAAAGGTTGCCTGGAAAGTATCTGTCCAAATATCCATCCCTCCCCCTCGATGAGTGAGCTCCAGGAGATGGTGATGGACAGGAAGGCCTGGCGTGCTGCGATTCAGGGTTCTCAAAGAGTCGGACACGACTGAGTGACTGAACTGAACAAATTTTAAAAAGTTTTTAATTTCTGGTTATTCTCTGTAATAAATACTCTAATTTAGAGTAATATCTGAAAAGTGTTACTGGCTTAGCTATTTTCTCCTGTGAAGTCAAAAATTGTTGATTTTTAAGTGTGTTCAGATTTTTACTTGTTAGGATGGACCAGTGACTTACAAACTCCTTATATATGCAGCCATAATCTGGAAATTTTTTTATGCTTTTGACTTGTGGTACTGGAGAAGACTTTTGAGAGTCCCTTGGACTCCAAGGAGATCACACCCATCAATCCTAAAGGAAATCAACCCTGAATATTCATTAGAAGGACTAGTGCTAAAGTTCCAATACTTTGGCCACCTGATGCGAAGGGCTGACTCATTGGAAAAGACCCTGGGAAAGGTTGAACGCAAAAGAAGGGGACAACAGAGGATGAGATATAGGATAACATCATCAACTCAATGGACATGAATTTGAGCAAACTGCAGGAGATAGTGAAGGGGAGGGAAGGCTGGCATGCTGCAGTCCCTGAGATCACCAAGAGTCGGACACAACTTAGTGACTGAACATCAACAACAATCTGGAAATCTGTATGATGTTTTTAAACACGTATTTATCTTTAACCAGATTTGGTTTCAACTCTTGGTAATTTAAGTGTTAATAAAACTGAGATTACTAAAGATTAGAAAAAAAAATCAATGCAGTGATTCTTAACTCCTTTCAAGTTAAATTAATATTATTTCATTTATTTTAACTACTGCTGCTTCAAAAGAATTTTGCTTCCTCTGGAAGAACTTGTGTTTAGGTTTACTGATTCTGAGTCCTATACTGTGTGGCAGAAGGCAGAGTGGAATGTAGTGGATTTTGAACAGTTGATGACTAGTCAAAGATGGAATGACAGTTGTTAGATAAAATGATGTGTAGTTTTGGAAAGTGGTTTTATAGTCATTATCTTCACAACTACTCAGAATATGACATACTATAGTAGTAAACTGACATTAAGGTAAAAGGATTTTGATTTAGAGGCTTATGTCCTTTCTACTGAACCATAGAGTCTTTGTATAGAACTAGGGCAGGAAAATGGTATTTGGCAGTTGCAGCATAGAATATGTAACCTTACTGTTGCTTTGCTTTGTGATCTTGGAAATAATCAGTTCACCACTTTTTTACTGTGTAGTTTCTGTTTATCAAGTAGGATTTATGATAAGTCGCTGTTTGTGTTCCATAGGGTTATAACACTTAAGATGCTTGGGAAGAAAGGACCCTTTTATTATTTTTATTATATTATTATCACAATTATTACTGTTTTATATACTTTATCATTTTATCATTATCATTCTTATTTTGTTGTTACTATTATTTTAATCAGAACATTACTTTATCATCACATAGTATATGTTAGAATGAAAGGAAAGGAAGAACTCAGGAGCATAGAAAAACGTGCACCGGAATTTCCACATTCAGCTCAGTGCTACCTTTCCAAGCAGCAACCATGAGAGGCTGTGTGCTTGCTGCCATTTTTCAAAATATCCATCAGACCTCATTTTGTAAACAACGGCTTCAGGATTTTATTTGCATCTATACAAAGATGTATCTATTCAACATGAACACATTAGTGAACTCAAGTCAATAATTTAGTTGTTGGGTTTACATGAATACTGATCATTGGTTTTCAGAGCATTTTAAATTAGTGCATGTAGATTCAGCCACATAATGGTTTGGGTGAGTATTTTTGGAGATTTGATTGCTAGAATGGGTTATCTTTGAAGTAATGATTGTTTGTTTGTTTTTCTAGTCAGCGGATAAGCAGCGAGCCCTAGAAGAAACCAAAGCCTACACCACCCAGTCCTTAGCAAGTGTTGCCTATCTGATCAATACCTTGGCCAACAATGTCCTGCAGATGCTGGATATCCAGGCATCCCAGCTACGAAGGATGGAGTCTTCAATCAATCATATTTCACAAGTGAGACCACACTGTTTTCCTGTTTTGTCCCTGAGGAATACGTAATAAGACATGCAGTCTGTAGTGCAGGCAGCCTTTATTGTGTGAGTTTACTCACATGTGTGATTTGCAGGATTCAAACTCAATATTAGGTTGTTTTTTTGTTTCCATCTTTTTTTCTCATGATTATCTTCTCTGTGATTTTGATAGAGAAGAAAACCTTAATGGTTTCATTAAAACTCAGATGTCAAGTTAAAATAATCGAACCAGCCTTGAGAGTGAAATTTTGCCTGGTTTCTTCCAATTTTTACTGAATTTTACGCTTTAAGTGTGGTAGCTTGATGAGTTCTTTAAATGCTTTTTTCTATTACCTCAGTAATGTAAAGATTAATATAAATGACTTTATAAAATTATCTTTGTATAGAACTTAGAAAAAATAAATGTAATACTTTTTCCATTATAAATGTCATGAATATATAGAAAAGAAAAAGTAGAAAAACAAACCCTTTCCCCACTACTCAAACTTTTCCTGTTAATAATTTGGTATATTTTGTCCAATATTTTTTTTCTTCTAAACAATTTTTATTTAAAATTTAAGTGGAATTATCATATATATGGAATTTTGAAATGTGCTCTTTTAGCTTACCGTTACAACAAGCATCTTTCCCTAGTGTTACAAGCTCATCATAAACATTTTCAATGTCTCGATAATGTTGCATATCTATATCATAGTTTTCATACCCATTCCTAATTTAGGGGCCACTTAACATATTACTGTGGTGAAAAACAATATAATTTCAAAATATGCTTTTAAAAATACTAACAAAAGATTTTGATCTTCTTTTTGAGATCTTTGTAGCATTCCTATTTTAGCACTTCGTTATTTACATAACTTAGTGGTATTCAGTACTCTTTAGAACTAAATGATTAGAACTCTTCTGGAATAGAAAGAGTTTTAAAATGTGTGTATTATCTTTTTTTATATAAAGAATTTAGAACTCTTCTGAAATTGACCAGTCCATCAGTTTTTCAAAGTCCGATGTTTAATTATGTAATTAAATTGAATGTATTCTACCTAATCAAATCACTTATTAAAGTCTACCTTATATTTCTGTTAAATTCATCAGACCATTCAGAGAAAAACTCTTGTTATTTAATAGTATGTAATCTTAAATCTGAATTTGCTATTCTAAAGGTTTTTTCACATTCCATATAAACTTCTGTAGACTACGTATAATTCATTGCTTGTTGTATTGCTATGCATCTTAGACTTAAAGAAAAAAAGTATTGGTTAGTTTTAGTGAGTGAGAGGTAAATTTTTATTCTGAAAGGACCTCTTGGAAGAAATAGTCTGTGTCATTTTAAATGATGAAATATATGAACTTGTTTCCTGTAGAAGAAAGGATGTTGACAAATTGCTAATCTAATAAAGAATTTTGGGATTTATACATCAGAGTCTTAACATTTCTGCATATTTGAAATTTGGGCAAAGAACCCAGAAAAGAAATTAAGAAGAAAAGTTCAAATGCCAAAGAGAAATTAATATATTAGAGTTCCTAACAGGGGGGGACAACTTTTTATTAGTTTGCAAGAGAAAATAGGCAAGATTGTGTGGATAAATGATGACAAGAAAATGACAACAAAAGTAATTATATTCTGATTGGAATTCTGTAATTCTTTGGTAGAAAAGTGTGGCCACCTTAAGGAGGAAAGTGATTAAGTTATTAATAAACTGTAAGAATATGCATTTAGCTAATAAGAACTTTTTCATTTTGAGTGTCACATAAATCTATATGATTTAATTAATAGGTCTAATTAATAATATCTTTTAAAGCTGGTCTAATGGAATAAATTAAAAATGGGAGAGATGAATGGACAGAGACTGGTAGACTAGAAATAATGGGCTTGAGTCACAGCTTTCAAGAGTAAGTTGTGCCACTTTCATTTGGAGTCGAGTATCTATAGAGGACAATACCTGGAAAAGTAGAGGATCTGCAACTCTGCAATGGCTGTTAGTTTATACAGAATATATTCAAGTAGTTGGATGAGGAGTTGAGTAGGAGAAATGGGCTGATGGAAGCTATAGCAAATAAATGAGTAAATTTTAAAAATTTCATAGATTTTAAAAGCATTTGCCACGAGTGTGGCTGATTCATGTCGATGTGTAGCAAAACGAATACAGTATTGTAAAGCAAAACAAACTAAAAAATAAAAATTAATTAAAGAAAAATAAATAAAAAAATAAAATAAAAATTCAAAAAAAAAATTAAAAGCATTTGCCTTAAGGATTAAAATTTTTTTCAGTTACATTTAATGTACGGGTAGAGTCCTTTGTTTTAAAAGTCAACTGGAAAAAAAAAAGTCAACTGAATGTCAAAGCTATTTGATGCTTATTAGAATAGAATATTATTCTATTATTCTATTATTCCATAGTATGAGAGGAAATCTTTTCTAAAACAAATATTCAATAAATGTTGTAAACAAGGATTGGCAAACTTTTTTGTAAACAGCTAGATAGTCAATATTTTTGACTTTGTGGACCATAGAAGGTTTCAGACTCATATTATTTTTTGTGTTTTTTTTTGTTTGTGTTGTATTTTTTAAGCAACTGTTTAAAAATGTAAAAAACACTCTTGTACACCATATAGAGGCAGACAATAGGCTACTCTTGTGATGTAGGATTTAGTTTATAAGTTCTTGCTCTACAAAATAATGTTTTTCAAATGTGTGGTTTTAAATTTTATAATCATTATGTTTTATTAAAACATTATTTGTTTATGGAGGGAGTCAACTTAAGATATTTTGAGGTCACATTTTTTTCACATTTGAGTCCAAAATACTATGTTGGGGGGATTTAGAGTAAAGGAATTGAAGAAGCAAAGAAATGGAAATTTAGTCAGGTCAAAGATGAGAGGACATGTATATAGGAATGGTTGGTGTCAAGAGTTGTTAAGGGTTGTCTGGTAGAATGGTTAAAGACCAGTAGATATTAGATATCTGAGGTATTTTCTAAACCGTGCTGTAGTTTCCTAAGATGAAGGCAATCTTTTAGACAACTAGAAATGTATAACCAAACTATTTTGGCTTTCTAAATGTAGAAATATGCTATTAAGAATTATGTTTTAAAATATGCCTTAAGTTTAATGAGAATTAATATAAGAAACAACAAAGAACATTTTTCTCACATTTCCTTCAACTAGTTCCTTTAAGAGTTTAGTGGTCACTTTCCTAATGAAGGGGTATGTATTTCCTTGTAACTCATTTCTGTTTTGCCTTCTCTAGGATTCTAAGAGCCTACTTTTATGCTCTATTAATAGCACCTATCCATAATTTAGGATTATTTATGAAAGTTCTTTGGTCATTTCTTCTGCCCTATTGGTTTTCCTTTTATGCTTCTTGTAATGGTTTATACAGCTTTGGGCTGTGTGTTTATGTGTACATAAAGAGAATAGATAAGTAATATGTAAGTGCCTACAGTCCCTAGGTATAATCTAATTGTTTTCATTCTTTTTAGAGTCTCAGTTTTTCAAAGAATGTAAAATACGTGTTTGTTATGAAATATAACTATATATTAGTGCAAATAATAAGTGAAATGTTACCCTTCTTCATTCTCCAGAGACATATTGATATTTCTAGCAGGAAAATTTGAAACTGAAGTTCCAGTTTGCCTCAAACTTAGAATTCTGTTATCGTTGGTTAGGTTTACATTCTTATATTTTCATTTCTGGATGAGATAATTATATTTTTAAAAACTAAGCAGAATGAAAACAGTGTTGAAAGGATTACATTCTCTAATAAATTTTCTTTATTGACATGATAGAGACCAGATATATACAAAAAATAAGGGTCATATTTTGTGTTTTTAGTTTATTTTGAAGTATACTGGACAAATATAAAATTTTCCTCGCTTATATTTTTAATAATTTCAGAATGACTCTTTAGAAATTAACCACATTTACTTTGAATAATTTGTTTTTTCTGAATTTAAAAATATGTAAATCCCAATATTGTCACTAATACACAAACTTCTTTCTTCTACTATAGCTCCCACAACCAGTGTAAAAGGAAAGCAGGTTTTGTAACTTATTTAATGTGCACAGAAAGAGTTCAAAGCCTATTTTGGTCTTAAAATGAAATACTTACAATGCTAAGGTCTCTCTACCTTCACCAATATTTGATTTGATGCTTCACTTAGGTATTTATTAGTTATGCACTTAAAGAGTCTGTTGTCTTTAAAATCTCTTGGTTGAAATAAGAAGCTTCAAATTTGTTTCAGGTTTCCTTCAGACTTTATGTAGTTTAGAAGGATAAGTAATCAGTGTTCAGATTTCCTGAAGTTGTATTTAATATTGTTATAATGTCATAATATGACCTAATAATGTCAAAATATTGTCTTTCATTTTCATTTCTGTGTTACTACCTGGCTATTCTCTAAGAAAGGGTAAATTGAAGTAGGTTTGGGGAAGAATCAGCAATAATTCCTGCTTAAGCCATGAATGGTGGCAAGAGATGTGAACAATTTAGTGAAGTATGTTTGAAACTTTAAAAATTGAAACCTACAGTTAAAAATATATCTTATATTCCATCCATACACACTTTAATGTATGTATTTATGTGCATAAATATTTTAAGAAAAAAAGTACCTTATAGTGTGTATGTTGTCTGATAGTTCTGTTCTTTTTGATTTAAAATAATTGCTGCTCATTATCTCACTAAATTGCAACTTGCAATTTGAAAAATGCTGTTTTAGTATATTAATTACCTGTGCTTATGGAGAAATTCACTCTCTATTCAGTTCAGTTCAGTCCAGTTCAGTCGCTCAGTCATGTCCGACTCTTTGTGACCCCATGAATCGCAGCACGCCAGGCTTCCCTGTCCATCACCAACTCCCGGAGTTCACTCAGACTCACGTCCATTGAGTCCGTGATGCCATCCAGCCATCTCATCCTCGGTCGTCCCTTTCTCCTCCTGCCCCCAATCCCTCCCAGCATCAGGGTCTTTTCCAATGAGTCAACTCTTCACATGAGGTGGCCAAAGTACTGGAGCTTCAGTTTTAGCATCATTCCTTCCAAAGAAATCTCAGGGTTGATCTCCTTCAGAATGGACTGGTTGGATCTCCTTGCAGTCCAAGGGACGCTCAAGAGTCTTCTCCACCACCACAGTTCAAAAGCATCAGTTCTCGGTGCTCAGCCTTCTTCACAGTCCAACTCTCACATCCATATGTGACCACAGGAAAACCATAGCCTTGACTAGACTGACCTTAGTCGGCAAAGTAATGTCTCTGCTTTTGAATATACTATCTAGGCTGGTCATAACTTTTCTTCCAAGGAGTAAGCGTCTTTTAATTTCATGGCTGCAGTCACCATCTGCAGTGATTTTGGAGCCCCAAAAAATAAAGTCTGACACTGTTTCTACTGTTTCCCCATCTATTTCCCATGAAATGATGGGACCAGATGCCATGATCTTCGTTTTCTGAATGCACCCTCTATTAGCAAATGGAAAATAGAGTAAAAACACATTGTTGTTATGTACTGAATTATAGCCTGTTTTGAGCATTTAATAAAATAATGAAAGTATTTTACTAGCATTTTATCATAAGATATAAGCAACTTTACCTCAGCACACTCGTTTTTTTGTAAAAAACTTATTTTTAACATTGTATTTATATTTTAGGCCTTTTTAAATAAAAAGCTATTTAAACACTAAAAGAAGTTACACTAATAGGTTATCTTTAAATGTTACCAGATTAATTGCTGGTACTTTCTTAATTAGGCTAAATCTTAATAGAGAAGGAAAAAATTAGCATGCTTTAACCTGGAGGTTGGTAAGCTTTTCCTGTAAAGGGTCAGCTAATGAATATTTTATGCTTTGCAGGTCATAAGGTCTCTGTTGCAGCTGTTTACCTCTGCTGTGTATTGTGAACATATTTAAGCAGGTAGAATGACTGATATTGCAGTAAAATTGTTTATGGAAACTGATATTTGAATTCCATATAATTACATGTCAAGATCTTATTTTTCTTTTGACTTCTTTTAACCATTAAAAAATGAAACACCGCTCTTGGTTTTTCGGCTGTAAAAAGATGGGTGATGGGCCAGATCTGTTTTTTCTGCCAGGATTTCTCAACTCTTCTTTTAGCCTGGAAATGGAGAAAGTCAATATTGGTCCCAAAAGGAGAAATTCATAATTGCAGTTAAGAATAGAATAATGATGTTAAATCTCTAAGTATTTATGTTTTTATTTTTCTGGCTATTAGGGCTATACATTTTTGTGTTTATGTTTTGTAGACCGTTGATATTCATAAAGAGAAAGTTGCAAGAAGAGAAATTGGTATATTGACTACCAATAAAAACACTTCAAGGACACATAAGATTATTGCTCCAGCCAACCTTGAACGACCAGTTCGCTATATTAGAAAACCTATCGACTATACAATTCTAGATGATATTGGACATGGAGTAAAGGTAAGCATAAGTTCTGTCAAACTTTAGAAAAAAAGAGCCCATGATGGAACTAACTCTTTAGAAAATTAAATGCTTATCTTTTCTTTCCAGAGGATCATTCTTGGCCTAGTTGTAGTTCTGAAGATTTCTTACCACTAATAACTGTGTTATCTTTCTTTTTAGTGCTGGGTTCTCAAGTGTTAAACAGTCATCTTTGAGTGAATTGCATTTGCTTAATCAGTTATGAATATACCTCATGTAGATCTGGAAATAAATGAAGTATTATATTTTAAATCCTTTAATAATTTAATGTGACTAATTAAATATTATTCAGTATGTTAGTAAAGTATTTGCTTTATCTCAAAAATATCAGCAAATTTCTGGCATTAGTTTTCAGAAAGAATATATATAAACACGTACTTTGAATTTTTCTAGAACAAATTTATTTCAACATTTTGTGTGAGGATAATGTATATAAAAGTAGTAAGTTAATTTAGTATTTCCACTGCTTTTCAGTATATAGCCATTATATATTTTGGCTTTTAAAATGTATTTAGGTGCCTGCTATGTACATAAAGTACAGTAATCACAACTGATGAACTTACAGCTTTCATTTAAATTGATACTTGTTAAGAAGCTAAGTATTAGTTTATTTAAAGTTTATGTCTCCCCAGTGATTTCACAGACAATAACTTTTCAAATGTGATGCTGAGCAGCTATGTATATGCCTGTAAGTGAAACCATAGAGTTCATGCAGTTGATTTATATATGCAAATTTAGAAATATATCCCACACAAGAATGGCTGGAATTCAGTTAAATCTAAATTGAATGTAGATCTAGGTAAGAGAATATGTACAGTGTAAATTTAAAACAACATTTTTCTCAAAAGTTTTGAATCAAGCACTATCATCTGAAATTTAATATTTAATTTTATAATGAACACCTAATACATTTAGATTGCAGTACAAATTAGAGCATTTTAAAATAGGATGTGTAATTGGATGGATAACTGAAATTTATTCTAACTTGGGAAAATGTTTTGAGGCTAACAACTGCTAATAGAAAATTTTAGGATCTTTTCAGAATCTAATGGCAAAAAGACACTTAAAATATAAAACATCATATTTGTACTTGCCCACTTATGTAATAATAAAAAGGTTATCCCCCTAACTCTTACTTAATTCTCCAGTAATTGTTCTTTAGGAACTCTGTAATCATTTTGATTTTTCTGGACTTTTAATGTTTAGGGGTCACTAATTTGAAGAAATTAGGAATAAAGTTGTTTTTAAATAAAGGTGTCTTATATAATTTCATCCAAAAACTCCCGTTCATGACACATTCTGCTTTAACCACTCTTTCTATGATCTACTGAAACATTATTTTTTAATGCTGAATGCTTAACTTGTTTTTCTTTGTTTTTTCCTTTCTCTTCACATCCTGAAGTTCCAACTAACCTTTCAATGCTTTTTTCCCCTTACCTCTTTTATTTGCTCCATTTATGCATTAAGTGGTTGCTTAGATTTAAGGTAAGAGATTCCAGGGCTGGATTTCCATTCTTTGTTCCTATGTAGACTATTACATATGGGGAGTGAAGAGATACTTGGCACTTGGCCTTTTAAAACCAATAAATAATTCCTTTTTCTTATTTTATTTTTGTCATGCAACTTTGTGTGTCTTTATATTCCATGAGGGCAAATGTTTTTGACTGTTTTGTTCATTGCCCTATCCCGTGTGCCTAGGATAGTGCCTGACACACAGTAGACACTTAGTAAATATTTGTTGAATAAGTGATTATTTTGCAAGTTAATATATTTTATGAAACTGAAATGTAAGTTACCCTATCATAAAATGTCATTATGAAATAAAATTAGCTGGATTTTTGTTAATGGAGACATTTTGTTATGGATTGGAGGGCTGCTAATGTGCTTTGTTTAACCCTCCCCCTGTGTAATACCTTTTTATTCTATAAATGGTGTACTTGATCATACACCTTATGGCCACTATGTCATTATCTCTTGACTCAATCACTGTAAAAAAAAATTGAAAATTGGAAAATATTCAGTGTTATGGGTGTTTTTTTAAGTTGCAGTATCATATATTTTGAAAAAAATTAACATTTTTATTCAAATTGCTTATAAATTATATATTTCAGTATAACCCACTTTAAGAGGTTTCAAGCTGAGTAGTATTACATATAAAACATCAAAAGCTCATGATAGTGTTTAACAAAATACAAGTTAAGAACTAGAGATAATCGCCTTTTTTTACTTGTTTCAGTAACATTGGAGGGAAAACTGAGAAAAGACATTCAAGAGTAAACAAGGAGACTGTCAGAGTGATACTAAAATTATTGTCACCAAACTGAAAGTGCATTTCCTTTTTTTAACTTTTTTTCTTAGCTGAATTCTATGATTCCTTTTCTCTCTCTCTCTCACTCACACACACACACACACACACTCTCTCTCTCTCTCTCTTAACCATTCTTACCATATATTGTGCTGTTTGCCCTATCGTCAGTGTAGAAAGTGATAACAAGAAGATGGCTGAGACTTGAGTCATTAGCTACTAACCACGGCCGTAGAAAGTTAAACAGCTCATGGCAGAGAGACGTGACCAGAGGAGCCCAGGCAGATGTGCTCATGTGAGCGAGTGAGGCATATGGAGTTGTGAGGAGATTCCTTTGCATAAAAGAGGTAGAAATGGACCAAAAGTAGTGTTTGTGGCTACCTCAGCTTTTTCTGTGTTCAAATTTTGGCTAATCAACCTCCAAAGTGATAGAAATGTGCAGAAAATTCAACTAAAGGAAAAAACAAAACAATGGACCGTTCTTTCCCCTTCAAGTTTAGACCATCTTGCCAAAAGAACTACCCCTGGCTCATTTCCTCTAAACCCTACTATGATTCCTTCTTGACCTGTCTGGGTTCAGGATCCTGTTCTGTGTGAGAGAGAGGCCACAGTGAGTGGAAAATGAGAGGTTCCTAGGAAGAAAGATCCAGTAAGGAAGCATCACACTTGGAGAAGATTCCTTAACATCTTTGCTCTTTGCAACAAAAAACCCCACCCCCAGGATTGTGGCTCCATGCCGTTGTTTCTGCTCTGTTTGGCTAGGGTAGCCAGGGCAAGGAGTGTAGCCTGGATTCATCCTAGAAGCAGAATGTGACAGTCCTCTGTCTTTCCTTTCTTCCTATCCATCATTGTAAGTGTGTCTGTCTGTCTCTATAAACTTGTGGCACATAGTGAATCATTTTGGGTGAACCAAAGCAGAGTAGAGTGAAAAAAACCATTCCTCATACAGCAAGTTGTTACTTTTTATGCTGATAGAAAAAAAGATGAGTGGCTTCAGAAGGTTGATTCATGGAATAATCGAATGTATTGAGATAGAAAATAGAATTTAAAAATGTTGAAGTTGGAAGGAACTTGCAAATAGTAAACTAGAGGAGTGGTTTTCCAGCAGAGATTTTGGAGACCCATGGTAGACATCAGGTGCCTGGTAAGTCTCCTGATTCTTGGTTTCCTCCTCAGCTCATCGTGAGCTCTGTCTTTGCTCCCAGTCTTGTCAGACTTGATGGCTTTCAGATACACTCTTAACAGATACCATCTTTGGGACCAGACACATGGGATGTGACTCAAAAGAGACCTCCATGCTTAAAAGTTGAATTTTTAACCTTTTATACATCACATCCTGGTTGTGTTTAACAGTTCTTCTCTAGTGAAATTTGGGTTAATTGTTTTTCCTTCAGTCAAATAAGACTAAATTGTAGGATTTAATTCATAAGACCTTTGAAAGCAATGGGTAATATTTTTATAGCAAGAGGCATAAAAAATTGATGGTAGAGTGCCATATTGAAGTATTTTAATATGTACCTGAGGCCATATAAAAGTGGCATGTACCTTGAGCTGGGGTATCCTTTCCCCACTCTTTGTTTTAATATTTAAGACTTTTAAGATCTTGTTACTGATGTGTTTGAAACAGATTTTTCTGATGAAAAGTAGAAAAGTTGTCCACTACTGAAACTATGCTTAAGTAGTTTTAAAGTAAGTGTATTTATTTCAGTCAAAAATAGTAAAGGCTTCTGATCTATTAATGTAGCTTTTCAGTTGAACGTTGTGCAAGCAGATTCTTAATGATTAACGAGGAGGGCTTGGAAGTCTCCTTCACATTTAACACATGAAGAATATGACACTTTGGGAAAGTTTTGCTTGGGATCTTGAAGATTCATAACTTAACTCTGTAAAATATTATTTAACCTTTTCACTTTGAGTGTCATCTTGTGTGTGTCATTATCTATAGAAAACTGCCCTTCACATATCTAGGTTTTGGGTACAGCTGCAGATTCATTGTTAAGCATTTATTTGACACACTTGGAAGAAAAACACCACAATAGCAACAGATAGTTCCTTTTGGGAGAATCATCTGTGTTTGCCTCTTTGTTCCAGTCTTGAGCCACCAATTCTGTCTTGGCAAAAGCCAGTTGTTGGAAAATTGTTTCAAATATTAAGCAGAAATTTATCCATCTTTATTCTTTTCTTTTTTATCTGTTCTTCCCTCCTTACTCCTAATCTCTTATTCATTATCTCTGTAGTTCAGTTCACTCGCTCAGGCATGTTGAATCCTTGTGACCCCATGGACTACAGCACACCAGGCCTCCCTGTCCATCACCAACTCCTGGAGTTTACTCAAACTCATGCCCATTGAGTCGGTGATGCCATTCAACCATCTCATCCTCTGTGTTCCCTTCTTCCCCCACCTTCAATCTTTCCCAGCATCAGGGTCTTTTCAAATGAGTCAGGTCTTTGCATCAGGTGGTCAAAGTATTGGAGTTTCAACTTTAGCATCAGTCCTTCCAATGTATATTCAGGACTGATTTCTTTAGGATTGACTGGATGGATCTCCTTACTGTCCAAGGGACTCTCAAGAGTCTTCTCCAGCACCACAGTTCAAAAGCATCAGTTCTTCAGCACTTAGCTTTCTTTATAGTCCAACACTAAGGTCGACTATTACATGACTATAGTGTACATGACTACTGGAAAAACCGTAGCTTTGACGAGACAGACCTTTGTTGGCAATGTCTCTGCTTTTTAATACACTGTCTAGGTTGGTCATAACATTTCTTCCAAGGGGCAAGTGTCTTTTAATTTCATGGCTGCAGTAACCATCTGCAGTAATTTTGGAGCCCCCCAAAATGAAGTCTGTCACTGTTTCCACTGTTTGCTCATCTATTTGCCATGAAGTGATGGGACCAGTTGCCATGATCATAGTTTTCTGAATGTTAAGTTTTAAGCTAACTTTTTCACTCTCCTCTTTCACTTTCATCAAGAGACTCTTTAGTTCTTCACTTTCTGCCATAAGGGTGGTGTCATCTGCATATCTGAGGTTTTTGATATTCCAGCTTGTGCTTCATCCAGTCTAGCATTTCTCATGATGTACTCTGCATTTAAGTTAAATGAGCAGAGTGACAATATACAGCCTTGACGTACTCCTTTCCCAATTTGGAACCAGTCTGTTGTTCCATGTCCAGTTCTAACTGTTGCTTCCCGACCTGCATACAGATTTCTCAGGAGGCAGGTCAGGTGGTCTGGTATTCCCATCTCTTTCAGAATTTTCTACAGTTTATTGTGATCCACACAGTCAAAGGCTTTGGCATAGTCAATAAAGCAGAAATAGAGGTTTTTCTGGAACTCTCTTGCTTTTTTGATGGCACAATGGATGTTGGCAATTTGACCTCTGGTTTCTCTGCCTTTTCTAAATCCAGCTTGAACATCTGGAAGTTCACGGTTCATGTACTGTTGAAGCCTGACTTAGAGACTTTTGAGCATTACTTTAACTAGCTCACATCTCATATGAGTGAGATGAGTGCAATTGTGCGGTAGTTTGTGCATTGCCTTTCTTGGGATTGGAATGAACACTGACCTTCACCAGTCCTGTGGCCACTGCTGAGTTTTTCAAATTTGCTGGCATGTTGAGTGCAGCACTTTCACAGCATCATTTTTTAGGATTTGAAATAGCTCAAGTGGAATTTCATCACTTCCACTAGCTTTGTTCATAGTGATGCTGAGGCCCACTTGACTTTGCAATGCAGGATGTCTGGCTCTAGGGAAATGATCCCACATCGTGATTATCTGGGTCATGAAGATCATTTTTATATAGTTCTTCTGTGTATTTTTGTCACTTCTTAATATCTTCTGCTTCTGTTAGGTCCATACCATTTCTGTCCTTTAATTGTCCCTATATTTGCATGAAAAGTTCCCTTAGTATCTCTAATTTTCTTGAAGAGATTTTTAGTCTTTCGCATTCTCTTGTTTTCCTCTATTTGCATTGATCACTGAGGATGGCTTGCTTATCTCTCCTTGCTATTCCTTGAAACTCTGCATTCAGATGGGTATGTCTTTCCTTTTCTCCTTTGCCTTTAGCTTCTCTTCTTTTCTCAGCTATTTGTAAAGCCTCGTCAGACAACCATGTTGTCTTTTTGTGTTTTCTTTTCCTGGGGATGGTCTTGATCACTTCCTCCTGTACAATGTCATGAACCTCCATCCATAGTTCTCAGGCACTCTATCAGATAGAGTGCCTGTTTGTTACTCAAATAGAGTAACTCTATTTGTTACTTCCACTGTATAATCGAAAGAGATTTGATTTAAGTCATACCTGAAGGGTCTAGTGGTTTTCCCAACTTTTCTCTGTAGTGGATTATGTTAAAACTGTTGTTACCTTAGGCTTTTGTCTTCCTGTCTTACTAAAAATTTTACCTTTCTCCTGAAGCTACACTTGAATTCCTGATTTCAGTTTTGATTTCCCTCAGAGAATCTCCTGTTCCTTTTCCTGTTGGCCCAGAGAATTGAAATAAGAACATAGATCCTCTGAGGAGAGGGATAGAGGTCTCTAGGAAGCCAGAAATTATGCACTGGATGGGACTGTGGGAACAGCTGGACGTGGGATGAAGCCTTCAGGTGTTTGCCCACAGCTTCTGCCCATCCTCGCTTCGCCACCTCCAGACACAAACTGTACATACTACTCCTCTTCTCTTAGTGTGTTTAAATTTTGCTCTTTTTAAAACTTGGTTAACACTCCAACTCAACTTTTCTCTATAAAACCTTCTGTTAGGTAATTCTTCTCATATTGATACTTCTTTTTTGGAGACTTCTGTATTATTTGTAGAAATTAGTTTTTGTTTTAAGTGGGGTGTCTTAGTTATTCTAAAATAAGTTCCTTGAAAGCAGGGAAATCATTTTATAGACCTCTGTCTCCCCTTATTTTTCATATTCTTTTACTCTAGAGGTCTGGTAGTTGGTGGTTTAAATGAGTGATATACCACAGGTGTCATTTTAGAATGTGTCTCCCACTATTGCAGCAAGTTATCTATTCCTGGGAGATTGCTTCCTAACAGAGGTGATATGCTCTATGAACTAAAGACACAAAGATACTTTGTGAACTCTAGTTTTTTTTTTGTTTTGTTTTGTTTTTTTTTAGTATTTTTTAAAGAGTATTTACAGGGTACTGAAAAGCCTGAAGATTTGTAGTGAGCATTATATATGATATGCATGATATTATATATCAAGGTTCAGGGAGGTGCTGCTGCTGCTGCTGCTTCTAAGTTGCTTCAATCGTGTCTGACTCTGTGTGACCCCATAGATGGCAGCCCACCAGGCTCCCCCATCCATGGGATTCTCCAGGCAAGAACACTGGAGTGGGTTGCCATTTCCTTCTCCAGTGCATGAAAGTGAAAAGTCAAAGTGAAGCCGCTCAGTTGTGTCCGACTCCTAGCGACCTCATGGACTGCAGCCCACCAGGCTCTTCCGTCCGTGGGATTTTCCAGGCAAGAGTACTGGAGTGGGGTGCAAGGAGGTACTGCATATACCATTGATATGCATGATATTATATATCAAGGTTCAGGGAGGTGCTGCTGCTGCTGCTGCTTCTAAGTTGCTTCAATCGTGTCTGACTCTGTGTGACCCCATAGATGGCAGCCCACCAGGCTCCCCCATCCATGGGATTCTCCAGGCAAGAACACTGGAGTGGGTTGCCATTTCCTTCTCCAGTGCATGAAAGTGAAAAGTCAAAGTGAAGCCGCTCAGTTGTGTCCGACTCCTAGCGACCTCATGGACTGCAGCCCACCAGGCTCTTCCGTCCGTGGGATTTTCCAGGCAAGAGTACTGGAGTGGGGTGCAAGGAGGTACTGCATATACCAAAAAAGGATAGGGCAGGAAAGACAGCACTTTCAGTTCAATTCAGTTCAGTCGCTCAGTCGTGTCTGACTCTCCACGAAACCATGAGTCGCAGCACGCCAGGCCTCCCTGTCCATCACCAACTCCCAGAGTTCACTCAGACTCACATCCATCGAGTCAGTGATGCCATCCAGCCATCTCATCCTTGGTCATCCCCTTCTCCTCCTGCCCCCAATCCCTCCCAGCATCAGTCTTTTCCAATGAGCCAACCCTTCGCATGAGGTGGCCAAAGTACTGGAGTTTCAGCTTTAGCATCATTCCTTCCAAAGAAATCCCAGGGCTGATCTCCCTCAGAATGGACTAGTTGGATCTCCTTGCAGGCCAAGGGACGCTCAAGAGTCTTCACCAACACCACAGTTCAAAAGCATCAATTCTTCAGCACTCGGCTTTCTTCATAGTCCAACTCTCACACCCATACATGACTACTGGAAAAACCATAGCCTTGACTAGACGGACCTTAGTCGGCAAAGTAATGTCCTACTTTTGAATATGCTATCTAGGTTGGTCATAACTTTTCTTCCAAGGAGTAAGCGTCTTTTAATTTCATGGCTGCAGTCACCATGTACAGTGATTTTGGAGCCCCAAAAAATAAAGTCTGACACTGCTTCCACTGTTTCTCCGTCTATTTCCCATGAAGTGATGGGACCAGATGCCACTTTAGGAACAGTATTAAGGTATAATGACTGGCCTGATGGTTGGTGCTAGTTGTGGTCTCCAAACCAGAGAAGAGTTCTCTGGTCCTAGAGGAACTGCTCTTACTCTCGGTATTGTCTGCATTTCTTAGTCCAGGCCAGTGGGAAAGTATTTGAGCTTGGTCATGCTTTAACCTTTGTCACCTAAATGAAATATTTCTTCTGTTCTTGAGTGTTTCTTTCTGGCAGAAAAAAAAAAGACTTTTCCTGCTGTTTCTCCATGTGCCTAATACCTGTTTTACTCAGCTCTCAGTGATGACTTTTTCCCTTCATGGCATCAAAAAATACCCACATTAATTGAATTATTGTTGGAATCAGCCACCAAAGTTTCATTCCAGTTCCCAAGTAAAACTTTGGAGAGAATGATTAGCACTGCTGTTCGTGATTCAGGACCTCTAACTGCACACTTATGTGCCAGATAATAATTTTGCCTAGGTGCTTTTTAAAGTTTCACATGGAATTGCTGTTATGAATGGCACAGTGTTGCTTTGTTTTCTTTGTTCTGAGTTCGTGGTACGCGCTCTCTCTCTAGTTCTACCTCACCATGCTCACAGTTAGGTTTGTGTTTTGCTCCTTGTCTGGAACCATTGGGTTGCCCTATAACTTCCCTCAAAGTAGTTTTTAGAACCATGATAACTATCCCATAAATATTTTTTTTACCAAATTATTTTAGATGTGAAATAGTTTAATTTTAATTATAATATAGATTTCACCTATGAAAATTATTTTGTTTGGCAGTTTTTCTTGTATTTTTTTTTCATTTTTCTCAAATTAGAGGGCAGTATTTATACTCTGCATAGCATATTCTTCTTTTACTTTTAGTATAGAAGCATTTTTTTCTAAGGAAAACTACCTTGAAGAAATACTGAGTTCTTTTTTAGCTTAATACAAAGGTAGTACAGAACTACATATTAGTTGGACATTCTATAGGGACTCTGGTTTTTTTAAGTTACTCATGCAAATCCCATTTACCAAAGAAATAGAACCATTTGATGATTCTACAGGTCAAAAATGTATCAAATTTTAGGTATGGAATTGTCTACTATGCTTCAATGTGTAGATTGTTTATTTCACATTATTTTTTGGATAGATTTCAAGATTTATAGAGAAGATACTGCAATTTAAACGGAACACCTTACATACCAAAACCTTAAACAAATTAAAGTTGGAAAGCTGTTTCAAATATTTTAGCTATTCCATGTATAGAATAAAATTCTGTTTTATCCTTTTCTGTCCTTGCTCCTTTTCCTTCCTGTTTCTAGCAAATTGATGTAGTTTAGTGTTTGGCTCACCTACTTCTCCTTCATCACTTAAAGTGACCTTGGGTTTTATGTTGTTTAAGGTTGAGCTTAAAGGACTTTGGTTACTACTTTAAAAAATCTCCTGGTATCATGAATTAAGATATATGGTTTTTAAAGCTATTGGTTATTTGTCATACTACTCCTAAAAATTTGCCCTAATGTGGATTACTTTTTAAAAAACTTCTTCTGGCACTTTTAAGATATGATCAATATACCCTCTGCTTATTAATGAGGGGGAGAGCACAGATAAGTTAATTTTTATTCTTCCTTGATAACCAGTTTGTTTTATATTTGTTGTTTAAAAGTAATAACAAAGGAGTACAGAAAAATACATAGCCTTAAAAATATTGCTATTTCAAAGGTATCATTTGTCATTAAAGATTGTTTTGACATCACACACAACTTGTTCACTGGGCTATTCATTTGAAGAGTTTGTTTCTTAATATATTTTTTCTTGCCTATTCAGATAACAAGCAGTATTTTAGAATTTTAAAATATCCCATTTAAGACAGAGTTAATTTTGACAGCTCAGTATTTTGTATGTAATTATGATTTGTTTTCTTAAATTTTGTATTTTAAAATTATAATTATAAGTGTATTCTGATTTCAAAAGTATAATGTCTTAGTTTCATTTTATAAGTATGATTTGAATACTCTGGACATACTCTCATAGTGGAAAAGTAAAGATCCTTTTTTGAAGTGTTTGGCAGTCCAGAATATTAGGAGCTTTAAAATAGGGTCAGGCATGAACACACATGGTGAACAATATTAACCCTAACCCATTGGTAATCTCAAACAACGTGAGATTGCGTTTGAACTATATTCATGGGTGACTTCTCTTAATGCCTTAATACCAGACTTCTCGGGCTTTCTGTGTAAGTGCTCACTTCCTCCTCTGGTGGCATCCTCTTCTGGTAGCAATCCACACTTGTTCCCAGGTCACCCACCTTTCCCACACTTGGGTTTTCAACCGGGGATAGAATAGTGAGGAACACAGCTTAGCTCTGTGTTCTTAGCTCTTAGGATTGTGTTGCATCTTTCTCATGCCTAAATTAATCTTCATTTTGGGCCTGAGTGGGTTTAATTCCTTCCCATTGGAACTAGGACATTGCCAGTGGCCACTGTACCACTCACAGTTGAATGGTATACCTCAGCCTTTCTGATGTTTAGGAACATGCCTTAACTTCTGGCAGTTCTCAGGTAGGTGATTCCTTCATAAAAGAACATTAATGAAATCTGAATTGTAAGGCTGATCCACAATTTATAAAAAGGAAATTTTCTCTGTATGATTTAATTTTATATAATATTCTCTACTTACTTACAGAGGATCAAAACTAAAGTTGTATACTTTTGGGGGAAAACATGTATTTTGTTTTCTTATGATAAGCTTGCTATTTAAAAAACAGGGAATTGCTTAAAGGCGTTTCTGATTTACTCTTATTAAAACTGAAACTTTTATAGTTAACCTATTTAATTTCAATTGAATGTAGTATCAAACAGTCTAACCAGTGATCTGTTGGTGTGATGAGCTAATGGCAAATATAGTCTTTCATACACGTTTATAATCATTTGAAAATCTCACGTTAGGAGGAGTCCTTTGAGTACAACTG
Organism: Aepyceros melampus; assembly: GCA_006408695.1. Classification (NCBI taxonomy): domain Eukaryota; kingdom Metazoa; phylum Chordata; class Mammalia; order Artiodactyla; family Bovidae; genus Aepyceros; species Aepyceros melampus. The sequence continues at coordinate 388,779 of SJXQ01007137.1, read as the reverse complement.
TAGAATGATAGTAGAGTAGAAATTGCATATGAAATGCATGGCCTCTAATTTTTTTTTCCTATTTAAACCTTCCCCTCCTTTGTTAAATAGCATAATTTCCCGAAAGTGGAACTTTGTTTCACTGCATTCAAATTAAATTGAGTTTTCCTCAAAATTTTTTTAGGTGAGTACCCAGAATATGAAGATGGGTGGGCTGCCGCGTACAACACCTCCAACACAGAAGCCCCCCAGCCCCCCTATGTCAGGCAAAGGGACACTTGGGTGAGTATGTAACTCAATAGTAATTGCAAACCATTTCATGTACTGTGTGAAAACTAAACACTATATATATGTTTAAACTATTTTTAAATATTTGAAAAGAGAATATTTTCTTCCTAAGATTATCCATTTTGTGTGTAACTTTCCCAAAAGGAAAACATCTTTTATACTTTAAATTATACCTGGGAAACATGTCTCTACTTTAAAAATATTCTGTTTATAAATTATTTTTCTAATAAATTTGAGGTAAAATCCTAGCCTAAGTTCATGGCTTATTATAAATTGCACTCTAATTCCTATTTTCAGAAACTTTTAGTCTTTTCTATTACAATTGACTCTTCTTATTGTGACTAGTCTTCTGAAGAAAATACTGTGCAGATTATAGAATTCTGTGTATCTTGTTTTTTTAATGAGAAATTATGAGCTTTCATTCAGTCTACAGACTGGGGCTCCAGATTTGATATAAATGGTCAATTAACAGAAAAGCTTGGCCTTGTTTCTTTTATAGCATCTTAATACAGAAACTTGGTTTATCATGATCAAGGTTTGTGATCAGTTGGGCATAATGTTGCCCAGAAGTTGGGTGACTAAAATTGTGGTCCTGCTCTGCTCCTGATGTGTGGTCTTGCATAGTAAGACTCTTAGCAATTCAGTTTTTTCATCTGTAAAAGGGGGTAATATTTGTCCTCTGTCAGCTTTTCAGGTCACTGTACCATGAATTGGATTTAAAAAATATATATATAAGACAAAGACAAAATGCCTTTATTACCATTGGCTTTGTGATATATGCTTAAAAGTTTTTAATTGGAAATCTTGTTTTTTGGCCCCCTCACCAAAAAGCAAACAAGAAAACCAGACCCAAAGACCCAGCAACCTAATCAGTCAAATAAAGATAATGTTGAAGGAGGAATTAAAGTTAGGGCAGTGGAAAACAAAAGAATAAAATCAGATTTCTGGCCAGCAATAGGGTGATTTTATTTGGGGAGGACAAAAAAAAAATTCTGCTTAGGTTAGAAAGGAAAAGCTCTACTAGCTTAGATAAGATTTAAGCTTCAGAGCAGAATGTAGATGTCATGGTATGTCATAATTGAACAGGGTAAGAATAGAGATCAGGTCAAGAGGGAGTATTTGTTTTATTTTCCTGCAAAATGTCTATATTTCTGTCATGTATAGTTTTTAATGGATTTTATTAGGTTTTGAATCAAGATTGTTAGCAAGATAATCCTGGTAAAATAAAAATTTCCATTGCTCGCAAATTTTAAAGATTTACTTGCACACTAGTATTTGTTTTCCTTGTGTATTAGCAAGGGCTGTGCAGGATTCCTGAAGGCCAGAGCGGCCGAGCACCACCAGCCACCTGATGGTCACAGCCTGGCTTCTTCACAGTCTTGGCTCAGCCACCATATTTTGTCCTCTCTCCCTAGTTTTTTACCTTATTTTTATCATTGTCTCCACTGTGTGGCCTTCCCTGGTGGCTCAGCTGGTAAAGAATCCACCTGCAATGAGGGAGACCTGGGTTCATTCCCTGCGTTGGGAAGATCCCCTGGATGAGGGAAAGGCTACCCACTCCAAGTATTCTGGCCTGGAGAATTCCGTGGTCTATATATATAGTCCATGGGGTCACAAAGAGTTGGACACAACTGAGCAACTTTCACTTCACTGTGTAGTTTTTAGTCAGCAAGGTTTTTATTCTGTTTTCTTGGATGACACAGAGCATTTTTATTGTTGGGGAAAATAGTTTGGAAATCCATCAGTTTCCTATTTTATGGTGTTTTATATGTACATCACAATTTTAGAGATGCCTTAACTTCTTTATAGCTTCTTTATAACTTCTTTAAATTCAAGGCTCTGACATTCCTTTTTTTTTTTTTGACCCAGTGTCTTATCTAGTACCCCTTATTTATTTTTAATACCGTGTATATTTGTCTATGCAAGAGGATTTTGAGAGTAGTAGAGTAGAAAGGGTCATTGCAGAGTAATCTCATCCAGAATCAATGAGCCGAAACTTGAGTGGATGAGAGAGAATAATATTTAAAGGAACCTTGGGAGCTTTTGAGGAAGTGAATTATTGAGAAATATAGAAGTCAGGTGAGCATCATCATTTTAGGGGAAAAAAGCTCTTTAATTTTCATCTCTTGAGATCCAGTTAAAGATCAGAGTCTCATCTACATAATATCAATTTCATGTCAGCTGAGTATTAATCATTGCCATCATGATGGAAACTTAGAGATGAGAATTAACTGAACAATTCCTAGTGTGCCAGTGTGCATCCTATTTCCCATACCTCCTTTCTTGATCTTGTCATTCTTTTAAGAAGAACGTTTGAGTAAAGCAGAAGTATGCTAATGAAATACAGTCTGTTCTGTACTTCAAAGTAAATAAGATAGAAAGACTTAGGTTATCTGTTTTTTTTTCTTCTCTCCCTTTTAAATGTTGAACTCTGAGGAGGGTAAGAGGTAAGAGCAATCATGGTGAAAGGTTAAGGAGGATGTGAAGCGAGAATGGAAGGAGAGGAGATTAAATTATGTATTTCTGTGTGTGGATGTAGTTTTATTTCTATGTACTTATTGCATAGAAAGAGAAATGAATTGTTAATAGTTGCTGTTGCTCATCAATGTGGGGGTTGTAGAGCCAGACTCTGTAGATTTATTTACCCTATCTTTGATCATTTTTGGTTAGGGAGAGAGGGATGAGGAAGATAATTAGTGCATTTGTGAAGTGCAGTTGGGAGACTTTAATGTGACACTGACTAATTTTAACTCATCTAAGAAGAGAGTCTGGGAAACATTGGCTTACCTGGGGGAGAAACTTCATGCTCTCAGAATGAATGAACAAAATTAGTGTAGGGAAATGAGGTCAAAGACTAAAAAAAAAATAACAATACGCATCAAAGCCCTGATGCTGGAGAAGTGATACTTAAGGGAAGATGGAAATTGGTAGCCGGGTTTAATTAAAACACATTTTACTACCTCTGAGTACAAATTGTATTTCACTGCTGGCAACTCTGAATTTATTGTGCCGAGACTTGCTAATCACACAATACATACGCTCTTCTTTTTGTAGGCGGCACTCCCCCTATCGCACACTGGAGCCAGTGCGTCCTCCAGTGGTACCAAATGATTACGTACCTAGCCCAACCCGTAATATGGCTCCCTCGCAGCAGAGCCCTGTGAGGACAGCTTCTGTGAATCAAAGAAATCGAACTTACAGGTATTTTCTCTACCTCAGTGCAAAATGGGATGGTCATAGCACCATTATTTGTTCAGATAACTTCAGCTAAATCTCTCTCATTTTCCAAGCACTAAGTTCTTTTCCTCACACTACTCCCCCAAGCCTCATCTGATTCCACCTCTCTCTCCTCATGTTCTGATGCAACTTTGAGCAGCCAGGAAGTTGAAAAAGGACAGACATCTCAAAGTGCAAACTTTTCTGCAAGACTGATAGTTATAGTTGACCTGAAAAAGAAAATCACTGACCAGATACGGGGAATTTCAAGTTGTTTTTTGGTGGTACTTTACAGATGAAAAACCATATGCAATAAAACATTAATATGGCATAATATGTCATGGTATCATTACAAGTAAAATTGGACAAATAATTTGTTTAGGAAAACTGTTTTTATTATAAAGCTATTTCTTCAGACAGCCATTAAACTGGAATAAAAGAAAGTAATATTATTTTCATGTGTTGAGCCCCATCATTTATCCCTTATATTTATGGAGAAGTTTTGTTTTTCTCAATTTCTTTAATATATGTTTATTAAAAGGTGGCAAAACAAGTTTCTTGAACTCAAGTTTTTTTCCCTTCCTTTATAAAGAAATTCATCTTTGAAATGGAGGGCTTTTGAATTACCATCTAGTAGCTATATTCATTTCAGAACATTCTGGAAAATGCCGGTGATGTCTTCCTGTGCATGGATGCTCATGTTTTGGTGGCTCTTATTTCTGTAGCAGCAGCGGGAGTAGTGGAGGAAGCCACCCAAGTAGTCGGAGCAGCAGTCGGGAGAACAGTGGAAGTGGGAGTGTGGGGGTTCCCATCGCTGTTCCTACTCCCTCCCCTCCCAGTGTCTTTCCAGGTAAAAGATGAATTGTGCTTTGTCTTCATCTGTCCTTTCTGAGTTTGTCCTTTTAGTTTTTAATTTAATTACACTGAGCTTTCTTCATAATCAGGATTTTTTTTTCTCTTGAAGACTCTGTAAATGTTGAGAAATCTTTCTGCATTCTGCTATTTTTAACCAAATTATTTGTCAGTTTATGTTCACGTACGTACTTCTCTGTGATTTGGTGTTATGTCTTTGGTGCTGTGTCTTGGTTGGCGCTTAGAGGTTGCACCTTGGAACGAGTGACATGTTTAACTCCCGCTGGTGTTATAACAGTGCATGCCTTTGGACACAGTGCAGTCTCACTGTAAGGAATCATATTGGTGACAAAGGATTGGGCAGATATAATTTCAACAGTTCAATCTAGTGGACTCTTGGAACTTGAGTTGCTGAAATGCACAGAAAAATGTACTTGTTTCATCTGAAGACACGAAACTTAGTTTTAAAAACCTGACACAGAAGACATAAGGATGGAAAATTACATATTTAATTTACTTATAACAAAGAGATAATATCTTTTAAAAAATCATGAAAAAGAGGTTTGTATTTCTCTAAATTCTTGTTACCTGATAAGATATTTATGTCTGGAATGTTTATTTTCTGATTTGTATGATGCAGAATGGAATACTGTTATTTTCTAGTGTGTTATGTTTAGCTTTGTATACTATTTACAGAATGTTACGTTAAAAACAAAACATAAAGGGGGCACTTTTCTTCCAGTGTGTTGGCTATCAGGTAAAAAGGAATGCTTTTAATGAATTTAAAAATCTGGACATTATCCTTAGCATCTTGAATTACTTGCTGTAAACCTCATAATCCTTTAACATGAGCTTCATTCTTTTTTAACACTCTCTTCTATTCTTTGGTATTGATCAGCACTGAGTATCTAACACTGAGTTCTCGGGTGCCTGTTCTAATCCCGCCTGATGGAACTGCCTCATTAACGCTGCCTCTCACTCCTCTTTCCCCTCAGCCCCCGCTGGCTCTGCTGGTACTCCACCCCTTCCTGCTACTTCCGCATCTGCCCCCACCCCTCTTGTTCCTGCAACTGTCCCTTCTTCCACTGCCCCAGATGCTGCCGCTGGGGGTGCCCAGACCCTTGCTGATGGCTTCACTTCTCCAACTCCCCCTGTTGTTTCTTCCACTCCCCCTACAGGTGAGTATTGGCCTATTCCTCGCAGGCCGATTCAGTCGTCTGGCTCTGGCTCCTCTTACTTGGAACTCTGGCTTCATGTTTTGTGTCTGTGCTTTGTATAAAATAAAAAAAAAAATCTGCAGAATAATGTACTAATTAGAAAATGGCACGTGACCGAAGAGTAGAATTTCCTGAGGAAATCAGAGTAAAGTTTCTCATTTTCCTAATGTGCTTGTGCTTAGTAGTTCAGTTGTGTCTGACTCTTTGGTGTGGACTGTAGCCCTGCCAGGTTCCTCTGTCCATGGGATATCCCAGACAAGAATACTGGAGCGGGTTGCCATTTCCTTCTCCAAGGGGATCTTCCTAAGCAGGGATTGAACCCACATCCTCCTGCAGTGGCAGGTGGATTCTTTACCACGGAAGCACTGGGGAAGCCCAGTTAATTAAGTACGTTGTGCTGCTACTGTATCTAGGTGTTTAATGTTTTAAATGTTTTAAAAGACATTTTAAAAAATTCATTTTAATTCACCCATTTGGGATGGTGTATTATGGCTTAGTTTCTGTACCAACACTTTTTAAGAAAGCATTCTGTACTGGGGGTATTTAAACCTGAGCTGTTCTTTTGATTTACGTACAGCTCTTAGGCCACTATAGCTAGTTAAATGTAAAAGGCCTGTTATGCTCATACAGCAGGTGGAGTAAGGAATACGTCTTGAAATCCGCTGTAGGCCTAGAAAGGACAAATCTTCTCCACCTAGAGTCAGCATTATAATTTAATAACAGGTGCTGGTTCCTAGTCTGCACTGAGTCAGTATCTGTTATATGAGTGAACAATAAGTTTTTTTTAAAAACAAAAAGCGTAATTAATGCCTTAATAATTTATATAGTCTCTTTAGTGTACTGTTTTTGAATTTCCAGATACTTTTCTTTTTATTAAGGTAAAATTTATGTACAGTGAAATTCACCCTTTCTAGTGACTTTGAGTTTTGACAAATGCATACAGTGATACAGGCACAGCTACAGTGAAGGCGCACAGCAGCCCTGTCGTCCCCAGATCCCTCCTGCCCCCTTTGCAGTCAGCGCTTCCATTTCACTCATTTCACTCTTTGCCCCTGGCAAGCTCTGTATCTGGTTTTTTCCCCCTCTAAAGTTTTGCCTTTGTAGTAATATCACAAATGGAAGCATACGTAATGTAATCTTTTGAGTCTGGCTTTTTGGCACAGTGCATTTGAGATTTATCCATTATTACATGTTTTGCTATTTTGTTCCTTTTTTTATTACTGAGTAGTGTTCTATTGAATGAATTTACCAGTTTATTTGTTTACCCTTTTCCCAATTGAGGGACATTTGGATTATTTACAGTTTTGGGTGATTTTGAATAAATCTGCCAAATATATTTGCACACAGACTTTTGTGTGAGCACAGGCTTTCATTTCATTCGGGTAAATAACTTAGGGAGTAGGATTACTGGGTTGTGTGGTAAATGAATGCTTAACTTTATAAAAAATGGGATAGCTGTTTTCCGAAGTGACTGTATAGTTTTGCACGTCCACCAGCAGTGTGTAAGACTTCCAGTCACCCTGCATGCTTGTTAGTACAGGAACTGCCATAGTGGCCTCCCCGGTGGCTCAGATGGTCAAGAATCTGCCTGTCGTGCAGGAGCCCAGGGTTCAGTCCCTGGGTCAGGAGGATCCCCTGGAGAAGGGAATGGCTACTTCCTGCAGTACTCTCGCCTGGAGAGTTCCATGGACAGAGGAGCCTGGCGGGCTATGTAATTGTCATTTCATATATATATATTTTTTTTGTTTGTTTGTTTGTTTTGTTTTAATTCAGCCATCCTAATAGGTGTATAGTAGTTTCTCGTGTAGTTTTGATTGACATTTCCCCAGTGAATGATGATGTAGAACATCTTTTCATGTGCTCAATTTACCATCTGTTTATCTCTTTTGACAAAATGTCTGTTCAAATGTTTTTGCTCCCCCGCCCCCCGACACCTTTGTAATTGGTTTGTTTGTTTACTCATTAAATTCTTATATATTCTGAATATGTCTGATTAATTTTGTGATTCACAAATATTTTCTTCCATTTTGTGACTTACCTTTTCATTCTCTTAATGGTGTCTTTTAAAGAGCAGAAGTTCTTTATTTTGATTAAGTCCAGTTCATTGCTGTTTTTCCCTTTTGTGTATTCTTTTTGATGTTGTGTTTACAAACTCTTTACATAAGGTCAAAAAGAGCTTTGTCTTATTTTCTTCTAGAAATTTTTAGTTTTAGGTTTTTATAGTTAGGGCTGTGGTAATTAAACTATAGTTTTGTTTTTCAGCTCAAAGCAGAATGAATGCCCTTGTTAATGGTTTGAATAGAATCTTTATTATGTAATGTCTTTGGATCACTGAGGGCTTATAACATGGGAAATTTTAGGCTGGATCTAACTATATAAAATTCATAATGGTGTTTTCAGAGTTTCTAACTCAGTGATTCTAGGTTTAAGATGTTGCAGATTGATTCCTAAAATGCCAGTATTGTGTATCTGGTGATTCAAATGACAGAATATACCTTATTATAGTTGTTAATTACAGTTTACATGCTTTTACATTTTTACCATGGCTATGTAAGCTTGACAGTGATTATGTTTAAGCTTGACTACTCAAGATTTTTATACAACAGAATTGAATTTTAGGTTTTGATACTGTCATATATATGAAGAGTAAATGCTGTAGCAGCTCTTGAGTGCTTTTATAACATTCTTTATGAGTATCCATATGAATCCAAGTTTGATCAATTTTATAGCTCCTGTAGATCAGTTTTAGGCATGTAAAACCATTTGACAGTCATAGAAAAGATGAATTGTCGGACTTTTGTCTTATCGCCTCTTCCCCTCCCTTCCTCCCTCATCTCTTCTTTCTTTCCCCTCCCTTCCACCTTTCATTCCCTCTCCTTTCTCTTGCCGCCGCCACCTCTCTCCCTCATTCTCTCTCCTCCCCTCCCTTCTTCTCTTCTCTTGCCCTGCTCTCTCATGGGTGCTCCATGCGAGAGTACTTGACCTGTCTGTACTTGATCCTACAGTACTTGATCTGTCTGTACAGTAGGCCCTTAGCTAATAAGTTGGTGTGGAATCAAGATAAAATTTAAGAACTTGATTACATTAGACGGTTGGATGGATTAGGAAAGAGTGTCTTCCGTTTGCATTAGTTGTTGAAGTACTCTGAGCAAAATGTAGTGAAATTGCTGATAAATATAAACAAGTTCCAGGATGATACTAAAATTAGATATATTTGGTACCATTTTTGTATCTTAGCTTTTTTTCATAACTGTAAGTTTTCTAAACTATAAGACAAAATAACTTTAGAGAAGGATATTTTTGATTGAAAAATGTGATTCAGAATTATGTCACTTGACCTTTTGCTGAAATATTTTATGATTTCCTTTAAATAAATTGGTTTGCTACTTTAAGTTTTCTATTATTATTATTATTTTGGAATAAGACTGTGTGTCAAACACTTTTTCTTTTGCTTCCCTAAATGTTATTCTTACTTTTTTGAGATTAGTTTTCGGTGTTTAATCGCTGGTGTTTGCAGAGGAAGTGAGCCATAAATTTTAATTGTGATGATTATGAAACCCTGTCAAATTGCTAATTTAATAAACTCTAAAATTAGTTAGTAATGTATTTAGATATAGCTTTTCCAAACCTAACCATAGTTTTCTTTACCTACTTTCCTATTTTTTGCACTTTGATATACTGTCAACTGAGCAGTAACTGTCACTTTGCATTAATATTTGTCAGACAGCAGTTAAATTAACTAAATATTTTTACGTTTAAATAATCTTGGTGAGATTCAGGCATTGTACCTAAAGTGTTTTATTGTCTGAGATAATTTTAATGACAAGTGTATGTTCTGTCTCTTTTCCAGGTCATCCTGTTCAGTTCTACAGCATGAATAGACCTGCTGCTCGCCATACGCCCCCAACAATAGGGGGCTCCTTGCCCTATAGACGCCCTCCTTCCATCACTTCACAAACAAGCCTTCAGAATCAGATGAACGGAGGACCTTTTTATAGCCAGAACCCAGGTTAGACTTTCTTTTGCAGTCTATGGAATGTATCTAATTTAAAAATCTTCAATTACTGAGACAAAAAACCTTTAATTGCAAATGACTAGTATATAGTAGATGAATAATATTATTTGTTGAATGAGTGGAAGAATGAATACAGGTTGCCGATATTGTATCTTCCAGTTCTTTTGAAAAATCAACATATGGTTTCCATATAGAGTTGTAGAACTTAATTTATCTGAATAGAATGTTTTTGAATGTGCTAGTGATTATTTGTTTTTTAAATTAATACTGTGGTGAACAGTGTTTCCTTCCTATTTAGTCAGATTTCATTAATTGCTATTCATACAGCAAGGATATCTGACTAATATCTGACTAATATCCTTGCTGTATGAATAGCAATTAATGAAAATTGAACATACATGAGCAGAGTTTACAAGTAGCAAAAGAAAAGGAAAATATTTTTGAAACTGCTTTGTGGTGGGCAGTTACACTGTCGTCTTCAGTTCTGCTACCAGACCTGTGATGGAACAACTGCGACTTGAACAGACTGCTCTGGTATAACAGTCATCTTTCAGTTGCATCGTGTGCACAAAAGAACTAAAAGAGCACATATTAATACTTAACAGTCATTTGTTTTGCTTCTTCCCCAGAGAGGGTCAGAGCAAATATTATTCTCTATGACTGCTGTGGACATGTTCTGTGAACTTGGTGTGTTTTTCTGGATTTTTTCCAAGAGACCAGTAAGCCCATGTGTGATCACCTCTAGTGTTATTCCATTTTGGATAAGCACTGAACTGTATGGAGCGAAAATCTGTCTATGGTTTGGTGAAACCTTGTATACCCTTTGGAGTCTTACAGAACAAATTTGATCCTCCTTTTACATAAACGGATCTTAATACTTTTTTTTTTTTTTAACCTCATTTGATTCTTATAGTCATGTGATCATTTTCATCTGTATTTTACAGGTGAGGAAACAGACTAAGTAGTCAAGTTAGGATTTGAATTTAGGTCATCTGACTCTTAAGTTCCCTGTTATTTCCATTGTACTATCCTACCTACCTTAAGATTAAAAAAAATCTTTCTCTTACCCTCCCAAGGGTAGGGGGTGGGAAGGAGGATGCCCACATGGTAATGTAAAAAGCTGTAAAAAGTTTTCATCTGTTTCATCCTGGGAATAGTGCTTGGTAACCACTTGTTGAATGTGGAATGAATCCCTTGTTACTCAGATCCTCTCATTGTTTTGGGTCCCTCTTGTAAATTAAATGCCACATTTATAGTCTAATCAGTGCACAGAGGAGCCTGGCAGTCTACAGTCCACAGGGTCACAAAGAGACACAACTGAGCTAGTGAGACTTAAACAGACATGTTTTTAAAAGAAATTTACTAGATTATTTTGAGAAATACGCATGTGCATTTTTAATAAGTCTTAAATAAGAGTAGTTGCTCTTTTTCTAATGTTTGACCAAATTAAAACCTATAATTAAAATTTAATTAATTTAAAATCCTTTGGGTTATTCTGTTTTTTAAAATTTTGTTTTCTTGAAGTGTAGTTGGTTTACAGTCGGATTGGTTTCAGGTGTATAGCAAAGTGCTTCAGTTATACAGGTGTATCTCTTACTTCTGTCCTTGATCACACTAACAATTATGGGTGTGTCATTCTTTTTAACTCATTTTGAACTCCGTTTTGGCAGATACGCCTATCTTTTCTTACGTTCTACTTTTAAATCGTGTTCCAAACCCATATTTGTACAGATGCTATTTTGTACCTAAATGCATATTTCATTTTAAAATTGTAATTGGTTGGATATGGCCTGTTTCATAGTTCTGCTAAAAATAAGCGCTCTCCTTGACCCTTTTGGAAATCTAGACAGTTATTGCTTATGGCGTTTATGTCCTTCTTTACCCTTACATAGAGTTTTAAGAGAATGGTGTCAATCCAGCATAGGCTGATTCCATAATGGAACTGGGAGATGCTTCATTATGACAGCTTGGGACCAAGTATAAATGATATTCAGAAAGTATATATAGGGATATTTCATGCTATGTAAATGTACATACCATGAGAACCACCCTGGTGGAATGACAGCTTGGAATGACACCCTGGTGGAATGACAGCTTGGGACCAAGTATAAATGATATTCAGAAAGTATATATAGGGGTATTTCATGCTATGTAAATGTACATACCATGAGAACCACCCTGGTGGAATTTATTTGAAGCTTATTTAAGTATGTATTTAAATGTATTTTAAATACGTATTTTAACACTTCTTTGTAAATCTGATTTTGCATATATTTTTAAAGTATATGTTACAGTAGAAAAATAACTGACTCTAAGGAATGAGTGTTAATGAAAGTATTTTTCACACTCATGGGAAGAATAAAGTGAATTGAAATTTTTGAGCCTTCAGTATAATGTGTGAGGCAATTTAGTTAGTTTATGCACTTCTCTTGATAAGTTCTGCCTTTCTTCTCCAGGAATTTGGTATTTGCTTAAAGAGGATGACTACAACTTTGTTAGTTGAATAATTAGTGCTTTTTTCTAAACTAGAAAGGTTTAATTAAATTACGTTCTTTGAAGCCCTTTTTGCAAGACTTAATGCTTTGTAAGCCAGTATTCTAAGGCTGTTAGATGCACTTTCATTTTATCTGCTTTAGAGATTATGTAAGTCTCATATTATTCCCACTTGTCTTAAAATGGTCCTTGCCTTTTATATTTAGAATGAGAAAATTTGTTGTTTTCTCAAGTAGCTAATTACCTGATTTAACAAAATGATCCCAGGTTTGTGTTTTACGAGCATATTTTTTGCAGCTGGAGGCTTGACATGGCTTTGTGCCTCTGAGGAAGTGAGCTGACAGGCAAGGATTCATGTGAATGTAAATTCAGTGAGGTTTTCTGTGCAACGTTAAGTCTAACAGCACTGCTACTCTATTTGCTTTGAGTTTGAAATGGCATTGTAACATAGGAATGAAAACATGGAACCCCTGATATGCAGTGCCAAGTTCTCGAGGCACAGTAATTGTTTTTTAATGGGATTATTTCAGAAACAAGTTAATGAAAGGAACATTTTAATCAGGACATAACTGAATCCTATGTGGTTCTTACTGTTTCTTAATCTAATCCAGCCAAAGAAAGAAGAATATTAATTTTTCATTCAAGAGAGGCATTGAAACAACTAGGGTTAATCACAAGCTCTAACAGTTTTTGCCTTCAATATGAATATGAAGCACTTTGGTGGCAAAGAAGAATATACATGTATATTTGTACTTGTACATCTGTATACGTTAACCTGCGTTGGTAAGTGCCTTAGTTTGGGCTGCTGTTAACAAAGTACCATAGGCTGGGCAGCTTATAAACTAGAGATTTGTTGCTTACAGTTCTGAGGCTGAAAGCCAGAGATCAGTGCCAGCACGATTGAGCTCTGGTGAGAACCCCCTTCAGGCTCTAGGGTGCTGTCGTGTATCCTTGTTGTCTAGTCACGAAGTCATGGTTGACTCTTTTGCAGCCCCGTGGCCTATAGCCTGCCAAGCTCCTCTCTCCATGGGATTTTCCAGGCAATACTGGAGTGGGTTACCATTTCCTTCTCCAGGGGGTCTTCCTGACCCATGTCTCCTGCACTGGGAGGCAGATTCTTTACTCCTGAGCCACCCTGGGAAACCTTTTGTATCCTTACATGGCAGAAAAGAGAGAGAGCTCTCTGGGGGTTTTGTTTTTGTTTGTTTTGGCAATGCCTTTTAACAATTTTTTCAAATATAATTTTTTGAGCCTGTTTTTCGCCCAGTGTTTATACCTCCCACTCCCCAATCCCCAGATTCTACCCACTCCTGGTAGCCACTAGTTTGTTCTCCATATCTGTGAATCCGCTTCTTTTCTGCTATATTCACTAATTTGTTATATTTTTTAGAATCCACATGAAAGTGATATCATACAGTATTTGTCTTTCTCTGTCTGACTGTTTCACTTTAGTAGAATGCCCTCTAAGTCCGTCCATGTTGCAGCAAATGGCAAAATTTTGTTCCTTTTTGTGACTGAGCAGTATCCCATGTGTGGAACACCTCCCAAAATTCCCGCATCCTTATACCATCATGTTGGAGTTTAGGATTTCATATGAATTTTGGGGAGATACATTCAGTCCTTAAAAACGGGAAGTCAGTAATGTGGTGTTTTAAGTACTAAGGACTTTGGTAAAAGAGATCTTACATTTTACCATTCATATTATAACAAAGACTAAAACCATCTAATCCATAAAGTGGAATGTTGGCTCCAAGCAATGTGACTGTGTATAATTATGTGAGAAAGGAATTTCTGAATGAGTATGGTGTTTTATATAGGGAAGATGTCAGGCTTCCCTGAATATTATTATAAATAATTAAAAAGAAACATTGAGAAAGCAATGTTGGGTTGGTGGTATTGTAGAAGAAAAACCATAACACATATTCTCTAAATGATAATTAACTTATAGCATTACTATAAATCTCCAGAAAAATACAGATGTGGGAGGAGGGATTAGCAAAGTATAAATAAAGAGCCGCATCCAGAAGCTATTTTTGAATCCTCGTTTTCGGCAGTCTTTAGTGTCTGTCAGTGATGCTTACTCTAGGGAGAACAAAAACGCAAGGAAAAACTGAAAAATGTAAGTATATTATCAGACGAATCAGTAAACCAAATAGACCCTTTTCATCATTAAAAATACAAGCTGTGTTTTAAATTATGTGGATTAATTTGCTGTTTTTTCTTGGCATAATATCATTGTTTTCTCATTTAAAAAGGAATAACAAAAATGACAGAATTCATTTAACTCTTCTGAGACTACAGGAGTGATAATTATTTGCAACCATATTCTTTTCCATCAAAAAAGCTCTTCTTACTGAGTATTAGTTAGGTTCACTTTTAAATACTCCTAAATAATACTGCTATCCATGTTTAGAAAACATTTCCCTTTTAAAATGATAACATTATCTCTCAGTTCAGTTCAGTTCAGTCGCGCAGTCGTGTCCGACTCTTTGCGACCCCATGAATCGCAGCACGCCAGGCCTCCCTGTCCATCACCAACTCCCGGAGTTCACTCAGACTCACGTCCATTGAGTCTGTGATGCCATCCAGCCATCTCATCCTCGGTCGTCCCTTTCTCCTCCTGCCCCCAATCCCTCCCAGCATCAGGGTCTTTTCCAATGAGTCAACTCTTCGCATAAGGTGCCCAAAGTACTGGAGCTTCAGTTTTAGCATCATTCCTTCCAAAGAAATCCCAGGGTTGATCTCCTTCAGAATGGACTGGTTGGATCTCCTTGCAGTCCAAGGGACTCTCAAGAGTCTTCTCCAACACCACAGTTCAAAAGCATCAATTCTTCGGCGCTCAGCCTTCTTCACAGTCCAACTCTCACATCCATACATGACCACAGGAAAAACCATAGCCTTGACTAGACGGACCTTAGTCGGCAAAGTAATGTCTCTGCTTTTGAATATACTATCTAGGTTGGTCATAACTTTTCTTCCAAGGAGTAAGCGCCTTTTAATTTCATGGCTGCAGTCACCATCTGCAGTGATTTTGGAGCCCAAAAAAACAAAGTCTGACACTGTTTCTACTGTTTCCCCATCTATTTCCCATGAAGTGATGGGGCCAGATGCCATGATCTTCGTTTTCTGAATGTTGAGCTTTAAGCCAACTTTTCCACTCTCCTGTTTCACTTTCAACAAGAGGCTTTTTAGCTCCTCTTCACTTTCTGCATAAGGGTGGTGTCATCTGCATATCTGAGGTTATTGATATTTCTCCCAGCAATCTTGTTTCCAGCTTGTGTTTCTTCCAGTCCAGCATTTCTCATGATGTACTCTGCATATAAGTTAAATAAGCAGGGTGACAATATACAGCCTTGACGTACTCCTTTTCCTATTTGGAACCAGTCTGTTGCTCCATGTCCAGTTCTAACTGTTGCTTCCTGACCTGCATACAGATTTCTCAAGAGGCAGGTCAGGTGGTCTGGTATTCCCATCTCTTTCAGAATTTTCCACAGTCTGCTATCCATGTTTAGAAAACATTTCCCTTTTAAAATGATAACATTATCTCTCACTGGAATATAAAATATTAGCAACTAAACTTGAATGGACTATCAAATGGATGGCCTCTAAAGATGATATCTTTAATGGTTTCAGAAATAGTATTTAGAGTGGTTATTTTGTCTAAATTTCTTAGAGTATTTAGAAAGCTGAAAAACGCACACACACAAAAAAGAATGTAATACTCTAATTTTTCTTCAAAACTCCTTTTACCTTTTAAGACACTAAGCCTCAAAGATATTCCATGATTTTGTGAATAATCAGGAAGATCATGCTTAGGAATTCTGTATATATCATCAGCACAGGCTCATCCTCTAAGTTTGGTTTGCCTTACCTTTTATATCTACATGTTGCTGAGTGCACATAAGCTATAGTTTTTATAGCTGTTCTACTTAAGATCGCTCTATAAACTCCAGTGTCGTCTTGAGCCTTTCTCTTCACATTAACTTCATTGTTGTGTAATGTGAACATAATATTACTGAATCTAAGTGTGGAGATCTTTTGGTGATTATAGGGAAAGGGTTGTTGTATGAGGAATCAGAGAGAATGGAAACAAATTGATAGTTGCTTTTTGCTCTTGCCTGTTCATGAGCTACTTGGCCTAGAACTGAATATTGCAAACAGTTGTTCACATCAAAATCCTGCTTAAATTCACCTACAATAGTTCACTTTCAATTCAGGAAGATAAATCTAGTTAAAGTAGGATCTTCTGGTTCACAGGTTTTCTGATGAAATCTTGCTGACCAGAAAGAAAATGCTATGGTAACTAAATTAATTTGGATCATCATGTAAAAAGTTTGCCTTGGCAAAAATAGAATTTGGGGCAACATTTGTAAGCTCCATTTGAAACTGAATTTTTATAACATGCCTTGGATTGGCTTTGAAAAGACCTAACTTGTTCTGTTGTAAAATAATTCCATTTCAGGAAGATCTGGGATCAGTTTTCACCTGGGCTGCTGTTGGTGGACGTCCCTAAAAATACCACTGTAGTTTCAAGTTTTCACTTTCAGAACTAGAAAAGAAAAGAAAAAATTCATTAAAAAAAAAAACCAATATACATACAAAAAGTCTGTTCTAAGTTAGGTGTCTAATCATTCTTTTTTAGCTCAATACTTGGTTTTCTTCTTTTTTTTTTTAATGGTAAAGACTGAAGTTACAGGTGGGGCGGCATTGATGCTGACAGAGAATTCCATCTTATTTGAATGAGCATACGCGCTTTTTCTAGCGCAGCTGGCCTCTGCTGCTGTTTCTCAGTTTTACTTGCTTTGTCCCTGCCACCTCTCCACTCATTGTGTCTTCTTACCCCAAGTTTGGAAACAGTATTGTGAACACATCAGCAATTGGTCTAGGCCTCTAAGAGTGAGAGACAGACACCCAACTTAAGGGTTTGCTGCCAAGAAGTAAAAAAAACATCCAAAAGGTATCTTTTAAAGAAAGTGGCAGGCTTCTAGGGTTATGTGACCCTGTCCCTTAAATCTGGGCTGTTCTTCAGAATCACGTGGGTAGCTCTTGTCCGCACAGTATGTGTACATGTCTTGCCTGCAGTTACCCACAGCACAGCTGCTCTCTCTCCGAACTGCTACCACCTTTGCACCTTTGATGGTTTCTACAAATTCAATCCAGACTTTCCAGTTGCCTCCCATGTTTATGCTTAAGTTACTTTCATACATCTTATTTATCATGCCAGTATTTCTTTCTGACTTTTCATTCCCTGTACTCCAGCCTACTTCATTCCCTGTACTACTCACCAACATTAATGTGGTTCATGGTACTTCTGCCTTCATAGTTAGGAAGGAAAAAAAATCTAAGAATATCTTCAGCTGTTTCCTTCATGTGGCACCTAAACCCTTAGTTACCAAATACTCTTTTTGTCCACACTGTTACTAAGCGCTCTCTTTTTCTTTCTGCTGCTGTTATCTTGATTTTTGTGTGCCAGGCCTTGAGTTAGGCTTCCTATATATACATTTTTTTTTGTTTTTAATCTTTGTAGTTACACCGTAAAGTAGGTTGCATATTATCTTTCATTTCACATTTATGGTTTAAATTTGAAAAAGTTAAATAACTTGGTGCTCCAATAGCAAGGAGATAGCAAATCAGGTTTCTGATGTTAGGTGACTATTTTTTTGGCTGCACCTTGAGGCATGTGGGATCTTAAGTGTTGCACATGCTAAATTGCTCAGTCATGTCTGACTCTTTGTGACCCCATGTACTGCAGCCCACCAGGCTCCTCTGTCCATGGTATTTTCCAGGCGAGAATACTTACTAGAGTGGGTTGCCATTTCCTTTCCCAGGGGACCTTTCCACCCCAGGGATGGAACCTGGATCTCTACTGCATTGGCGGGCAGGTTCTTTCCCACTAGCGCCACCTATGATGTGGGATCTTAGTTCCCTGATAACCTGTACTCAGCAGCAGAAGCTCAGCCTTAACCCCTAGACTGCCAGAGAAGACCCGCTAGGTGACTTTGAAGTCCCAAGCTGTTTCCACTAAGCACTCTTGCACCTACCATTTAAGATTCTTCCCTGTTCCATATCCACCTTTTCGTCTTTCTAGTTTTGTACTTTCTCAGGCATCTTATGCCAGCCATATGGAAATACTTGTGGTTTGTAAACTGGTCATACTGCTTTATACCTCAAAGCCTTTGCCCCTCACTTGGTTCTCAGCTTGTCTCTCTCAACCCTTGTCTGCTTGTCGAGCTCCTTTTATTCTGGTACCTGCCCAGAGGTTATTTCTGTGTAGCGTCACCTCTGCCCAAACCCTGGCCCCCTTCCTCCTCACCATAACGCCACATCATCACTACTGCCTCTTCTGCCTCCACCGCCTGCAGGGAATTGCTGCAAGTACTGTTGGCTTGGGACTGTTATTTTACCTTCCATTCCCAACTAGAATGTGACTTTTTTGAGGGCAGTGAGTCTTATTTATCTTTCTAGTTTTATTAGTCTTACCTGTGATTTGAAACTCATAAAGGTGTTCTCTCTTTATAAGAAAATGCTCATCATGCTGTTTACCCAATCTGAAGGAAACCACAGTTGTGGAGTTAATCTTCGGAAGTTGTTGGACATGTACCTGGCTTCTGTGTATGTTTACTGTATTAAATGTTTGCTGAAGACTCACGAGTGCTAGATGTTTACCAGGTGTTTAAGAGGGAAGGACAACCTTGTGGGGAAAGGAATGGTTTGAATGAGGCGAGCATGTTTCTGTAGGGTCACGGTGAAAATGCCCCTGAAATAGATGGTATGAATTGGGACTGTGGGAAATTGTAAAGATACAAACCTGGTGCACAGAGAACGGCTTTGGTATTGGTCTTTTTGCAGAGTGCTTGCCCCTTAATGGGAAGTAAGTGAATATCTGTTTAATTACCAATTAATTTTTCCTGTTTAATGAAGTAATGAAAATTATGATATTAGGAGGCTGGCACGTAATGGTCTTTTTCCCCTTGTATTGATGAACATTTAAACTTGTAACTTCCAAGGTAAAATTTGGAAAACGAAACTACTCATGGTAATCTGAAGAAATTCTTTTTTTGAAAAGACATGCTATTGTATGAAAAGACAATTTGCCATTGTATCTTAGACTAGATGGGTATATATAAATGCTTCCCGTTGTAAGCTTTTAAAACTTCCCTAACACTTTGTTTTGTTTTAAATGACTTATCTCTCGAAAGAGCGCCTTAAGACTGCTTGTAAAATGGTGATCACAGTGGTTCCCCCCATGTATGTTTGTTTTATTGTGTTATCCTTTCCTTTTAATGTGACTTGCCCTTCCCCTTATCCTCCACGCCTTTTTTGTTTTTGCAGTATCTCTTGCTCCTCCTCCTCCCTCCATCCTACAGGTAACTCCTCAGTTACCTTTAATGGGATTTGTGGCCCGAGTCCAAGAAAATAGTAAGTTTATGTCTTCTTTATGCTGTAGATCAGATTATAGGTGTAAAATGTCATTTATATATGATTGGCTGAATAGTCATTCATTCACCAGTATGTCAGATATTTGATTATTATGAACAAGTCACTCACTGTATGAGCCGCTAGTGTGGATGATAAAATAACGAAGATGAAATTCTCTACTTTCAAACAGCTTAAAGTCTGCTAGTGAAGACAAGACAAACATAAAATAAGGCACGTGTAAAAAGAGAAGTCACATCTAATTGAGGAGATGCTCTTTAGTTACCAGGCAGCCCACCTTTTTCTCTCTGGATTGCTCAGACCCTTAGTCTGTCACTGGACTCTGGGTTTTGTGGCTGGCCTGAGAATCTTTCTCCAGTCCTGTGACTCCAGGTGTAAAGATGAACCGGATCGTCCAGGGTCCCAGAGAACCAAACTGCCAGTCTGTCTCCTAAGGTGCCGCGTAGACTGGCAAGGTATTTAAGCTGGCCTGTGGTCTGGTGTTGAGGATGCAGGGACAGATAACTAATCTTATTGACAGGCTGTTTTCTTCTAGGGAAGCATTAAAATGGAAGCGCAGGAGACTGCTATCCACAAAGCAGGAGACCTGTGTCAGCGTTTAGTGAGGAGTTGTTGTTACAGGGACCAGTGAGCATAGTCTGCCTGACAGATGAGTTCTCTTCTTGTGAACAGTCTATGTAGAAGGCATGGCACAATCAAAAGGTTGCACGATGGGTGTGAAATCTGACCTAGGGGAATTACACTCATAAGAGAGAGAATGTCATCAGGCTGCTGCAGCCCAGTGCCTACGTCTCATAACAGGGATGGCCTCGCCAGTGAGACAGAAATACTTGCTTTCTGTTGCTTAAGACCCCTGCTCCTTTGGAAACGAGCATCGCCAGTGTAGAATGGAAGCTCTATGAGAGCAGGGATTGTTGCTTGTTTTCTTCACTGCATTTAGAAAAGCATCTGACACGTAGCAGACACTTTCAGTTCCGTTTTTGTGTGTGTGCTTCCACAGCTAACTGAATGCCCCCTTTTTATCAATACATTTCTTTCTTGTATTTTAACTGGTTATAACCCAGTCGTATTGGCCTGAGGGCTCAGTTCTCTTTCGGGTGCCTTTGCATCTCTGTTTGCTAATTTCTGAAAATAGTCTGTTTTACTTCTGTTTATTGGATGGTACCCATGAGCACCTCCAATACTTCCCACAGTGTGAATACCTTTTAGGATGATCTTTTTCTCATTTCTTTTATAGTTGTATACATTTTCTCACCTACAAAATGTATACAAACAAGAAACTCTGTATATAAGGTGAGCCCTGACTGATTTTATAGACATAGCAGGACTTAGACATTCAAATGAATGTTGTCTTCTTCAAAACATTCACCGTGGAAAGATATATACCTATCTTTTGGAGTTATCTTTATAGCTTTCAAGTACATTATTTTGAAGATACTCTCTGGTAGCAGATGTTTATGTTAAGTTTGATGTTTGGAAGAAGTCTGGAATTATTTGGAACCAGTTATACTGGGCTAAGTAGTACAGCTATAATCTTGTTCTTAGACCTTTCTCTGGCTCCCATTGCTCTTTGGAGAGAGGTCAGACTGTTATAAGGCCCTTTCTGCTTAGTACTCCTCAGCTTCCTCAGGCCTCTTTCTACTGAACTTTGATCAGCTCTTTTGAAGGGTTCCTACTTTCTTTCCTTTGTTTTTGTTACATCTGACATGAAATACCTACCCCCACCTTGGGCCATTAACTTTTCCTCATCCTTCAGGTTCCAGGAAGCCTTTCCTGACCCACATAAGAGACTTGGTCTCTTGCTGTTTTCCATGATGACTGGAAGCACTGACTGCATTTAACTGTAAATGGAAGCTTGGTTGCCCATGTCTCCATGACTTTTGCTCACTGCTGTATTCTCAGTGCGAGCATAATAGCTGGCCATAGTAGGCTTACAGTTGATGTTTCTGAATGAATAATGAAACATGACTTTAAAGTTATTGAATTGATCTCATCTCATCATAGTGTAGCTTTTAAGATAAGAGGCATTAGAGTTCAAATTCCTGCTCTTCCACTTACTGTAGGAGTACTTACTTAATCTTGGAAGGCCAAATTCCACATCCATAAAATGAAGATTAAAAACACCATCTCCCAAGGTAAAGATTAAAATAAAGATTAAATGAATAATGTATTGTGAGATGCTGAGTAATTGGAAGATTTTTAACTAAAAGATAGTAGCTTATGTTAGTTTTATTACACTGACTCTGAGGCAGTTTTAAGAAAAAAGGAGCAGTGGCAGCATCTTTGAGTAATTTTCTGGTATAGTTTCTCAAGGTGATTGTTTTGAAAGGCAAAGTTCTTTGGATCCTTGTTTCTGTGCATTTGTTTAATCACCTTACCTTATAAATGCAACTAGGACATACTGATTCTTACACATAACCACATGTAATTTGTCCATAAAGTATTTGCAAAAATCATGTGTCTATATTTTTTACTTACTAAAAATCCCATTAGAACTAAGATGATTATTTTTACTGAGTAAAGAAAGTTTTGAGATTCATAATGTAGACAGGTCATGAGTACAGAGTGGCACTGCAGGTTGGAAGAATACTGGAACACAGCAGAGTATGACGTGGATATGGCTGATGTTCATATTTTAAAATCCATTTGACTTAAAATCCATCTGATTTCATCCCTCAGCTTAGATAAAGGAGAGAAAATAAAGACGATTGCTCAGAGAATTTCATGGAAATAGTACTGGTATTTCATAAATAAGCATTAATACTGTTCATTAAAATTGGACCGCTGATGAATAAATACAGCTTCATTCGGTTTATTTTGTTAAGCTAAGCTTAAATATGTACTCAGCATTTTGAAAGGTTTGGGTTCCCAGAGTTTGGAGATGATCTTTTAGACATTACTGCATTCTGATAGCTGAACTGTGGAAGAGATTTCTATAAGAACACAATTCAAATATTTTAAATCACTTTAGTCATAAGTTAGTCTGAATTACTTGAAATTCTGTACATATAAAATGAAACAGACACAGATATCTTCATTGATGAAGTTACTCAGAGATGTTTGTGATTTCTACCCGACTAATTTGGTAAAAAAAATATTTTAAGGAAATTCATTGAGAGGAATGTGGCAGATTATTAAAATTTATTCACTGGACTCAGTATAATTTGTTATAAATGGAATATGGTTAAAATGTCTAAATTACTAATATTTCTGGTAACCACGCCTCCTCGGATATAATGTAAAGCCAAACTATATTGTACTGATCTTTCTTTGAAAGAATGGATTATGTATTAGCATAAACAGAGTCCAGAAGCTTAGTTAATAATAATCATTTTGGCTATTCTTTATTCGCCATCCATCAGCACTAACCCAAAGGGAGGAGGAAGTCAAACTTGGAGATTTGACACAGTGTAGCTGGTGGGGACACTTCTCTTGCCTACTCATTTTTTTTTGAGATGATTATTTTCAGGTCTGGGTTTATATTCCATGAACATAGGCGCTTGTCGTTTTGTTACCAGCTTGATACATTCTTAGTTTCAGATGCGCCACCTCCACCGCCACCTGTGGAAGAACCAGTCTTTGATGAATCCCCGCCACCGCCGCCTCCCCCAGAAGATTACGAAGAGGAAGAGGCAGCCGTGGTTGAGTATAGTGATCCTTACGCTGAAGAGGACCCACCGTGGGCCCCAAGGTCTTACTTGGAAAAGGGTAAGTTTCAGAGGAATATCTGGAACGATGGAAAGAAACCTCTATGTACATATAAGAGCCTGTGTATTTTAATTAATTTCATTTACAAGGTTCAATGTATTGAAGGTCACACTAGTAAAATTTCTGTGACTGATTTTTTGGTTGATGATTATATAATTTTTCCTGTTGAACGTGCTTTTTATGAATGGTTTCTGTAAGGCAAAAATTTTAAAAAGATAGGGTTTTTCTGAAATGACTTAGGAGAGACTGATTTTTTTGAAATTATTTTATTCCTGCTCCCATGCTTTAAAGCATTCTTTTGTGGTATCTTAGATCAGAAATATCTCCATATGAAACCTCATTCCAGAGAATAAGGTTTCTCAGTTTCTTTGTAAAGTAGTAGTTTGGCATGTCTTTGGATGAACAGTTCTCTGAATGTGTCAGCTAACCATCATATGGCAATTTGGGGACAGAGGCTTCCAGGTGTCATCACAGCTGGTCAGCTCAGGAGAAATGTGTGCTGTCTCAGAAATTTTCTGGTAAGAAAATTAAAGCCACTAGCGTACTGGTTTCAAAAGTACCTGCACATTAGAATCACCTGGGAGCTTGTATTAACAAGTAGTGGATTTCTACTTCTGGCTGAGATGGAGCAACAGTAATCAGATTTACCCTTCCTCCTAAAAACAATTGAGAATGAATCCAGGAAAAAAATGTAAAAGATAATAGTTTTCAGACATTGGATAACAAATATTGGTGGACTATGATCCCAGAAAGAAGGAACTCAAACATGGTGTGAGCCTTTAATTGTCCTAGCTTTGCCATCTAGCAGTAGTTTCTGGGCCATGGTGCAAGGAGGTGGAACCCCAATAAGCCTGGACATCTCACTGAGTAGAGAAGATAGAGATCAGAGTTTCGGGAGGCCATGGAGTATAGGTAACTACACAGACAAAGGACAGAGCTCTGGGATAACTGCAGAAGAGTCTCCGTGAATCTTTTGACAGAGTACCGATCTGTACATATATGTGAAGAAACTGCCTAAGATTGGAGAAAGAACAATCAGAAAGGAACAGGCAGAAAACGTCTTGGAAATAACAGGCCTGGGAATAGTTCATGCTCCCAAACCAGCGAGAATAGAAAGACCTTGTAATACACAAGGCATTGAGAAGAGGCCTCAAAATTGTGTCCCCTGATGTGTGGGGCCAAATTAGCACTAGACTATCTAGGTTGCCCTAGACTGCCCTAACAAAAGTTCAAATGCAAACTTTGAAAACATCCAACTGATTTAAGTAACTTAACTGAGCTCCAGGACAAAACCAGCGCTGTTGAAAGGATTTAACAAACCAGCGCACCAAACAGGAAGATTCATAGCGACCAGCATCCCATCAAGAATTATAAGACCTTTAAACAGACAGGAAAATACAACTCGTGCCTAAAAGGAAAGCCAGTCAACAGGAAGGACCTAGAAGTGACAAGATGTTGGAATTAGCAGACATGGGTGTAGTTTGTGACACCACATATATCCAAGAAGGTAAAGGAAAACATGAACATGAGAGAAAAGTAGAATATATATATATTTTTTAAAAAATAAAGAGAAACCCATATAGAATTTCTGGAGATGAAAAATACTATATCTGAAGTGACACTTAGAAGGAAAGATCAGCAACCTTGACAATATTGACATTAGAAACCATCCAAAACAAGGCACAGAGAAAAAGAACCAGCGACAGATACATGAAACAATATCAGATAATATTTATTCACAGGAGATATTATCTTTTATGTAGAAAATCCTAAGGAAGGAATCTACAAAAAGCTCATAGACTAAAAAGTGAACTTAGCAAGATGGCAGACTACAAAGTCGATTTGCAAAATTAGTTGCATTTTTATGTACTAGCAACAAACAATTAGAGATAGAAATTTACAAAATAATACCTTCTGTAATAACATCAAAAATAGGAAATACTGAGGGATAAATTTGATAAAATATATGTAAGACCTGTAGAATGAAAACTATAAAACTGAAGATAAAAGCCTTAAATTGAAATAAATGTTCTTTGACCATTATTGTGAAAAGACTGTTTTGCCAAATTAATATATAAAGTGAATGCAACCTCAGTAAAAGTTGTAGCAGTCATTCTTGCAGAAAAACAGTTTTGAAAAAGAAGACTAATGTTGAAGGATTTAAACTACCTGATTTCAAGAGTTCTAGTGTAAAACTACAGTAAGCAGGACACTGTGGCATCTGTATAGAAATAAAAAACAGTGGAATAGAAAACCGAATCCAGAAAAAGATCCACACGTGGTTTTGATGAAAGTGCAAGATAATTCAGTGGGGAAAAGATATGTTGCTTTTAACAATGGGATCTGCATCTGTAAAACATGAACTTCAACCCTTATTACCTCACCATACACAAAAATTAATTTGGAATTTATTTAGGCTGGAATGTAAAACTATAAAACTTTTAGAGGAAAATAGAGAAAATCTGTGTATTCTAGGGTTAGGAAATTTTTTTTGTAGAGAGCACATTAAAAACCTAAAGAAAAAAGTCAATAAGTTGAACTTCATTCAATTAAATTTTTATTTTTTAACTCTGAGTTAAGAATGATGTTACATGACAAGGCCAGCCATATAGACTGAGAAGAATATTTACAAAATACCTCAGGAGATAACTTGTAGAAAAACAGTTTGAAAACATTTCATCAGAAAAGATACATGAATTGTACGTGAAAAGATGTTCAACATTAGTTATTAGGGAAATGCAAATTAAAGCTACAGGGAACCAAACTACACCAGAGCACACCCTCTGGAATGGCTGCAGTTAAAGACATGCTGCCAAGTGTTGGAGAAGTGGGGTGAGACAGAGGTGTCACAGTGTGCATTGCTGGGAAGCATGCCGCATTTCAGCCACTTTAGGAAACTGCTGACAGCATCTTACGAAGTTAGATATGCACCTATCAGCTACCTGGCAGTCCCTTCCTGCACCTTGATTTATGAGGAATGAAGGTGTATAGTCACACAAGTACTTAAACTCAACCGTTCATAGCTGCTTTTTCATCATAGCCAAGATTGGAAACATCCCAAGTGTCTTTCAGCTGGTGAATGGATAAGCTAACTGTGGGTCATCCATCCATTCAATGGAATACTGTTCAGCAGTGGAAAGGATTAAGCTACTGGTTCTTCCTGGCTCAGATGGTAAAGAACCCGCCTACCAATGCAGGTCTCCTTAAGAGATGTGGGTTCGATCCCTGGGTCAGGAAGATACCCTGGTGAAGGGATACTCCAGTATTCTTGCCTGGGAAATACCACGAACAGAGGAGTCTAATTGGCATAGTTCATTGGATTCAAAGAGTTGGACACAGCTGAGCAACTAACACATACAACAGTCTAAGTGGATCTCAAGTATTATGAAAAAGAAAGAATCACGGCACAGAAGATTCAGGCTCTATGATTCTTTCTAAATGAAATCCAGAAGATGAGTGGTTTGGGCTTCCTAAGTGGCATTGGTGACAAAGAACTCTCCTGCCAATGCAGGAAACTTAAGAAACGCGGGTTCAACCCTTGGGTCGGGAAGATTGCCTGGAGGAGGGCATGGTAGCCCACTCCAGTATTCTGGCCTGGAGAATCCCATGGACAGAGGAGCCCGGTGGGCTCCGTGGGGTCGCAGAGAGTCAGACACGACTGAAGTGACATGGCCCACACACATACTGGCAGGTGAGGGAATTTACACAGGGGCACAAGGGAACTTTCAGGTCACCACCATTGTCAGTGTGATGGTTGTGGTGGGTGCTGTTCATTTGCCGTGTGTCTGGGTACATACATGTTTCAAAACTCACCGAATTTTACACTTAACTGATTGTGTTTTGTGTCTAAATTGCATCTTAATAAAGCTGCTTCTAAGAAAAGAAGCACCCAAGGTACTCTCTAGGGTGTGGCCTTGGACATTGACAGGCTCTGCAAACTTGTTAGCTGACTTGAATATTGTCCTGGACAAAGGGATGACAGTTTTCAGTTCTGAAAAACCAGCCCAGTGATTCCTTAAGACGAAAGCATAATGAAAAGATATGCTTGTTAAAAAATCTACTCCTCACTGAATATGCAAAAATCTGAGAGGAAAGTAAGTTTATTTTCAGTCCAAATAACTCTTTAAAAGAAAAATGCCTCATATTTTTCAAAGTTTATCTTTGTTAAGCTCAACTCTTTTAAAATGTAAAAATCAGATAAGCTCTTCCTTCCTCTTTCTGGCAAAACAAAAATAACCAGCTGTGTTCAGCTTTCTGAATGTTGAGCTTTAAGCCAACTTTTTCACTCTCCTCTTTCACTTTCAACAAGAGGCTTTTTAGCTCCTCTTCCTTTCTGCCATAAGAGTGGTGTCATATGCATATCTGAGGTTATTGATATTTCTCCCAGCAATCTTGATTCCAGCTTGTGTTTCTTCCAGTCCAGCGTTTCTCATGATGTACTCTGCATATAAGTTAAATAAGCAGGGTGACAATATACAACCTTGATGTCCTCCTTTTCCTATTTGGAACCAGTCTGTTGTTCCATGTCCAGTTCTAACTATTGCCTCCTGACCTGCATACAGATTTCTCAAGAGGCAGGTCAGATGGGGAAACAGTAGAAACAGTGTCAGACTTTGTTTTTTTGGGCTCCAAAATCACTGCAGATGGTGACTGCAGCCATGAAATTAAAAGGCGCTTACTCCTTGGAAGAAAAGTTATGACCAACCTAGATAGTATATTCAAAAGCAGAGACATTACTTTGCCGACTAAGGTCCGTCTAGTCAAGGCTATGGTTTTTCCTGTGGTCATGTATGGATGTGAGAGTTGGACTGTGAAGAAGGCTGAGCGCCGAAGAATTGATGCTTTTGAACTGTGGTGTTGGAGAAGACTCTTGAGAGTCCCTTGGACTGCAAGGAGATCCAACCAGTCCATTCTGAGGGAGATCAACCCTGGGATTTCTTTGGAAGGAATGATGCTAAAACTGACGCTCCAATACTTTGGCCACCTCATGCGAAGATTTGACTCATTGGAAAAGACCCTGATGCTGGGAGGGATTGGGGGCAGGAGGAGAAAGGGATGACCGAGGATGAGATGGCTGGATGGCATCATGGACTCAATGGACGTGAGTCTGAGTGAACTCCGGGAGTTGGTGATGGACAGGGAGGCCTGGAGTGCTGCGATTCATGGGGTCACAAAGAGTCAGACACGACTGAGCGACTGAACTGAACTGAACCTCATTAAAGTCTACCCTAACTGTCGCTGAAAGCTAAGGAATGGGAGCCACCTCACTTGTGAGAAGGTGGGGTGTTCTGGGGAGTCGTTCTCTCCCTTAATGCCATGCTGGTAATTTGAATGGGCCCTTTGGCCCCCGGGTGTTTCTGACTTAACTAGGAGAAAGATAAACAGGAAGTGAGAACTTCTATGACAGATGCTTCACTGATGGCATCATCCCAGGCAGATCAGATTTAGATGCAGGATCCTGTCACTCATGCTGCTCAGAAAATCTTCAGGTGCCCCTAGTGATGTGTGTATTCCAGTTTGCAGACTGCTGCACTGGTGAGGGCATTCACTGTGACGATGGAGAAAAGTGTGGGTTTGAGAGAGTCAGAAGGCATGGAATTAACAGGATTTGCGGTAGTTTACTCTAAATTACTTTTCAGTGGGTTTACATTTGTGTAAGCATTAGGAATGTTATCAATCCAAAAAAACAAAAGTTAAAAAATATTAAGTTGACTGGAAATACTAAGTACTCTACATATCTTGTATTCTCTTTAAACTTGTATGTCATTTAATCATATCTGTTTAGGTGTGCGGTTACACTTGAGAAATACACACACACTGTCGTTTCTGCTAAAGCGTTTTCTGGCATCCCCTGTCACTCTAATGGCAGATATTCAGTTTAGGAAAGCTGTTGAATTTTTACTAAAGCAGGCCAGAAATTTAAGTTAGCTGGAGCAAGTTTTACTATCTCAGAAGTCCCTGTTTTCGTTTGTTTCTTATTTGTTTAGGATTAAGGTTGCATAAGAAACAGTCAATATATGCTTCTCAGAATAGAGATTTTATTGAGTGAAATTCTGAGTGGCATAATGAAGGTACAGAAGATCTTTTTATAGAAAGTTTAGTTTGAGGGAGACTAGTAAAGGGAATGGCTATCCACTCCGGTATTCTTGCCCACCAGGCTCCTCTGTCCATGGAATTCTCCAGGCAAGAATACTGGGCTGGGTTGCCATTTCCTTCTCCAGGGGATCTGCTCTATCTGGGGATCAAACTTAGATCTCTTGCATTACAGGCAGATCCTCTACCATCTGAGGCAGTGGGGAAGCCCAGTATAGGGTGTCCCAATTTAACTATACCACTGAGGAAAATGTAATACTTAAGAACCAGAGATTTTTCGGAAATCATTGAAAGGCCCCGGTTGACAAGTTATTTCAGTGATGAAAATCATGGCAGAGCTCACAGGCGTCTCAGTTTTCTTAGCGCTCAGTCTGTTGCTGCGGCAGTGTCGAGTTGGTGGCGTGATACAGCATGTGTTCTGAAAGAACGTTCATGGTAGATGCTCATCATTCACACACTGTCACTGTTCTCAGGTAACAGGCATAGCCTCTCAAAGTGTGAGGGGAGAGACATGAGTCTGCTATTCCCTCAATTTCATCTTCTCACTGGCCTCTCCTAGTCCATCTCATTGCTCTAGTATCATTCCAATGTTTAAAGATACGTGCTTTTACATAATATGGTGCTTTAACACAAGCTCTACTGAAGAAACAGCCATCTTTCCCCATTCTGGGATTGTGTGTAATCTCTTCAGTAGACTGATCAGTAAGTTTGACTAAATACTACTTTTTGCCATTTATGACATTTTGAACCTAACTTCAACGTGGAATTCCACTGTAGAGCCTGGGTATTAGACAATGAACTTGGGTGGAGGCGGGGTGGGTCCTGTGTTGAGAAAGGCAGTTTTTGATGTGTTATAGAAGTTTAGAAAGGGTATTCATTACTTGGTTCTACCTTTCTATGAATGTTATTCTTCCTTTTTCATATGCTTTTTTTCCCTCCTCTAGTTGTGGCAATTTATGATTATACAAAAGACAAGGAAGATGAGCTGTCCTTTCAGGAAGGAGCCATCATTTATGTCATCAAGAAGAATGACGATGGTTGGTATGAGGGAGTTATGAACGGAGTGACTGGGCTTTTTCCTGGGAATTACGTGGAGTCTATCATGCATTATTCTGAGTAAAGCTCAGCAGGGCTGTCTCCCTCACAGGAATAGTCAGGTCTTCCCAGATTATCGAAAGGCCCTGGGGATTCCCCTCCAGTGAAATGAATGAAGGATACAAATGACAAAAGCTACCTTTTTTTTTTTTTTTTTTTGGTTTATCCCTCAGTATTAAAACAAAAAGGCAAACTGAATTTGAACAATGGATCTTTCTGCCATCACTTATACTATGCTGAGCTGTTTGGATTGAAATAAAGTGACGGTTTCTGAATATATCAGAGGTATAACAGTGTAACTATGTGAAACAAATCAGGTTAAGACTGATTCAGAAAACAAATCTGGGATCTTTCTCAGGAATATTGTCCACCCTTGGGATTTCTCCTCCTGCGGAATCTGTGGCACTGGATGACCTGCAGTGCCCATGCTAAAGGTTAGCCGCGTGGCCCAGCGCGTGCCCCAGCCCCACACTTTCTTCCACTTGTATGAGGAGGGGGAACCAATATTTAAGTACCATACATAACCATTTTTGTAACTGTTTCAGATGACCTATTTCCTCTTCAGCACTGTAAATTCTGCATTTTCTCAGCACTTGAGTGCTCCGAACAAGTTAATGTTGAGCTGACTTGCATCCCTTCATGTTTCTCAGTTCGTAGATTATGAGATCGATTTGAGTCTCCATTCTGAGGGTGGTTTGGTCCTGCTGCTGCTGCTGCTGCTGCGTGAGACTGCATTGCTGCTGATGGCAGTGTACCCACAGGGGTGACGGTGCAGCCGGTTTCACGAGCTCAGGTGTGCGTGCCGAGGTAGACAGGAAGGCTCCTAAGGTTCTGGAGAGGTGAACGGTAGAAGTGCCCTGCTCACGAGGCATCCTAAACCCTGGCCTTAGGTGCTGTTTTGAGGAGTAGGATCTTAGAGGTCAGACCAACTATTTCTTTACTTCCTTCACTATTTAGGGAATGAAATTTTTTTTAATAGTTATTTTCAATTCTCTTGAGAGTCACTGGGAATACAAGGCTTGATCCTGTGCTCTCTGAATGTTATTAATGGCAAGTGTTAGCTACTGTTGAATTTGTTTACTCACTTAGAGAAGATAACTATTCCCCTGATTCTGTGTGATTGGCCTTTGCAGTAGCTGCTCTTGGTGAGAATCTGAACCTTATATTTCAGATTAAGAATAGTGGGATGAGTGGTATAAGGCCAAGTGCTTATCCAAGGTTTTTTTTTTTTCCATCTGCACAATTACAGCTTTGAATTCAGTGGAGTTTGGAAGGCAGATGACTTTAGTCATCTCTTCTGTAATAAGAGATACTGAAAAAACATCCCGGAGGCCTGGCTGTTTGGCAGGTGAATACTGTGACGAGGCACCAGCTCACAGGCCGCAGCTGCCATGGGTCCTTTCTAGTCTCAGTGACCTGGCCAGCAGGGAGCTCTGCCAGCTGACCTCCCAGGGCTGGGTGAAAGAAAGGTGAGAGGTGGCAGCTGTGTATATGTCAGACATGGGCCTTGAACACGACAGTGCAGGTGAGGAACGTGACTGAAAAGTGAGCAAGTGTCGTAGGTGTGAGGGAGTTCAGACAGTGTGGACAGAGCTAATACTCTATCTGGGAATCTATTACCAGAGCACAAAACGCATCACCATGTCACTGAGACCCGGATACAGTGTTTAAGATTTTTGTTTTAAAGTTGCAGGTTTTTTTCCTCACACATTGCAGTTAGCAAAGATTTCCCAGACACTGCATTTCATTTTCATGAACTTGCCTCCAGTACACTGTAAATTACACTTCATACTTTGTTAGGTCACCTTGATACCCTTAATTCCCTGCAATTCCGTCTTCCTTCAAAGTAATGGCCCTTGAGTGTCCTCTGAGCCTTCAGCTTCATTATGGATGCAACCAAGACTATACTTGGAGAGGTTAAACTTTTCCTAATGTTGGTGTGTAACTAGGAAAACTGTTTTGAAATTAGATGTTCAAAGTTATTTAAATAGTTTTTTGCTGAGAAAGCTTAGTGGACTAATAAAGCAGAAGGTCTCTCAAAATCCAGCAAATAGTTCCCACAGCTCCCACCTTCAGAAGCCCAGAAGGCACTGCGCATAAAGAGTTGGTGGTCAGCTTGCCCGTGGGACCCCTGCCGGACTGGGGAGCTGAGATTCCAGTGAAGACCTGCAGCACAGGGGTCCATGGGTCAGCTGATTTTCCCTATATTTTTTAGTATTAATGTGTGTGTAGTTTTTTGTTTTAAAAACACTGTTGGATTTTCTGCATATTTTAGCTTTTTTGTACAGTTTTAAATTCTATATATTGTTTTGGAAGGATACTATGTAATGATGATGGGCCAGGCTTAAAGTCATTGGAGACTTCTAATATTCCATAGGCTGCATGTTATTAATAGTCTGAGGGTAGTATCTGTTTTATTGTAAGTTCACCCCATTTTTAAATAAACAAGATGGTTGGTAGTAGGAATTCTAAACGAGTGCAGAAATCTTACATGCTACATAGTATTGTGGCAAAGGTGATTCGGGTATAAAATCTGCTGACCAGTAAGCAACCATTTTATTGGGCCAGAGGAGGTCCATTTCCTCTTGAAGTGTTTTTGACTTGTGTCCACTCTCTTTTGCCTTTAAAAAAAAAAAAAAAGAGGGAGAGATGTGACTTAAAAGTTGTTCCCTTTTTAAAAGTATTGGACAGGCCATGGGGATTTCAACAAAAGCATACTTTCTTGTTGACCTTATGACCTAGGCAGTAAATTGAAAACCAGAATCTTGTCGATCTAGATTTGAGAGATTGAGCCTGTTGTTTGAAATACATATGAATCCTTTAAGGTGTCTGGTCTATGCTTCCCGTCTTTTGCCGACTTGCTTACTTTCTTCTCCGGGGCCCTGCTATTCCTCCCATCTCCCGCAGCATTAAGGACTTGCTGCTTTTGCTGTGTTCCTAAGAGTCACTGGTGAGACGTTTTCATCCCTCCTCTTCTCCTCCTGTTGCTGTTCATTACCCAGCCAGAGAGACCTTTCTGTTTTCACAGTGGTCTCTGTAATGTAGCTGTG
This sequence comes from Aepyceros melampus, assembly GCA_006408695.1. Taxonomy (NCBI): domain Eukaryota; kingdom Metazoa; phylum Chordata; class Mammalia; order Artiodactyla; family Bovidae; genus Aepyceros; species Aepyceros melampus. The sequence goes on along the minus strand of SJXQ01007137.1, from coordinate 355,336 downwards.
CTCCTCAGCAATCTCATGATCACTAAGATTTTTCTGAGAGGCATGAAAACGATCGTAGTGTGCTTTTATCCTTTTATGCTCCCTTTTAGCAGGTGGCCATTCTGCATTAAGAACTGGTACTTTTCCTTTAACTACCTTTCTTCCTCTCTGGAGAGAGCATGGCATGACCTGGAGGCCACCTCTCTCTCTGAAAAGGCTTTGCTGGGGGAGCTAGCAGGTGGTGACACATCTTGGAAGAGAATGGGGATCCTGCGTCACTTCTCGTCTGGTTGCTTCTGAACTTCTTTGGCCAGAAACTCCTGATCGGTGTTAAGGTGATAATTTCCCTCACCTGATTTACTTTAGAGTTTTAGAGCTAGATGAAATTTCAGAAATTTTAGTTCAGTCTCACTTTACTGATGAGGTTAGATGTTTCATTTCAGGTTAACAGCTAGTTAACAACAGTAGAATCCCTGACTCAGCGCCTGGTATTCTTTCTGCAACTGTCTTAACTGTGTTATATGTTTATTTTAAAGTTCTACTTGATGTCTTCAGGAAGATACTTGAAAAGTTAACACTATGTTTCAATTAATACAATTCAAAGTGTTGTTTAAAGGAGTGTATTGAGTGCAGCCTTAATTAGTAAAAGTAATCTTCATTTTAACCCTTTTGAAACTACACTCAGTACAAATGGTCTTTTTCATTAGGTGTATGTAGCTAAAATGGTACAGTGTCTCAGCACTGGAAGGAGCAGCACAGCCTTATCTGAGAGCCTTAGAAAACAGTTCTTGAATGGAGGCAATGTGCTCATTACCTTAAGTTTATTTTGTGCTGAGCTTTGTTCCGATTTGAGAAACTCATACTTTAAAAAAAAATTGACAAATGACAGGGCCTGTGTATAAATGATCCTTGCTAAATATCTTGAGGTTTTTTGTAAAAAATCAAACAAAAAGCAGACAAAAAGCTTATTTTCACATTAAAATGGAAACGTCTTTTGCAAACTTTAGAATTCTATGGAAAAGCAGTTTTTATCATATTTTGTGTCCATGCATCTTTTTCTTAACAAAATAGTTTACAGAAAAGAATGTAAACAATTTGTGATCTGGCCAGTTGTGCTTACAGCTCCCAGAGGGAGGGTTGGTGTTACGCCTTCAGTAAAAACGATGTAGGAAAACCTGAGGGAGCATCTCTTGCCAGTAATGTTTCTTGTGTGTGCCATTAAACCACCTCCAGATAAGTTGGGGGAACATTTCACTTTTTAATTTTAAACTGTATTTGGAATTAATTGTTGCTGTGTACTAAGAACTTGGCCTAAATAAAATCCTACAAGGTATATCCGAATGTCTTGTGAACGTATTTCTGCAAGTAACCTTTTTTTGGCTGTGCCGTGCGGCATCTCAGTTCCCTGACCAGGGAGTGAACCCAAGTCACACCAATGAAAGCCTGGAATCCTTATCACTAGGTGGTAAGTTACAAGTGCTGGCCTGCTGCAGTCCATAGCGTCGCAAAGAGTTGGACACGACTGAGCTACTGAACTGAAGTTAAGTGTGTCAGAAAATCCTTCCCTGTTGCTCTGAATACTTTGTCCTTATTTTTGTTGTAAATGAACCTGAAGTTTTGATTACTTTTCACCAAATACATACAGTTCTTTTAATATAAAAAGGAAACCTTCTGTTTTTTGCCCTAATTTGGTAAATGGTAACACGACTGTAAATACATTCAAATCCACATTTACACATACCTTGACACGGCAGTCAATACATGATTGTGATACCAAGGCTTCCAAACAAAAAGTTCTTACCTAACTTGTTTAAAAGGGAAAAAATCTTGTTATTTTCAGTCGAACACATCAAATTATAGTTTACCTTCATGCTTTATGTGCGTGTTGCAATCTGTCTTGGGTACCTCAACATAAACAGCAAAACCAGGTTCTTACGGTGCCAATCCACAAACAGTCCAGTACAGTTCAGATGTTTAAATGAATCTATGTATTCTTTTTATTAAGGACTGGATAAGTTGACATAATGGAAACACGTAAATTACACTGACTGCATGACTACTGTCCTAAGCCATTACAATAGTTTACTGACAGTAACTTGGCAAGAATAAAGTAACCTGGAAAATAACTTAATCCAGCAGTAGAACAAAAACATCAGTAGTACTGAATATCTCTCTCATATATATATATATCTATATATAGGTTTAGCACAATCAGGGAGCAAGGCACATAATGAAATGAGTGTACATTTTAAGTAGAAGAAAATAATAGCAACAAAGCTGAAAGAAAACTGTAACTTCATCTTTACCGAGCTGTGCATAATCATCTGAATAATGTCCTCTATCCTGTACTTTTAATGCAGTTCCTTTTGCCTTTTTCATGCTTTAAAAAGGTATATTCCTACACTGTATATATTTATGGCAAAGCTCCCACAGCCTGGATGTTAGTGTGAGCCTTTACTCCATTTTTTTTTTTTTAAGAAATGGGAAGAGAGGGAGCAATCTCAGTTAAATGTGCAATTTTTCTTTAAAACAGTAAACAATGCTTTTATGACATTTACACAAGCTGATGTTCTAAATGTACATTTCTATAAAAGTTCACTAGTGGCTGACAATAAAATTAAGCAAAGTCATTTGAAACATTCCAGTTAATGCCTTTTTTTTTTCCCTAGGAGAAATTATTTACAAGTAGAGAGAAATATAGGAGGTGGTAATCATGAAAAACGGCAGTTTTTGGTATTAGGTTACAATAAACTTAACAAACAATGGACAGTTTGCAAAATGCAGATTTTGTTTAAGTGCCACAAGCATGTTCTGCTTAAGAGGTTGAGGCTTCAATTATGAGCTTGGTATTAATAGCCATCCATGTTCAACATTCATTCTGAACTTGGCCATCTTTTAAACATGTAGTATTCGCCATCACCCTGACCTGACTCACTTCTCTAAACGTCTTTGGTAGAAAGCAGCCAGACCTTGATTAGGCAGATGAAGCCATCTCTTGTGAGACAGTCACCTTTTCTGTTTCTGCACAAACTAGAAACACCTTCCTCCTTTCATTAGCACCTCAAAGTTTGCTTGTTAGATTTTTTTATGCTGTTCCTCCAAGAGAGTTCAAGGCACTGGGAAATACATAGCAGATGTTTTCTAAATGGTTTATACTTCAACAAGCAAAGAGCAAACCAATTTCCTTTAAATGTTTATCAAGTATATTGTGTTTAGCTTATTTTTACTTAGCAAGTGTAATTCTATAGCTAAATTTTGGATTTATTATACATATAGACCTTCTAAGGGCACAATTAAGAACTGAACACTTTTTACTTTGAGGGAGATTAGTAAAGAGGTAACAAGTCTTCCATTCAATTTTAAAAGGAAAATAAATCTTAATTCTTTACTACTTGCATCTCTCCATGGATCAAATCTCTACTTTGTGAGTGGGCAAACATTCCTATAGGGTCAGGAATAACTTGCTATATGTAAATAATGTGAAGTGTATAAAAAAACTTCAAGTGCCAAAAGGTTCTTGCAACATAAAATGATTTTTAGAAATAAACATCTTCTTATAAATGTACAAATCCAAATTATTTAAAGGAAGTCATTACACCTGTAATCACATAGGATCATACAGTTTTAATTGGTTTAAACAAAATCTGTGAGGTTATCAGATTACATAAGTTATAAATTGTTAGTTCTAAAGCCAACTACATAAAATCTACATGAAACAGTTTGGTAATATAGAAAACTAGGAAAAGGTTTTCTTGTTTAAAATCACCTTGTGTTTGTAACATAAAATTGCTTTTAACTGTGGGAAAAAGAGGGATAAGGGGTTCTGTTGGTGGCCTGATAGTCAAATCAATCCAACCATTACCTGAAGTTTTTTTCAGGCTCCTTATAGCCTATCATCCTTGACATGAATTTATTAGCAGTTGTATTCTCGGCTCCTATTAACCTTGACCTCAGAGTTGTTAACCTATTGGAATTATTCTTCATGATCCCCTCAATTCTGTTTACCTTTTAGATCTCCTTAGACTGCTTTTAGTGGCAAGTAAACTTACATGGAGATGGGGACTGCCGAGATAGTTCGCAGCCCGCCCTTAGCAGGCTATGCTGGCAGGGGGCTTGGGACAGTCTGTGGGACATTCCTCTGAGATGTTCTGATGTTTCCTGTAACTTCTGAAGAATCAGCAATCTTATCTTAAAAAGCCCCAGAAATAATAAACACCCAATTTTACAGTGAAGTGGGTACCTGTAAACCTTAAGAGTAGTTACTTTTTCCAAGAGCAGAATTCTACAGCAGCTAAGGAAAAAATGTATTTGGGTAATAAAAGCCAAGCTTCATATAGAATAACATAACTATGAACTTAATGTTTTAACAGAATACACTTTACTGCCCTTCAGAGTTGTTGCCAAAACTTTAAACATAGGTTGGATCCAATTTTGAAATTTTGTGGTACAAGTTAAGGATGTCACTAATTAGCAAGTCACTAGCTCTTAATAGGCACCTGTCTGCACTGTGCTCAACAGCAGGATACTATTCATTTTTCAGTACAGCCAAGCCAACTGACAAGACTTTCTTCCTTGACCTGGAGAAGCCTTGCTAGGTTAGAGGAGCTGAGCAGGAGGCAGTGGAAGGAGGCACAGTACCAGTGTCATCCGGCAGTGTTTTTCTTGAACACACCAGGGAAGAGGAGAGCCCAGATAACAGAAGTCTCCAAACCACATCCCAACAAAAATCCCAATTAAAAAAAAAGCCAGGGAGTAAAACTCTAGAAGTATATTTGAAGTATGATTTTGGTTTTTTTGATTCAGTTGTTTCACATAAAGAGGAAAAAAAAAAGTTGATTTTTTCCAAAGCCTTTGTCTTTGGAAAAATGTAAAGGGCAACAGCCTGTTGTCAAATAGTCACCAAGCCACTGACACAGTTCCTCTCCCTGGCTGTGTTCTCCTCGGTGTCCCTGGTGTTCTAAAGGATATCTGCTCTTTCAGGAAAATGATACACTAGAAGCAGCATCGGTTCAGTATGGCTACCGTCAGGACTGACACAAGCAAGAAGGCCCAGGAAATCCCCCGCTGGAAAAAAAAAAATGGATCTTACGGCTCAAATCAGGAGTGAAGGAAGACAGGAAACGTGGTTTCTTCCCTCAGGGAGAGCTGTCCATCCTTATATAGAAGACCACCATCACAATAAAAACCCTAAAATGAATGTTTACACCACTGGATTCAGAGTCTTAAAAGTCCTCTATCTCACAAATAAGGGTGATCCTTAGAAGATAAAGCTGTGGGCTGAAGACTGGGGAATCACTTCATTCATGAGTCACAGTGGCGCCTGGCAGTGTTATTCAAATGTACTCAAACCGCAGTGCATGCTTAAATGAACAATATAGATGTGGTAAAGGTCACTTCATAAGAATATCAAGCACATAAAACTTTGTGAACTGATCTCAAAATAAGGGTGATCCTTAGAAGATAAAGCTGTGGGCTGAAGACTGGGGAATCACTTCATTCATGAGTCACAGTGGCGCCTGGCAGTGTTATTCAAATGTACTCAAACCGCAGTGCATGCTTAAATGAACAATATAGATGTGGTAAAGGTCACTTCATAAGAATATCAAGCACATAAAACTTTGTGAACTGAGAAAGATCTAAAAAAGTATCTTTTAAAGAAGTAGGGCTATAACAAATGCACACTGATATATATTCTTATTGCTTTATAAACAGTATACAATCACATCCTGGAGATGTGACCATGGGGGGGGTGGGTTTCCACTTTCTCTGATGCAGTACTTTGTTGCAGAGTGAGAAATCCTGTGTACACAGCACAACCTTGCTAACTCTTGAATTATTTACCATCTCTGTCCCACTTTATGGACATCACTTTTTCCTTACAGATAGGGTCGAACACTTGTGCAGTTGCACTGGTGATACCTATTCACAACCGGCACAGATGTTCATTACAAGATATGCTAATTTATCACTGCTGGGGAGGTACTTTTTAATCTCCCGTTTAAGAGCAGTTCTAACGTTGGCCTAATGGTCAGTTTATCATCACAAATTGCTAAGTCAGTACACATTTCTCAAATACCAAGGAAAATTCAGAGGGGAAAATAAAACATCTAGAAGTACAGTGTGAAGCATATGGAATTATAGTGTGTCGTTCGAGCCATGTTCCATGTTACACCAAACTGCATATGCATAGTATGTAATGTCACCTACTGTCCTTGGACTACAGACTCCATCAGAATACCTGGTAACTTGGACAAATCTCTACAACTGGGCTACAAGCAAGGACCCTATTGTGCTCCGGTCACTATGGATGAAATCGTCTGAACACTCATTTTCCCCCCTCCCTCCATGATATCCCCATACTTAAGTGAATTCTTTGTATGCCACATTACCAGCTACAGAAAACCTAATGACAGCTGCACAGGGGCGTTTTCTCTTATCCATCCCTTCAAAGAGCAATTAAAAAAAAAAAAAGATGCATTTCAGAAGGTGATTTTGTTTTCCATTATGATGCAACATAATGGACAAAGGATGTGAGTATCTTATATAGCAGCTGTCTACGGATATCTAATATCAACACCCACTCACAGCACACACTATAAGGAGGTAACTGGTGACCCAAAGACACGCCGGGACAGCATTCTGAGGCTATCATGTTGGATAGTCTCTTACAATAAATCAAAGCAAAGACCGTGAAACCAAACTTGATGGAGCTTCACAAGCTCAAGGAAAGGATCCCAACAGGACAGAAAGAACTACAGGATGACAGCACTAGACATCCATGTGTTAGAGCAACGAGCTTACCCGTGAGGGTGCGTGCTTGATCCCGGCGGGGTCGTGGCAGCAGCACTGCAGCTAGAATGGTCTAGTTACACCACATAGTTACTGTTTCCTATGCACAACCACACTGATAAGTGTCTGAAAATTCCCCACACTGCACTATGACCCACTCTATGAAATGGATTCCTACTTAAAGTGCCCCTTCATGTAGAGAAATGTAGTGTCAAGCAGTTCTAACTTCAGCCAACTGGGCAAAAAAACAAAAGCCCCATAGATACACCAAACATTCTGGTTGTCTTCTCAAACTGAGAAATAGCACATTATACATCTATCCTTAATATATAATACACAACATGCACAGAAAGGCCGCACATGGACATTTATAAAATATCTTCTAAAGTCTTAAGTTTTTGGTCCAACCCAAGTGATAGATAACAGAAACCATAAGGGACAAGACATATATCCCCTTCCATGCCGCTGCCACCCGAAATACACAAAACTCATTTCCAGGTTAGGAGAGAATAAATAGAATCACTTTCAGCTATATATATACATATAGATATATGTATACATATATATACACATACACACGCTACCTACCTATGTATAGCTATATGTGTAACCCGCACATGTGTGTACACACACAGAGCTGAACACTACCTGAATAACGACAAACCAGGAGGCTCTGAACACCTGAATTCACAGTGATCAGGTGAGCTGATTGTAGAACTGATTACAGATTGCATGAAAATAAAATCCTAAGGTAGCTACCAATCTCTTGAGAGCTTGGTGTTCTGGTCTCTCTTGGGGGGAGCGGGAGGCGGTCCTCTCCGCAACGTTGCATAGCCTGATATATGACTGCCTCCGTAAGTGGCTTTCTGCTGCTCAGAAAGCAGTTCGGGGGGTGGCGGGGGCAATGCCATGTCATCCATGGTGGCTGTGGGTTCCGCTCTCGACACGCGGGAGGAGGAGAGCGAGCCGTGCCGGGTGATAGACTTGCGCTGCAGTGTCCTGTTGAGGTCAGCCAGGAAGCCAGGCTGGACACTAAGGCTGGATTTGGGCGAGGTGGGCACTTGCGGCACGACTGCGGCCGTGGCTGGCTGCTCCGAGATCTCGGCTTGAGTGAGGCGGGTGCTATCGTTCCGTTTGGGTCGCGTGGGCGGAGGGGCCTTCTTCACCGACGTTTTGGACCAGGGCTGCGGCTGCGGGTTAACAACGGCCACTTTTGGAGAGGTGCTTCCTGAGAACACTGCTGGGATGTCGATGGGGGGCAGAGGAAGCTCGGTTTCCGGCGGAGGGGGTGGGAAGTCAGAATCGGACGGAGGAGAAGGGAACTCCACCACCGAGTCCTTGCCGCGCCCGCTCAGCGCAGCTGCCTTCGCGGACAGGCATCCTTGCTGGAGCACCCCGGGAAGGTTAACTCCGGAAAGATGGAGTTTTCCTGGCTTGGGGGGCGCTGCTGGAGGTGGTGGGGTCTCCTTGCCGGGAGACCCCGAGGGTTCGGCTGGCGATGCGAACTTGCTGATTAGACTGTCCACTGAGGGTTTCTTGGGCTCAGGGTGCTCCGCACAGCTGCTGGATTTAATGCTGGAATTGCGCTGCGGGGTCGGGGGCGGTTTCTTTGCCCCGGGGCTGCAGGTTTTACTGGTCTTTTTGCCGGGAGAGCTGCTTTTGTCGGGGGCGGGGGCAGGAGCCGCTGTGGGTGTGGCTGGCGGCGGTGGTGGTGG
>SJXQ01007137.1:283809-345872 GCA_006408695.1 Aepyceros melampus | reverse complement strand
GGGGGCGGGGGCGGGAGGGGTGGTGAAGGCTGTGAGGCCGTGTAGGGGGTGACTAGCTTGGGCTGTGGGGATAAAGGGGGAATGAGTGAAGTGTAGGGTCGATTCACAGACTCCATTCTGGCCTAAAAGGGGTATAAAAAGGAGGTTGGGAGAGAGAAAACATAACAAAGAAAACAGTTACAGAGGTTAAGACTTGACTGTTAAACTAAAAAGCAAGGAATGAGACACATGCGTGAAAGGAGGCAGCAGCTGGTGACGGTAAAGATGGACACTGGCAGGAAGGCTAAAGTCCCACTCCCAGGGTAACGAGGGCATGGAGAGAATCTGTTTACCTAACAATCTTCTCAAATGCCTAGACTGCTTAAGCACCTGGGGATAATTTCCTGTAGCAAGTCTGTCTGGATGATGCCCTCTGCTTTCTGACCTCTAGTTTTCACACACCCTGCCCCGGGGCGAGCGCCAGGGCCTCGGAGCAGGGGACCGCCCCCTGGACTGTGGCAGAGGGAGCTGTGATGACCGAAGTCCACCTTTCAGTCCAGGACTGCATCCACATCAAGCAGATGCCTTAACTGGTTTAGGAGAGCTGCTGGAGGGCCTCCGGAAGAATGAGGATGGCTTTTTGATGCTAGTGAGCGGTATGAGTATGAGAATGTTCAGCAGGCGTGCACAGTCACACAGCAATGAATGAGCTTGACACACACACTCGTGTTCGTGTGAGACACTTGCATCCAACATGCACAGAAGTCCAGCAATGCAGGTAAAGAGGGGGTATTCTTTACATTTGTTTTACTGGAAAATACATAAAGAAATGCTTCATAAACATTACAGCTAAAGATCATAAAAATACCATACAGAAAAAGCCAGAAGAAAATGAGAGGAAACTTTGGAAGGCTAAAGGAAATGTATCAAGACACAGGAGCTAGAGTTTGCCAACAACCTACTGACCGGCCCACTGAGCACCTCTTGGCATGGCCCAAAGGCCCACACTCGGTCATTTATTTTATAGAGCTACTCATGCATGAATGCGGTTCAAGTGCTTCTGAAAGCAGAGGAAGGACTCTCTGCTTAGTAACTCTGGGTATATCTTTTGGGCTCTTTGAACAAACGGTGAGGATCCAAGATAAACCATCTGTTTCCAACTCATACATCTAATTAGCACTGGGAATACTTAGGTTAGTAGTCTAGAAGGCTCATGACAGTGCTGAGCTCTAGTGCCCATGAGGTCATTCACATGTTCCTTGAATAACTGCACATCAAAATAAAAGCATTAGTTTGCAAGATCTGGTTACAGTCACCCAGGTTAATGTGCTTCCAAAGAACAGGCCCTGACCTTAACTTGACCCTGTCTTGGCTGCTGCAGGGGTGGAGAACTTAGCTGTGCTGGCCTTCTCATTTGGCACCTGAGACTGTGGTAACAAGGAGAAGAAACATACAGGGGGTCAAGACTCAAGCTCAGTGTCACTGCCGTGTGGCAGAGTTCATGGTCCTTCTGAAGCTGTGTGCCACGAGACACTCTGCTTGATCACAGACCGTGTGGACCCTTTGCTTCCTTGGCCTTTCTCCTAACAGTTGGCTGGTTCTGCCGTTTAAAATGCATGTGGATGACACCATTAAGTTCGGTAAGGTAAAGGACTTTTCTTTAGGCACCTGAATTTTGTAAGCGCAGCTTCTCAACAATATATATGGACTATCAGCACCAGATAGTGCTGTTCCATTCAAATTGATTAAATATGTGAAGGAAAAAAATTCCTTAAAAGTCTGAGCCTCTGGTAAGGGGGTTAAACTGTCATTGTCTTGAGAATTTAGGTTATTAGCACCAATTCTCAAATATTTATTCCTAAGAGAAGGTGTCGGAGAAGGCAATGGCACCCCACTCCAGTACTCTTGCCTGGAAAATCCCATGGATGGAGGAGCCTGGTAGGCTGCAGTCCATGGGGTCGCTAGGAGTCGGACACGACTGAGTGACTTCACTTTACTTTTCACTTTCATGCATTGGAGAAGGAAATGGCAACCCATTCCAGTGTTCTTGCCTGGAGAATCCCAGGGACGGGGGAGCCTGGTGGGCTGCCATCTCTGGGGTTGCACAGAGTCGGACACGACTGAAGCGACTTAGCACTTAGCAAGAGAAGGTGTTCCACCCCACACTGGGCTACCTATGCCTCCTCCACCTTCCCCAAGTCCAGTTAATCAATCACATATGGAAATAAAGGAATAAATTGAGGGGAAATATCCATTTAACTCTCACTGAACGTATTGTGTAAGTGATTCAGAGAAAAACAAAAGTCAAAATGATTTTTGGATGAAAACAAGGCCAGACGGGGCAAGCTCCTGGCTCCTGGCCTCGGCGTGTGCCCGCGCCGCTGAGAGTGGCACCACCACGGCCCTCAGGACACCAGAGACAGTGTGACATGGCGAACCAAAGAACCTCTCTGTTTCTAAGCAGCCTTGCAATGATTATACTTGTCTTCCAGCGTCAATGAACAACCTTCTATGCAAGGCTTGGGGGTCCAATATTTTAAGGGGATTAATGGGAATTGAGTCTTCCACATAAACTGTAAATTGAGAAAAATTCACCCAATGTGCAAAGAAATGCCAAAAAGCATAAAAGAAAAGGAGTCTGAATAAGCTAATAGCCAATAAAGTAACAATCAACTCTTAGCAGTTTCTCTGGAACAACAGCAAGGCACTGGCACTAGAGGGTGTTGTTGCTCCATCGAATTGAGAGAGGAAACGGGGAGATTGTTATTTCTTAAAATTCTGAGCCACTGATAAAACTGCTAGGTGTTGTTGTTTTGAGATCTTAGATCATCAGAGCCAATTCATAAATATCCATTTCTGAGAAGCAAAGGAAGAATACTGAGATAAGGCCAAGAAAGATTCCTAATGAAGGAATAAAAGAGCACTACGCTCCCCCGCTTCCCCCGCCTCAGAAGACTGGAGAGGCGTCCCCTCTACCCTGACCTGAGCGCATTACCTTGCTGGACTCTTCCAGCTGCTGCCTCGCTTCCAGGCCTCAGAGAAGATGGAGCTCACCCTGCTCTGGGAACGGACGTGTCCTGTCGGCTGGGTGTCAGACACTCCACTGTCAGACTGATTGGAGTGATTGGACTGAGATTCTGTTTGAAACATTTTCAAAAGTCAGATTAAGTAAGTATTGTGACAGTATGAATATGCACGTTTGTATAAAGCTTTCACTCTAGATTAGACAGGATGCAGAATGGCAAGTTACTTTCACCTGACCCATTTCACACAGACACGGCCCTTGTTTTCCACTAGAAAACCTCTCGCATCCTAGGGCAAACAGGAGATCTCGATTCTTTTTAAACTGCTCATCAGGAGAAACCGATAATTACAACAAAACGTTCATGTAACATTATTGGTATCCTGACAACCTATCTTGTAAGAACTCCTAGCAAGTAAGAAAATTAATGAACTATGAATCGAAGAGTGGTTTTTTTTAAAAACATATCTTCATTACATTTGAGAATCGATCTTTTTACATTGAGAATCGATCTTTTTACATAACCCTGGCTCCAGGTCATCTCAGACTTCTCACTTATGAATTCAGATCTATACATGATGATTACTGCTTTTATCCCAGCAATGAACAATACTGAGAATTTGACTGCCAAGTGAGAAGTGTGTTTCCTAGGGTTTTGGGTGTTGGCACCACAATGAAGCAGTTGTGCCACAGGCTGGCTTCCTGAAGGGCACAGAGACATCTTCAAGGGCCCTGGGAATGGCTGAGGATACAGTGGAATCTGACTGACATCTACGGTGAGGGAACTAAAAAGATAATTTCGCTGGACACCAAGTCAGGTGAGGTAACCTTATGGGAGCACCCAGTCCAATGTCTGGCATCTGGTCGGAGAATCTAATGTAAAAGCTAGTCCCGCTTCTCTGTGAGAAGAGGATATGATTACACTGCAGTATTAAATAAGTCCAGCCAAATTAATCAAAATACTGCAAAGATATTAGCCACAAACTCCTTTAGATAAATTTAAGACAGTATCTTCAGGTAAAAAATATAAGCAATAGAGGATAAAACCAACTATTTTCTTAATAGTTTAGTATCTGAGTAGAATAGGGTAATCTAGAGGAGATTAAAGGACAGCAACCTATAAGACAAGAGGCTGGAACATGTAGCTTCTTGAGCTCTCTTCACATGAATGTATATGATTTTGCAATTTACACTTAAAAGTCTTCCTCAGTTCAGTTCAGTCGCTCAGTCGTGTCCGATTCTTTGCGACCCCATGAATGGCAGCACGCCAGGCCTCCCTGTCCATCACCAACTCCCGGAGTTCACTCAAACTCACATCCATCAAATCAGTGATGCCATGCAGCCATCTCATCCTCTGGCGTCCTCTTCTCCTCCTGCCCCCAATCCCTCCCAGTATCTAATACTTAGTATATACAGACAGATGACTCTGGAGTGGGAAAAGGCACTGTATCACTTCATAAAATACCTTTGGAAGCACCCAAATTAAGTGCTGCATAAATTTTTAAAATATACATCTTTTTTCTCAATCTTCCTCTTATTCCATTTTCTATAACCCTACTTGTGATACAGTCTTCTTACTTTGCCTTTCCTAACCCACTGCCACAAAGGTTTCTTCCTCCCAATTTAATAAACATTTTATTTTAGAACAGTTATAGGTTTATAGAAAAGCTGCAAAGCCAGCCCAGAGTTCCTACATACCTAGCGCCCAGTTTACCTCATTAACGTTATAATATTCTAGTCCACGTGTCACGACTAAGGAACCAATACTCGATATTAGCTAAACTCCAAACTTTACTTGGATGTCACTAGTTTTTCCACAATTTCCATTTTCTGATCAAGGATCTCATCCAGGTTACCACATTACAGACAGCTGTCATGTCACATCTATGACAGTTTCTCAGACTTTCCTTGTTGATGACCATGACAGTTTTGAGAAATACTGGTCAGGGTTTCTGCAGCATGCCTCTTGATTTTTATTTGTCTGATGTCTTTTCTTTGAAGTTATGGGATTTAGGGAGGAAGACCGAGAGAGGGAAAATCCAGTCCCATCACACTGCACCAAGGGTACAAGCTATCAATGACTGATGACCCTGGTCAGCTGGCCAGGGTGCTGGCCGGCTCCTTACTGCAAAGTTATGTGTCCTGCTCTGCTCTTAGGGAGCAAGTCACTTTGCACAGCCCACAGTTAACGAGGGGGGTGTTAGGCTCTACCTCCTCAAGGGTGGAATATCTGCATAAATCACTTAGAAATCTACAGGATATTGGTCTCTTCTTCTCCATTTATTTAATTCAATTATTTATTTATATCCCCATGGACTGCTGGCTATTTCTTTTATAATTTGGAGTATAAACTGAGCGACTTCCCTTTCACTTTTCACTTTCATGCATTGGAGAAGGAAATGGCAACCCACTCCAGTGTTCTTGCCTGGAGAATTCCAGGGACGGGGGAGCCTGGTGGGCTGCCGTCTATGGGGTTGCACAGGGTCGGACACGACTGAAGCGACTCAGCAGCAGCAGCAGCAGCAGCAGAGCCCTATCCTATGTTACCTTGTTGCTCGAATTTTTCCAGCTTTGGCTACTGGAGCTCTCGTAGGTTGAGTCCTGTGTCCCTTTTTACAGACTCCCATCCCTGTGTTCTTTTGAGCACGTCAACACACAATGCTCCAGGCTCATCTTATATATTCCCTGCCACAGCCCTAGAATCAGCCACTCACCAGAGCCCTGGCTCCTTTGTTTTAGAAAATGGCATTGAGAAACCAAGGTCGAGGCTTTTGGTATTCTCATTGCTACTGGGCTGTCACTGCTTCTAGCCCTCTAGGTGGACAGAACCAAAGAGTATATGTGTGGAAACTAGCCCATGTGTGACACATTCACAATGTGTTTCTGTGTACTTACTTAGGGATGAGATCTAGTCATATAGTTTCTAAATCAAATAAATATTTAATTATTTCATAATGTAGGCCATTAGAACAAAAAAGTATGCTTTTAGATGATACAGATATCATTTATGGAACTTTTGAAGGAAAAGAAGCCTTTATTTTAAGATGTGATCATAGCATTCTGTTTAAAGGATGTGGGAATCTGAAAATAAGCACCTTTTTAGTATCACTGATTTCCTCTGAAAACTTTAGAAAGTTTGACTTAAACAGCTTCCTTAACTGTTGATACTGAACAAATTCTAGTTGTTTTCACTCCACTGAAACGTCAGGAAACCTGTGGGGATTGAAGGGCAGTTTCATGATGATTCTGAGTACTCTTCTCCAAGCAACTTTCTATTCCCAGTTGTGCATCAACACTTGCTTTCAGTAATATGATTTTTAAAGAAACTTCATAACAAAACTCTTGGCTTTACCACTTCATATACTGGTTTTCCATTTCAAAACATGATGGGAACTAGGCCATGATATTGTCTGCTCTAATAATTAAAAAAAAAAATAGCACATGTGCCTACTGATTAAAATTTAGAAATTATGCACAGCCCTAGTTTTAAAAAAACCACTCTGAGATAACCGAGTTTCCTATCAGTCACTATAGACACCTTCCTGTTGGTAGTAGAGTTCTTGGGGCATTTGATCCTACCTGGGATGCTGGAAGAACTAGATCCTGATTTAATGCTGGAGCTGGATAAGGAAGTCCAATCATAAGCCGATTCTGTCCTCTTCAAAGCTTCCTGATAGTTCATGTAGAGCTGCTTCCCATACTAAACAGAAGGCAGTAAATGAGCACATCCGAACTTTACTGGGTATGATATGCGTGTATGGGGTAGGAAAAGGGGATACATTTCTGTTTACTGATTCAAAGTTTGTATTAAAATTAATACCTTATAATACTTCAAAAATTCTTTGAATAGCAGTAAATTAGAATCTACTCTCATCTGTCCTCATTTTTAGAAAGGCAGCAAGAAGTTAATACTTGATCCTGTTTAGGTTCATTATCAACATAAATATTTTTTCAGTTATTTTTAAAGCAACTTTGATTTTATATCTATAATAAATTTTATTTTTAGTTACTTAAAAGTGAATAAATATCCTTTCAAGGACTACATATCATCTTTAAGGTGTCTTTAAAAAAATTTTTTTAAGATTTCTTTTTAGAGCACTTTTAGGCTCACAGCAAAATTGAGAAGAGAGTAGACTTCCCATGTACATTCGCAGCGTCTCCCATTATTAACATTATCTACTAGAGTAGTACATTTGTTATAATCACTTAGCCCACATGGACACCTGAGGTTTCCTTAGGTTCATTCTTAGTGCTTACATTCTATGGGTCTGGACAAGTATATAAGGACATGTATCTACCATTGTAGTATTGTACAGAGTATAAATATTTTCACTGCCCGGAAAATGTTTCACAATCCACCTATATTCATTTTCCCCCCAAACCCAAGGCAGCTGAATTAAAAAAAAAATTCTTTTATTCAGGCTAAACTCTGCTATATAACCACCATATAGTGCACTCTCCAAAGCCAAAATAAATCACTTGGGTGCTATATAAGATTTTACCAGCAGTATTATTCCTTGGATGCCAGCTGGTAAAAGTTTATCCCCATCACCGAGAAAAAACACACTTAAATCATGAAACTTAGGCCTGAGAGACTGAGACACTGGCAAAGTTATGAATATGAAACAAACAATAATTGTCATGACAACCAAAACCATATCATTAAATACCCATCATTCCATTGTCAAACCAAAAGAAAACCTACCTTTGCGATGCGGATACCATTGACCCACTGGTGCAGGGTCCTCATGTCATCACAGCAAAGATATTTGATGTACTGAGATTTCTTCTGGATCTGTGGATGCTGCAAGATTAAAGGCAAAACCCAACTAAGTCCCCTGGAGAAACAAGAGATAAATTCTATGAAAGCTTAAACATATCCTGACAAATTACAGGTCACTGGAATAATGCCCAAATCATTACCTCTTAAACATCCATAAGGTTGAATAAAATGGTCCTAAGTATTGGTCCTAAGTAAATGGTCCTAACAAACAAGGAGGCAACTTGTGTTAAATTTTAGGCCAAGATGTTGAAAGTTAAAAAAAAAAAAATCCTTCCCATCATGGAAAACTCCAAAATAGCCCTTTCTACCTTTCAAAGGAACAAGTCTACCAAGGTTAACAAAGACAGTGAAATTTTAAATCTATAATGGAAGTGAATGAATGAATGAACTGAAATCATGGAATCAGAAAACTCCAAATGAGAGTCTTTGGTAAAGCTTCCTGTGCGTCTCTGGAGGGGAACACCTGGGCGGAGAGGAAGCTCAGGACACAGCACCTGAAGGGCAACGGCGCTCACACCTGTGGCTGTGCTGCTCCCTGCCGTGGACTGAGCATCACTCTGCAGGCCCCTCTACTGCAGCATGTACTTTTTGGTTGAGGCTTGGATGGGAGGTGACTGACTTGACCTTGGCTACAAAATCTAAGTGTGAGAATACTCAAAGTATTTTAACTCCATTGAGCCACAACCTCTAGTTCCCTGGGAAGAAAAACCCTAAATCACACTTGGTTCTGGATTTAATGACTATTAATTACTACCTCTCTTTTCAGTGGAAAAATCTTATTTCACCTGGAGAAATATTGAAATTTATGTTCAATTACAAGAGTCTGTATAAATTCTCCAACGAAATGTTTGTTGTGAAAACCCATGAGAGCAATAAAATAAGCAATTTTATAAGTTTTCGATGCAGCAGGAAAATTTGGCCACAAATATAAGTTATGTATATCTGCAGTGTTAAAAATCCCTCTGGTTGCCGAGAGAACTGTAAATCCATCTATTCCATTCTATACATTGCTTTATAGAGCTCATCCTCAATGAGAAAACATTTAATCTCAAAGCCAGTTTAGTTATTGAAGGCTGCAGTCGGAATTTTAAACAATTAAGCTGTCAACAGTAACAGGTTAGCAAAACAATACTTAGCAGTTTTCCCCGATAGTACAGGCTCCACAGCCTTCTCTTGGATCGAGTCCCTTGCCCTTATTGTGTGCTCAGTCACTCAGTTGTGTTTCTTTGTGGTCCCATGGACTGTAGCCCTGCCAGGCTCCTGTGCCCATGGAAAATACTGTGCCTTAGTATTATCAAGAATACTAGAGAGGGTTGCCATTTCCTATCCCAGGAGATCCTCCTGCCCAGAGATCGAACTTGAGTCATTTGTATCTCCTGCACTGGCAGGTGGATTCTTTACCACTAGTGCTATCTGGGAAGACAAGATCCTTGTAAGTCATAATAAACCAGCATAGCAATCTTGCAAGAGCAAAGGACAGGTAGAGGTGTATGTATTTTTCTATAAAAGAAGGATGGGGAATTTGATTCACTCACTCATTCAAGCAACATTTAATGGACAAGAACTACCTGTCAGCTGCTTGAAGTAGGTGTTGGGCTACAGCCTGCATAACATAGAAGGGTCCACAGATCATGAAGAAGATACAATGAGCTGACTGAAAGTGTTTTCTTTAGTGTTGCCAACTAGGGCTCAAAGAGCTGTTCTTCATCTCCTGCTTCCCTGAGGCTGCAGGATGGCTCTGAGCCCTTATCGCCACACCCTCTCTTTACAGTGATTTACAAACCATCCTCCCCTGATTCCTTCCATTTCCCAGAAGGCAGTTATACCATACATGGGTGCTCAACTGTAGCAGCGGCTTGCCTGTGCGTATGTGTGTGTTCTCATCATTCTGTACAAGGGAGTGTTTTTTCATCAATACAACATAGAAAACCAGAGAGATGATCCTCTTTCTTTCTCTCTGCCTCTCTCTAACCTGAGAATCTAAATACTTCCCTGAAGAGAACTCTGATATGACTGAGTATCTACAGGTAACTTCATTTTAGGACCTCAAGAATGCTTTTTCAACTGCCCACAAAATAAAGACATTCCTTCTACAGCCTTCATTTTGGTCATCCAGCCTCTGCACCAGTACCTTAGGAGGTAACCTGTTCCTCTAGTATATTGTTACTGTATTTAAAGCGGCATTTATCGAGCACTTAGTATATACCAGGCATTATTAGGCTGAGTAACTCACATATATTAGCTCATCCCACCCTCATGAACAACCCCCCAAGAGTTACATAATGTTTCCACTATATGAGAAGAAACTGAGGGACAAAAGGGTTAAGATTGCATTCAAAGCTGCTCACCAATAAGTGAAGGAATCATATTTGAAACCATGCCATCTCATTCCAGGGCCTAGACTATTAATGTCACACTACTGCTTTATTATGCTTTATTTATGTTAGCTTCCCTGGTAGCTCAGATGGTAAAGTGTCTGCCTGCAATGCAGGAGACCCAGGTTCAATCCCTGGGTTGGGAAGATCCCCCAGAGAAGGAAATGGCAATCCACTTGCCTGGGAAATCCCATGGATCAAGGAACCTGATGGGCTACAGTCCATGGGGTCGCAAAAGAGTCAGCCACGACTGAGTGACTTCACTTTGTACTGCTTGTCTAAATTTGCTGCCTTACTCCTTTTTACCCAACACTATTATTCCACCACTTTAAAAATCACACAAGAGCTAAGAGTGAGTAGGGAGGAGACATTCTTTGCTAAAAACTGGAAGCTCGACATTTAGATTTCTTAAAGACTCCAAAGAGAATACAGGCGTACCTCGTTTTACTGTACTTTCCCTTGGTACACTTTGTAGTTACTGTTTTTTTAAAAAACAAATTGAAAGTTTGTGACAACCCTGCCTGGAGCAGGGCTACTGGTGTCATTTTTCCAACAGCATTTCCTCACTTCATGCCTCGGTGTCACATTTGGATAATTCTTGCAAAATTCCGAACTTCTACGTTATTATCAAATTTTTATTGTGATCTGTGATCAGTGATCTTTGCTGTTACTATGACGATGGGCTGAAGGCTCAGATGATGGTTAGCATTTTTAGCAATAAAGCATTTTAAAATTAAGGTATGCACATTGTGTTTTCTTTTTTTACAGACATAATGCTGTTGCACACTTTAAATATATTCATTGGGAAACCACAAAATTCATATAATTTGCTTTACTGTGATATTCACTTTACTACAGTGGTCTGGAACTGCACTCACAGCAACTCTGAGTTAAGACTGTATATAATGAAAATGCTCCACCCCCTCCAAAATGAACAGCTATTAAAAAAGAAAGGTTATCATTTGATTTTTTAAATTATGTTGATTTGGAAAGTTTGCATTCTTTGACAAAAGCAAAAAAATTGAGAAATAAAAACACTTAAAAATAGAATTAAGAAATTTTGGATTACTATCATGCCCTCAGATTATTTTTCTCTATGTATGCCAGAAATTAGAATGAGACAGACAATTCCTAAAATTCTGTAACTGAAACTGAAAAGTGATGCTCTAAAATCTTGGTCCAAGTGCCAAAAGAAAATATTGAATATACATAAATCCATTTGTTACTCTGGAAATACATATAGACCTGAAAATCAATTCTCTCAACTAACATGCTAGAAACTAAAAAATAAGACTATAAACTCCACCTTATTACTTCCAGGATTATCATTATAGTATCTTTTTATTAATAATAGTGTTTGAGAAGTTCATGCTCATATTCTATCCCTAAATCCTGACCATTTTTTTCCTTCTCATCTAACATATTAAATTACTTTGTCTCACTTCTCAAGGGATGAAAATTTAGTCCTAGCTAAGATGACTCTATTCCAACAATTACTGTGGTTATATGTATTTTTAAAACTCGGGTTTCCTTTAAGAACTTAATTATACATGCATATACATGTCTCCCAAGTGAGTATGTCTTTCAGATAATATATCAACATATATTCTGTTTATTTCTATACTGCCAAATTTCATGAATCATCTCTTCCCATCATTATTATTTTCATTATTATCTTTAAAAAACTAATTACCAAATAATGTGTTTTATGAATTCCTACAAGTGTGTATCTATTTCCTGTCTCCTGCACTTTACTGGAAGGATTCAGACTGTCATTATAACCCAGAGCTGACAAAGGGGATCAGGCCCTTACAAATACTTCCATTTGCATTTGTATCGACCCTGTGTGGCAGCATTTTTTGGTTTGTCAGAACTCATATGTTCAAGAATAAAAATACCTACATAGGCAAAAGCTAGTGCAAGTTTATAAGGAAAAAAGACATGTCTTAAATACTAATAGTTGAGTGAAAGTCGCTCAGTCGTGTCCGACTCTGCGACCCCATGGACTACACAGTCCATGGAATTCTCCAGGCCAAATACTTGGATTGGGTAGCCTTTCCCTTCTCCGGGGGATCTTCCCAATCCAGAGATCGAACCCAGGTCTCCTGCACTGCAGGCAGATTCTTTACCAGCCGAGCCACAAGGGAAGCCCAATAGTTGAGCGGTCTCAGTCAAAATGATCCCTTAAACAGGTTTCCATGTGTGGAAAATGGGGACTCTAGATCAGACTTGTGAGATGGATGCATATAGTGTTCCAGGGCAGTACCTTCCACCCTGGTTCTTTAGAAAATGGTGGTCATTATCTTTATTATTATCTACATTCAGTGGTATGCTGTTTTTTCAGTTCAATACATTAAATATTCCTAGGTAGAGAGATAAGTATGGAGACTAGTTTAACCTATTTTACTAGAGGAGTTTCCCTGGTAGCTCAGATGGTAAAGAATCTGCCTGCAATCCACGAGACCTGGTTTCAATCCCTGGGTTTGGAAGGGCCCCTGAAGAAGGGAAAGGCTACCCACTCCAAGTATTCTGGCCTGGAGAATTTCATGGACTATGTAGTCCATGGGGTCGCAAAGAGTTGGACACAACATAGCAACTTTCACTCAACTAGTGAAAGTGGGATTGGTTACCCACTCCATTATTCTTGCCTGGAGAATCCCATAGGCAGAGGGGCCTGGTGGGCTACAGTCCACGGGGGTCACAAAGAGTTGGACACAACTGAGCGACTTATGACCAACCTAGATAGCATATTGAAAAGCAGAGACATTACTTTGACCACAAAGGCCCGTCTAGTCAAGGCTATGGTTTTTCCAGTGGTCATGTATGGATGTGAGAGTTGGACTGTGAAGAAAGCTGAGTGCCAAAGAATTGATGCTTTTGATCTGTGGTGTTGGAGAAGACTCTTGAGAGTCCCTTGGACTGCAAGGAGATCCAACCAGTCCATCCTAAAGATCAGTCCTGGATGTTCTTTGGAAGGAATGATGCTAAAGCTGAAACTCCCATACCTTGGCCACCTCATGTGAAGAGTTGACTCATTGGAAAAGACTGATGCTAGGAGGATTGGGGGCAGGAGGAGAAGGGGACGACAGGATGAGATAGCTGGATGGCATCACTGACTTGATGGATATGAGTTTGGGTGAACTCCGAGAGTTGGTGATGGACAGGGAGGCCTGGCGTGCTGCAATTTATGGGGCGCAAAGAGTCGGACACGACTAAGCGACTGAACGGAACTGAGCGACTAACACACACATACACACACTCTTTACTAGAAGCAAATGTGAAGCATACAAATCATTATTATAAAAACAAACCAATAAACCCTTGGAACAAAAATATTCTTAACCTAAGAATTCTGTGAGCTGCAAAAAGGCTTAAAATACTAGTCAATGGTCCTGCTTACAACTGGCCCTAACAGACACAGCTGGCTACCTTCCCCAAGGCTTTATTCTCCTCCCTACCTCTTTTCTGACTGAGCCCCAGTGTGTCTGGATTCACCTCAGAGAGTGAATTCTGACTAATGTAAACCAAAAATGGTGGCTTTGTTCCTTGCCAGTGATTAGTGTAGGAGGGCACGTTACTCTAGGCCAATGACCCTCAAGGAGCGGGCTGTTGGAGGAGATCCTGGGAAATACTTCCTTCCTCTTAAAAATAAAAAAGACAAATGGAGGGGGGAAATAGTCCCTCTTCCTCTGCTGGATTTTGCTGGGTCTGAGAATAAGCTGATATGCAGAAGACTGAACAGGGAAAGATGGAAAGAACTTGGGTCCTCACTGACAACTCTGAGCCACTTACTGCCTCCGTGTTATGAGACCCCCAAGTAACTTTCATTTATATTTACCTTGTAAGAAATTAAAGCTGAGAAAAAGTCAAATGTAAGAATATGTAACAAATATACATTCCACTACCCAGAGCAGCAAAGATATCAACACATGTGATGTAACCTCTTAGAAGACTCCATTATACACCTGTGTGAGAATGAGAGTATAAAAGGCAAGTAACATCTTAGCATTACTAGAAGAATAACTTTGATATCATGGGTCCCTTGACAAAGTTCTTAGGGACTCCAGGGACCCTGAACCCATTTTGAAAACTGCTGGATTAAGCTACTTTATATTAACTTAAAAAAAATTATTTGCTACTGTAACTAAATGATATAGAGTTTTCTCCAAAAATGATCACTTAATGAAGGGTTACCATTATAACACACCTAATTTTATCAAAGCAATCAAAACTCTACCCCCAAACCCTAAACAATCACCGTCTCAACCCAAGTGACAATTCTTAGACAAAAACAAAGATGATATAAACACGCAGACCTAAGTAGTTACCAAGGGGATCTGGGATGGAACCAATGAGAAAAAACTTAATCCCCATAACTATATTGAACTTTTTAATGCTACCTTTTCCTAATGTTGCAATTTATCAATAAAATTCAGTAAAAATGTAAGTTCTCAAAAGTTCAAATATGTTAAGTGTGAGAAACTCAAAAGTTTGGATAAAGGGGGAAAAAAAAATCACTAAAAACAGGTCATAATACATGCCTGGGCTACCAGGGCCACGGTTCAGGAGAAAAGGGAGACAAGAATTATTTCTTGACTGGATGAAAGGCAGTCTACTTTGAACTCTCAGGCACAGCGTCCTCTGATGGTTTCTCTGAGTTAGTATAGGAAAAGAACTAAAATACACAAATATCTATGTTCCTTCCTCACTTCACCCCATATGTGGCTCTAAGTTTTCCTAAAATAAGGCTGCTATTAAATGAAAGTCTCAAATTTATAATCTAATCCATTTTATATATTATGACTCAAAGCTTATAATTCAGTACCCATTTCCCAGTATCATCACTCTAACCAGGGTCAGCTACGGAACAGCACAGCTTCCTTCCTTCCTCCCCCTCTCCTTCCCTCCCTTCCTTTCTCTCTTCATTTACTTTATTGGCTTTGCCTCTTGGCTTGTGGGATCTTAATCCCGATTAGGGATTGAGCCTGGGCCGAGCAGTGAAAGTGCCAAATCCTAACCAATGGACTGCAAAGGAAGTCCTTTAACCATTCCTTTAAAAACCTACACACTATAGAATAAAGCAAAAATAGTATACTCAATGAGACCCAAATTATTCTAAGACGTCCAGAAACCTTCTCTATGTCTAACATCAATTAAAATTCCTAAAAGAGACACGTTTACCTTGAGCACCAGACAATAGTCTGTAGGAGCTTTGTATTTGTTCCGATAGTCCTGTCCATAGTAGACGTTTACATGATCCAGCTGAAGAAAGCACACCAGGTCCCGAGAGACCTGAGGAGAAAACGCCCAAAAGACTGAATTAACAATAACAGGTAAACTAGCAAACATCACTGGTAACAGATTTTAACTGAGAATCAAGCTTTACCAAGTAGAAATTATTGCCATTTTGTAGAAGACAAGACAGTGAGATTCTCTATACATGTTTCTTCCTTAAATCTACCATGCAACAAGAAAGGCAGTCCATTTCATTTACCATCTTGTCATTCATAATAAACACTGACTTACTTGGAAAGGTACTTTAAAGAGACTTTAAATACAGTATAGTATATTAAATACAATATAGTATTATAATAGAGCTCTCTGGAAAGAACAAGAGATACCAGGCAGTTCAGTGCCTGCCGTGCATGTCTCAAGCACAACAATTCTCAAGTCAGTGTTTCCTCACCAGTTAAAAAGGGGAGACAACACATACCTCTCAGGACAGTGATAAAGACCTGATGGGATGATCCTGTAGAGAGCTTCAACAGTGCTGGCCCCCAGTAAGCACAGAAGTGACAGCTACCAACAGGGCCCGCAGCAGAAGTATATTACCTAAGCAAAGCTGAAATGCCTGCAAGCCCAGAAAGCTATTCTCCCCCAAACAATAAAAAACAAAAATGACTCTGGCAGAAGTTTTAAAAATAATAAGAGCATGGTTTCAAATTCACTGGGAGAACCGAGATGGGCCCAATGAATGAGCAGAAAGTGAACATTTTCAGGTTTCCTCTTCCTTATAATAGATCAATAAACAAAGCAATGGGAAACAAATCACCGCCTGTATCACTGTGTCAGTCTGCTCACTACAGATTAAAATCAATCAGCATAACGAGAAAGCTTCAAGTCGCAGAAGGGACGCACCTTTGCTTTTCCTTTAGGGACATAGTAGATACCAGATGCTCGCAAGAGGAAATAACGCTTTTTCCATGACTTCTTGCCATCATCTTTCAACCAAAGGACTCCCTCAATTTCTGGTACAGTTACAGAACTTCCACAAAAACACTCCTACAATAAGAAGATGATTGGGAAAGACATGATCCTTGGATTCTCAAACCAAAGTTGTGCCTACCTCTGTGAAATGCATGACACTGTGATGAAACTAAAATATCTTTGTATAAAAACCACGCTGCTAATTTTACCTCAATTAGAACTTTCCAAACATTACATGGCTTTACTTTGGAACAACTATGGCAATCCTTGTGAACTTTTCCCTAAAATTGTTTTGACGAAACTAAGCTGAAATGTCATCATGGCATCTGGTCCCATCACTGCATGGGAAATAGATGGGGAAACAGTGGAAACAGTGTCAGACTTTATTTTTTTGGGCTCCAAAATCACTGCAGATGGTGACTACAGCCATGAAATTAAAAGACGCTTACTCCTTGGAAGAAAAGTTATGACCAACATAGATAGTACATTCAAAAGCAGAGACATTACTTTGCCGACTAAGGTCCATCTAGTCAAGGCTATGGTATTTCCTGTGGTCATGTATGGATGTGAGAGTTGGACTGTGAAGAAGGCTGAGCACTGAAGAATTGATGCTTTTGAACTGTGGTGCTGGAGAAGACTCTTGAGAGTCTCTTGGACTGCAAGGAGATCCAACCAGTCCATTCTGAAGGAGATCGGCCCTGGGATTTCTTTGGAAGGAATGATGCTGAAGCTGAAACTCCAGTACTTTGGCCACCTCATGAGAAGAGCTGACTCATTAGAAAAGACTCTGATGCTGGGAGGGATTGGGGCAGGAGGAGAAGGGGACGACAGAGGATGAGATAGCTGGATGGCATCACTGACTCGATGGATGTGAGTCTGAGTGAACTCCGGGAGTTGGTGATGGACAGGGAGGCCTGGCGTACTGCGATTCATGGGGTTGCTGAAGCTGAAACTCCAGTACTTTGGCCACCTCATGAGAAGAGCTGACTCATTAGAAAAGACTCTGATGCTGGGAGGGATTGGGGCAGGAGGAGAAGGGGACGACAGAGGATGAGATAGCTGGATGGCATCACTGACTCGATGGATGTGAGTCTGAGTGAACTCCGGGAGTTGGTGATGGACAGGGAGGCCTGGCGTACTGCGATTCATGGGGTTGCAAAGAGTCAGACACGACTGAGCGACTGAACTGAACTGAAGCTGAAATGTCAGCTGAGTTGCACATAACAGCCCTTAAATGCATCTGTAAAAAGATAGTTACAGTAAATTTAACGAAAGCGTCAGAGCTAATATAAGCATTAGACTTTATTTGTCTCCAAATTAACATTTAGATTAGCCACAACTGTATTAGTGGCTCAGTTGTGTATGACTCTTGGGACCCCCATGGACTGTAGCCCACCAGGCTCCTCTGTCCATGGGATTCTCCAGACAATAATACTGGAGTGGGTAGCCATTTCCTTCCCCAGGGGATCTTTCCAACCCAGGGATCAAACCCAGGTCTCCTGCATTGCAAGCAGATTCTTTACTGTCTGAGCTACAAGAGAAGCCCAAATTTATATTAGCTGCATGCTAAATAGGAATATATTTTAAAAGAAGGCAACTTTCTGATTGCACTTTCACAATTTAAAAACAATCAGGGCATATGATCTAAAATAAGGCAAGCATTTATTGTTAAATATTTAATACTAAGTTGAAAGGAATGTAAACAAACTAAAAAGTTTGGATTCTAATGTCTATATTTAGATAAGAATTTAAAAAGTTAATTATGTATTTAGTAAAGGGAAAGTAGAAATCCTCACTAAATTTGAACACATGAACATGAATTAATTTCTCCCCCCAAACACAAAAAAATTAGGAATTATGAAGAGAATTTTTCTTAATTATAACTAGTCTCCCTATGAAAAGCTGAGTGCTGATCTACATCCCCTTAATAGTCTTGTTGCTAAATATGAATTTTTTTCAGATAATTTTCAAACATACTAACATCTTGGACCTTAGTTCTCTAAAATCAGCAAAAGGCAAAAATTCAATTATATTTGAATTTGTTTTATTGATATTCAAAATAAGAAGATGTATATTTTTAGGAAAATAATCAGTACGATTTTTAAAATTAGTTATTTCAGACTAAGGTTTGAACTATTTGGTAAATAACTATATACAAATTCCTCTCTGGGTAAGCAGATAAAAAAGCACAATCACACATTTCACTGACCCAGCCTTTTCTCTCACTTGTCACCTTCTAAAAGCTCCTAAGTCCTTTCAACCCACTAGTATACTGCTTGGCAAAATAATAGCTTTTATAAGGTTCTTCAGTGTTCTAACATTCACAAAGCTGAACTCTCCCCATCAGGCTATGGAAGAAAATAGGCTTCTCTAGTTACAACAGTAATTATCAATACAGAGCACTGACATTCTGGGCTTCAAAAGATGTGCTTAATATTTTAATATGATAATGTACAAGGAAAGGGGGGTGGGGAGGAAGAGTCATACCTCCAACAGCACTTCTTTGTTTCTATCTGCCATCTCAGTTGTTTCCTTTTTCCCCAGAAGGTAATTCTGGAAAAATAAGTAGATGAATGTTAAAGGACAAATCCACACCACTATTCTCCTGGCACAGATACACAGATGATTTCTTCTAGAGACATAGCAACTCTGTGTGTATTTCTCCCTATGCAGAGTGAGGGGAACATTCCTTGAAACCTCTTCCTGGCATCTTCACAGAAGTGCTTAATACTGGCCTCCTCCTCACTTTATCCATTTATTTTGAATTATTCCATAAACCGCCCTCCCCCAAACCCTGAGGAGATATTACGTGCAACGGCTAGCAATATGTAGTTTTCATATATCTAATGAAAGCTACACTGACAGGACCTTCAGGGTTTACAACTCATTTAAGTACAAGTGGGGCAAATTTGCTTAAAACATGCTGAGCTTAACTGATTCAGATGTAGAAATTTCAATCTATGTTCTAGCTTTTAAAGAAGAAATCCCAAATTCTCTGAGACTACCATGATCTCATTTACTCGTCTCAACTAAAATCTGAATTCTAATTATTATCCTTAAGAAATTTTTATTCACAATCATCCATAAAAAATTGTTGGTATTCCTAAATGTGTATTCTTCACTAAAAATATCCAGTAAAGATGTGTCATGATCATGTAGTCTGAAGGATAACTATTCAATAACTTTAATGCAGCCACTGTTTTTCCTCATAACTATTTTTTATAGTGTTGTTGTTTTCTTTCACCTATTGATGTTTATAAAATATTTAGGTATTAGGAAGAATTAACATAAACATTTTGAGACAAGCAAAGATACCAAACAGATCAAGGTAACATATAATAGAAAGCGGGACTGTTTATAATCAAGGTTACTGGGATTTTCAAAAAAATAATTCAGAAAACAAATCAAAGTGTTAAATGGATAAATAATAAAAGTACAGAAACTTAAATACATAAGTACTTTTCTTTGACGGATGAGGACCTCACCGAATAAAGAGCAGGGTCCAAAATGGCTCTGAATTAGAACAGAAATCTGCTAACCCCCTGGAGGTAATCCTGCTTTCCCTAGGGCTCACCCCATCTGGCTCTGTGGAACTGGTAGCTTCTTTGAGGCCTGACACCTGGGCCCCAGCAGACTTGCCACCTCGGCACTAGTGAATGCTCCCATGGGGTTTTTCAGCCACAAAGCTCCAACTGGGTGGCTGTCAGTCTTTAACTCTATTAACTTAGCAGTCAGAAAATTATATAATATATACATTTAAGAATCCTGACCTCTGCAAGCCATAGCCTCACCTGTGGATTTTTGAAAAGTGCGTATTTTTCTATACGCTCCATAAATATAAGCTTGTTTTGGCTATCTCTTGTCCAATTAAGAAGATTTTCAACCAAGTTTTCATGATCTTCAAAGATTCTCTCTGTCCCAAAATAAAACACCAGTATTTTGTTAGTATTTGTCAGAATTGCATAAAAGACAAGAAACCTTGCAAAGTATTTGACAGCAAAATCATAGAATCTAAACTGACACCCTTAGAGACTATCTGGTATTTCCTGTATTTTCAAATAAGGAAACGTGCCCTCTTGGTGTTAAGTGACTTTAGCAAGGTCACACAGCTGGAAGGATCAGGACTAGAATCTAGATTGTCTGACTTCAAGGTCTTCTTCAGCCTTCAGCCTTTTACTATCCCGCCCTTAAACACAATCTGTTAGTCGCATTTCATAAATTCTGGTATTAAGTGCTTCCAACACTATTCCTTGTCATTCAAAAATTTCCAAGATGATTTCTTCTTTGGTCTATAAATTGCTTAATTTTAAACATAGATATATTTTCTAACTTCCAAATTAGGAATCAAAGGACATGTCCTATATTCTGTTCAAAGAACATATTCTAGAGATACTGATTTTTGTTTTGAAATTTCTAGAGAGCTGCTTATGACCTCATACTGGAATCAATTTTTGGAAACATTACACTTCTGCCTGTAAAAAATGTGTATTTTCCTGTTATTAGTGCTCTAAATATATCTAAATTCATTTTTGTCTGCTTGATTATATTGATCATTACAAAGGTGAAAAGTTTCTACTGTGAAGGCAGACTTGTGCATTTCTCCTGGTAGTTCCGTCAACTTTTGCTTTATGTAATTTAATGCCATTATTAGACAAAATTTAGAATGATTTTATCTTCCTGATGACGTATGGTTCTCCTTATCCTTAGTAATGTATTTTGCTTAAAGTCTATTTTTCTGATATTAACATCAGTTCAGTTCAGTCGCGCAGTCATGTCCGACTCTTTGTAACCCCATGAATCGCAGTATGCCAGGCCTC
Source organism: Aepyceros melampus (assembly GCA_006408695.1). NCBI lineage: Eukaryota > Metazoa > Chordata > Mammalia > Artiodactyla > Bovidae > Aepyceros > Aepyceros melampus. The sequence continues at coordinate 324,689 of SJXQ01007137.1, read as the reverse complement.
CATGTCCATCACCAACTCCCGGAGTTCACTTAGACTCACGTTCATTGAGTCCATGATGCCATCCAGCCATCTCATCCTCAGTTGTCCCTTTCTCCTCCTGCCCCCAATCCCTCCCAGCATCAGGGTCTTTTCCAATGAGTCAACTCTTCGCATGATGTGGCCAAAGTACTAGAGCGTCAGTTTTAGCATCATTCCTTCCAAAGAAATCCCAGGGTTGATCTCCTTCAGAATGGACTGGTTGGATCTCCTTGCAGTCCAAGGGACGCTCAAGAGTCTTCTCCAACACCACAGTTCAAAAGCATCAGTTCTTCGGTGCTCAGCCTTCTTCACAGTCCAACTCTCACATCCATACATGACCACAGGAAAAACCATAGCCTTGACTAGACGGACCTTAGTCGGCAAAGTAATGTCTCTGCTTTTGAATATACTATCTAGGTTGGTCATAACTTTTCTTCCAAGGAGTAAGCGCCTTTTAATTTCATGGCTGCAGTCACCATCTGCAGTGATTTTGGAGCCCAAAAAAACAAAGTCTGACACTGTTTCTACTGTTTCCCCATCTATTTCCCATGAAGTGATGGGGCCAGATGCCATGATCTTCGTTTTCTGAATGTTGAGCTTTAAGCCAACTTTTTCACTCTCCTCTCTCACTTTCAACAAGAGGCTTTTTAGCTCCTCCTCACTTTCTGCCATAAGGGTGGTGTCATCTGCATATCTGAGATTATTGATATTTCTCCCAGCAATCTTGATTCCAGCTTGTGTTTCTTCCAGTCCAGCATTTCTCATGATGTACTCTGCATATAAGTTAAATAAGCAGGGTGACAATATACAGCCTTGACGTACTCCTTTTCCTATTTGGAACCAGTCTGTTGTTCCATGTCCAGTTCTAACTGTTGCTTCCTGACCTGCATACAGATTTCTCAAGAGGCAGGTCAGGTGGTCGGTATTCCCATCTCTTTCAGAATTTTCCACAGTTTACTGTGATCCACACAGTCAAAGGCTTTGGCATAGTCAATAAAGCAGAAATAGATGTTTTTCTGGAACTCTCTTGCTTTTTCCATGATCCAGCGGATGTTGGCAATTTGATCTCTGGTTCCTCTGCCTTTTCTAAAACCAGCTTGAACATCAGGGAGTTCACGGTTCACATATTGCTGAAGTCTGGCTTGGAGAATTTTGAGCATTACTTTACTAGCATGTGAGATGAGTGCAATTGTGCGGTAGTTTGAGCATTCTTTGGCATTGCCATTCTTTGGCATTGCCTTTCTTTGGAATTGGGATGAAAACTGACCTTTTCCAGTCCTGTGGCCACTGCTGAGTTTTCCAAATTTGCTGGCAAATTGAGTGCAGCACTTTCACAGCATCATCTTTCAGGATTTGAAACAGCTCAACTGGAATGCCATCACCTCCACTAGCTTTGTTCGTAGTGATGCTTTCTAAGGCCCACTTGACTTCACATTAACATAGTTAACATTATCTTTCTTTCGGTTAGTGTCTTTCCACATTCCTTTACTTTCAAGCTTTCTGTGTCTTTAGGAAAAAGGTCTTTTGTAGATAGTGAACAACTACATTTTGTTTTGTCATAGCTTATTTTACCATCTTATTTTGGGTTCTTAGTTTTCTTTTATTCATTCAACAAGTAATAAATAACTATTCTATTTGTATTACTGTGGCACATATGATTAAATGATAGTTATGAACATTAAACCTACAGTCATGGAAATATTCTAAAAACTAAGAGCCAAAAATTTTCTGGGTATGGTGATGCCACATCTGTGAACTTGAACCTTTCTAATTCTTCAAGAATTAGAATATTAGAATTAGTTATAATAAGTATTATTAGAATATCTGCCTATATCTGTTAATAAACTTCTAACTGATGGTTTGGTTTTGGGGTTTGTGTTTGTGCATTCTAAGAGAAAAAGGTTAATTATTAAATTTTTATTGCTCTAGAAACTGCTATAAAAATTTAAAGATAAAACAGACAGTAAAAGCAATGCAAATATATTTTATAAACAAAATGGCAAGTTGAAATTGACTATTGACTGAGTATAGCCTAATAAAATAATTATTGTGAGGTTTCTATAATCACATATTACAAAAAGAAACCTTTTTAAGGTTTTTAAGAGTCAAAGATTGGATTTATATGGAAATATAAAAAACGACGAATAGCCAAAGCAATCTTGAGAAAAAAGAATGGACTAGGAGGAATCAACCTGCCTGACTTCAGACTAAACCACAAAGCTACAGTCATCAAGACAGTATGATACTGGCACAAAGACAGAAATATAGATCCATGGAACAAAACAGAAAGCCCAGAGATAAATCTACACACCTATGGACACCTTATCTTTGACAAAGGAGGCAAGAACATAAATGGAGAAAAGACAATCTCTTTAACAAGCAGTGCTGGGAAAATTGGTCAACCACTTGTAAAAGAATGAAACTAGAACACTTTCTAACACCATACACAAAAATAAACTCAAAATGGATTAAAGATCTAAATGTAAGACCAGAAACTATAAAACTCCTAGAGGAAAACACAGGCAAAACACTCTCTGACATAAATCACAGCAGGATCTTCTATGACCCACCTCCCAGAATATTGGAAATAAAAACAAACAAATGGGACCTAATTAAACTTAGAAGCTTTTGCACAACAAAGGAAACTATAAGCAAGGTGAAAAGACAGCCTTCAGAATGGGAGAAAATAATAGCAAATGAAACAACTGACAAAGAATCTCAAAAATATACAAGCAGCTCCTGCAGCTCAATTCCAGAAAAATATATGACCCAATCAAAAAATGGGCCAAAGAACTAAACAGACATTTCTCCAAAGAAGACATACAGATGGCAAACAAACACATGAAAAGATGCTCAACATCACCTATTATCAGAGAAATGCAAATCAAAACCACAATGACTACCATCTCATGCCGGTCAGAATGGCTGCAATCAAAAAGTCTACAAACAACAAATGCTGGAGAGGTGTGGAGTAAAAGGGAACGCTCTTACACTGTTGGTGGGAATGAAAACTAGTACAGCCACTATGGAGAACAGTGTGGAGATTCCTTAAAAAACTGGAAAGAAAACTGTCATATGACCCAGCAATCCCACTGCTGGGCATACACACTGAGGAAAGCAGAGTTGAAAGAGACACATGTACCCCACTGTTCATCACAACACTGTTTACAATAGCCAGGACATGGAAGCAACCTAGATGTCTGTTGGCAAACGAATGGATAAGAAAGCTGTGGTACATCCACCCAATGGACTATTACTCAGGTATTAAAAAGAATGCATCTGAATCAGTTCTAATGAGGTGGATGAAACTGGAACCTATTATACAGAGTAAAGTAAGTGAGAAAGAAAAACACCAATACAGTATATTAACGCATATATATGGAATTTAGAAAGATGATAATGATAACCATGTATGCAAGACAGCAAAAGAGAAACAGATGTAAAGAACAGACTTTTGGACTCTGGGAGAAGGCGAGGGTGGGATGATTTGAAAGAATAGCATTGAAACATGTATATTATCATAAGTGAAAGAGATCACCAGTCCAGGTTCAATGCATGAGACAGGATGCTCAGGGCTGGTGCACTGGGATGACCCAGAGGGATGGGATGGGGAGAGAGGTGGAAGGGGGGGTTCATGATGGGGAACACATGTACATCCGTGGCTGATTCATGTCAATAGCAAAAACCACTATAATATTGTAAAGTAATTAGCCTCTAATTAAAGTAAACAAATTAATTTTTTAAAAAAGTCAAAGATGGTATCAAAAAAACGAGGAATTTTCAAAGTTAGAAAACACCACAAAAACTACAAAACATAGGAAACTAAGACTTAGTACACCTAGCTAAAAATAAGATGTGCTTTATGTTTCCCCTGAAAGTCAAATGTTGTTATCAAGGCTTCAGTACAAATGTGAATAAGTGTGATGGCTTTTAGTAATGTGTCTAATATATGCAGTTCTTAATAATATCTGAAGGGAAAAAATATTTGTTACCTTAAAAAAAGAACAACTTTGTTTTGGTCATAAGAAAATCTAAAATGAACTGGAAATGATCACTGTACTCAAAGAAATCTCAAAATATATGGGGGAAGAATGAGGGAAAGATAATGTAAAAAAGCCAGGGTTATACTAAAGGAAAAAATATTAAAATGTCTCTAGTTGCTTTTATCAACATGAAAACAGTTGAAATTACACAGAAATTTTAAAAATAATTATAGCAATGATATTACTAACCCATCTGTAACTCAGAAATGGTTTCCACCAGAGACCAGTCTAAACTATAACCGCAGTGGGATTTGTCCATCAGGTTATCCAGCACTTGTCTCACTGTCTGCCTCTCATCCACCATCATTGTTTTAGAACTATCATCAGACATGTGGACTCTAATCACCAGCTGTTAAGAGAAAAAAGGAAAACTAAATACAAACTGAAAAACAGGTATTCTAAAAGCTTCTTTCAATACTGAATAATATTCTGAACAATGTTCTTAGCTAAATATAAGTTAAAACACAAATAATGACTTTATTATGCAAGAATAATATTCTAAAATTAAGTATTCAATAACTAAACAAATTTAATGCTTTTTTAAAAATTAAAAAAAACATATAAGATTATAATAAAGCTATTTTGTTTTACTCTTTTAGAATTTAGAACCAGAAAAGTTATTTCTTTTATAATGTATTTTATTCACCAAAAAATACATATGGAAATGTATTTAGAAAGAAATATCCTGCTATAGCTTGCTGCATCTTACAGTTACATTATATAAACAAGGCAATTCTTTATAAACCCATAAAATGGATAAAAATCCCAAACCAATAAAAAGCCCAAATATCACCTTTTTCACTTGTGCCTCTTTAATTTTCTCTAGGGCAACTCTGATCTTCTCAGCTTTCAATTTTGCTGCCTGTTCTTCCTGTGGACACAAAGCACTTCAGATAAACTAATGCTAAAATAATGAGAATTTTTTGAGAAGTCTTTTTATCCTTGAGAACACTGTTAACACTGAATTCAGTAAGAATATAACTTCACACACTTAATATGGAGTACATTTTAGAAATAACCAGGTTCACAAAGAGAGTAGACATATTATTAAAAAAATTTTTTAAGATGCACACTTGAATATTTCTTTTATTAAGACTACATTTTCATATTCTAGGGCTGTGGTAAATTAATTTAATTTTAATTTAATCCAACAGTTTTATTCTTGACTGTCAATCTGAAACAGACAAATTTCAGGTTTGAAGATAGGGAAAATGAGGCTATCTGTGGGCCTGCCAGTGACTCTGAATTTATAGCCCCCTTGGAAGTATGGGCAATCTTCTGCATATCAACATTTTGTCCTGTTGTACTGAAAACATATCATCATCATAAAAACAGAAAACAAAACAAAACAAAATCCAGCATCAATTCATCTCTCTGCAACCATATAAAAACAATCATAATAAAAACATAGGTATGTTCTCATTAATACATAAATATGAACAGAGGAGGCTGCATTTAATTCTAAGTTTTACTCTGCTTTGGAACAATCACACAATGTAATCAATGTCTCATGTCACTAAATTCAGTTTGGCTTTTAATTCACACTATTTAAAATACTAAATGTAATTTTCCAAATATTTAAGTTATAGTAATTTCTGCTTCATAAATTTAAATGAATAGCAATAAAACTATACTTAAATAAAATAAAACATTTGCCTATTTTCTCCTAGAATAACATACAGTACTGTAATACCTTGTACTTACTTGTACTTTCCAGCAAGAGGCCATAGTACATTGCAGCATTAATCTCCAGTTGAAAGAAACTCATGAAAGTAAACCTTTGCTTATAATAAAGAATTATTTTTTAATTCTAAGCTCTTGGTTGCTCTAGAAAATATCTAAAATATCTAAGAAAATATAAAATACCATATTATATATTCCTTAACATGACTTTAAAAAAGAAGAGAAAAACCTATTTACATCAACTAGATTTTATCTGCTCTAGATTGTGATTAATAATCACAACCCATGTGTTATTCTTCATTAAAAACTGAAGTTTTCAGGGCAAAAAAACAAGTTAACTCAATTCATTTAATAGATTATTCCCTGTTCTCTTAAATTCTGTTGGCTTTCTTATTTTTGATCTGCTTCTCTTCTCATTTCATACTCTAGGCTGTCTCCCTCATTTCAAGCTTAGTATTTACTACTCTGTAGAACAGAGAAGAAAACAGGGAAGACAGTGGGCTTGTTTGCCAGAAATCTGATCCATTTCAATGAAAGCAGTCAGTGAATTAACATAATAACCAAGGTCAGGAAATACTATCTGCAAACCCAATTAGACAGAGAACAAAGAAGTGCATTTTAACAACAGAGAGGAGTAAGACTGGATTCTTAGATTCTTAGGTACATATACTCCTTTGATTAAAGATTAAATCATCCTATTTTCCCCCTTTATGCAAATAAAGTACAGAATTATAAAATATGTTGACTTAAAATATGTATATTTTAAGATATATATTTCTTCTTTTTAAAGAAGGTTATAAAATGAGAAAACTAGACTATTGTCATTAAAATTCTCAGTTTCTAGAATTCTGTGTCTTGGAGAAACAAAATCATTATTAAATTACCAAATTTTGTGTGTGTTTCTGATGAGTAGAGCACTACTCTATAAAGGAATTTTAAGTACGAGCATTTCCCAGTGGTTTTTATGAAATCAGTTATTTGACCATATTTTGGAAAAGAGTAAATCAGAAGTTTTATGAGTGTTTTCTCAAGGGAATAATGATTGTATGTTTCTTCATGGTTCATTTGCCACATCCTTATATTGGTATGAATAGCTGCTACAAAGAAATTTTCCAAAGCATAATTTCAACTTTCACTTCATATTTTTGAAAAGCAAATTTAAATCTCAAAGTCTGATGAGGAAGAACTGACAGAATCAATGCTTTGTGTACCTGGAATATAAACATGAACTTCTACAAGGCCAAATTCTTTTATATTAAAACTAGCCTGCAAAATTAAAAAAAAGGAAAAGAAAAAAGATGTCTTCAAAGTGAAAAAATATTTTTAAAAAAAGAATATCAAGAAAATGACAAGCCATACACTAGGAGAAAATATTAGTAAAATATTTATCAGACATATCTGATAAAAGGACTATCATCCAAAACATAAAAGAACTCTTAAAACTCAATAAGATAATGAACAACTCAATTTAAAAACTGGGCAAAAAAACCTGAACAGAAGGTTTTCACCAAAACAAGATTTGATGAAGTCTCTTTTAACCAAAGATTACACAGATGGCAAATAGCCTGTGAAAAGCTGCTCATATATGCCATTAGAGAACTGCAAATTAAAACAATGATATACCACTATGCATGTATCATCCTAGACTGCAAAAACACTGGAAACACCAAACGCTGGTCAGGTTGTGGAACAACAGGAACTTTCATTTTTCCCTGAGGAATGCAAAATCGCAGAGCCACTTTAGAAGATACTATGGTAGTTTCTTACGAAACTAAACACATTCTTACAACACCATCCAGTAATCAAGTTCCTTAGTATCTACCAAGTGAGCTGAAAAGTTTACCTCCACCCAAAAACCTACACACTGATGCTTATAGCAGCTTTCCTTATAATGTCAAAACTTGGTAGCAACCAAGATATCCTTCAGTGGGCAAATGGATAAACTGTGCAACATCTAGACCATGGAATATTATTATTCAATGCTTAAAAAAAAGAGAGAAAGAATGCAGGAGACCCGGGTTCAATCCCTGGGTAGGGAAGAACCCCTGAAGAAGGGAATGGCAACTCATTCCAGTATTCTTGCCTGGAGAATTCCATGGACTGAGGAGGCTGGCTGGCTACAGTCCACAGGGTCGCAAACAGTCAGACATGACTGAGCAACTAACTCACAAAAGAAAAAAAAAGGGGGGGTTATCAAGCCATAAAACACATGGAGGGAACTTTAATGTGTACCACTAACTGAGAGAAGCCAATCTGAAAAAGCTACATACTATGTGATCCCAACTGCACAACATCCTGAAAAAGGGAAACTATGGAGACAGTAAAAAGAATAATCGCTGTCAGAGGTTGGGGCGGGACGTGGGGGGACGTGAATAAGTGTAATACAGAGTATTTCTGTGGGAGTGAAACTACTCTGTATGATACTATAATGATAGCTATATGTCATTATACATTTGTCCAAACCCACAGAATACACACCGAGAGTGAACCCTATTGTAAACCATGGACTCTGGGTGATAATAATGTTACCTCTGCTTGCTCACCAATTGCAGTAAATGTACCACTCTAGTGAGGGATGTTGATAACGGGGATGCTATGCACGTGTGAGGGCAAGTGGTATATGGGAAATCGCTATACCTTCTTAATTTTATTGCAAACCTGAAACTGCTCTTCAAAAAGTCTTTTCAAAAAGGGAATATAAAAATTTTAATATAACATTCTGATACTGGTTATAAATACCAAAGCAGTATTTTCATACTTCCATTTTAGTATACTATTTACCAAATACAATAGAGTACAATCAATGCTATCTTTTGAAGCACTGACATAAAACGTCATTCAATTATAAGATTAGTTTCAACTCCCAGATCAGTTTCTGCTCCAAAGGCTAAAAAGTTGTCACATAGGAAGAAAAGATTACAGAAACAAGAGAAACAACCAATTAACGTACATTAAACCAATTAGATTCCCTAGCCATCAATACTCTTGACTGGAAAATCCCATGGATGGAGGAACCTGGTGGGCTGCAGTCCATGGGGTCGCTAAGAGTCGGACTCGACTGAGCGACTTCACTTTGACTTTTCACTTTCATGCATTGGAGAAGGAAATGGCAACCCACTCCAGTGTTCTTGCCTGCAGAACCCCACGGATTGGGGAGCCTGGTGGGCTGCAGTCTATGGGGTCGCACAGAGTTGGACATGACTGAAGCAACTTAGCAGCAGCAGCCATCAATAAGAAACCATTTTTATGTAGAACAGCCAGGTGGGGCTATTTTAACATCCAAATTCAGCTATTCTTCCAGTTGCTCAAAATACTACTCTTAATAACTATATAAATTGGTCCATGTTACAGCTGCCTCAAATTTGAATTTAGAGCTGTGAATCTGCCTGCCTATGCAGGAGATGCGGGAGCCATGGGTTCAGTCACCGGGGTCAGGAAGATATCCTGGAGTAGGAAATGGCAACCCACTCCAGTAATCTTGCCTGGGAAATCACAAGAACAGAGGAGCCTGACGGGCTACAGTCCATGCAGTCACAGAGTCGGACACAGCTGTGCACACAGGGACACAACTGAGCACGCACGCACATGCTTAACTTCACTGTAGGCAAATTTTAGTTTACTCTTCTCCAGTTCATTAGCAAGGATAATTAATCTCTGCAAGAAGCCTCTAACTTTTAGAATTTGAATGTCACTGGAGCAAAATGAAATAAAAATATTTTATCAGATTGCAAGATTCACAGTACTTTATACTTCCCATGGACAATAAGCTCTTCCTCAGAAAGTCTGGGGACTTCCCAGGTGGCTCAGGTGGTAAAGCATCTGTCTACAATGCGGGAGACCAGGGTTCAATCCCTGGGCTGGGAAGATCCCCTGGAGAAGGAAATGGCAATCCACTCCAGTACTATTGCCTGGGAAATCCCATGGACAGAGGAGCCTGGTAGGCTACAGTCCATGGGGTCGCAAAGAGTCGGACATGACTGAGTGACTTCACTCACTCATTCAGAAAGTATGGTTTTTATCTACTATATTTAATCCAGAATCATAACTTTTAACTGTAACAACCAAGAAAAGGAAGAAGCTGTTTTAAGATCAGAGTGCCATGTGATACAATAAAGATCAATAAATCTTTGCTGATGTGTTATTTATAGATTATATACTTAGAAGACATCTAATAAGTTTCTTTAGGCAATACAAAGCTGTGTTCAGTGTCTGCAGGCCAAGTTTAATACAAAGAATAAAGCTTTGTTCATCTCATATTCTGTTCTGTTTGTTAAAGTTGGCAAAATCAGGTCTTAAGTTTTCTGCCCCTTATCTTTGGACTATCCCTTTGTTCACACTGTCTCACAACCATCCTAAATGAAAGTAAAAGATATCTCACACATATAACAACTTACTTTCTGTCTTACCCCTTCCCTTAAAAGGGCAAGAGACAACCTATTTTCCGCCTGAAAAACTCCTGTGTGGCTATCAATAACCATCAAATGCCAAGCCTTCTCAAATTTACATAAAGGACAAAAACTCAGTGAAGATCTTATGATTAAATGAAAGTCAATGCTGTGGTTACAAAATGTTACAGCATTTTTTTAGAGTAAAAATTAGAATACTTACATAAAGTTAAAGTTGCAAAGAACTGGCTTTGAATTCCTTCAACTATGAAATGATTTGGGGTTCAGAACAAATGGGATTGAAATTAAGGGGCTGAAAATAAGTTAGGTTTCTTTTTTTTTAGATTAAGTTTATTTCACAGATTACAACAGTAATACAGTTATGTAACTTAAAATGATTCAAAGAAAACTTGGGGTGATGAATAATTTACTGCCCATGAAATGTTCTGTCAAACTGCCTAGAACCAAAATAATCATAGTAACCACTAGTTTACTTCCCCCTGAAGAAATCATGAAATACATTCTCAACTAAGAACTAATATTAATCAAACACCTACTTGCCATGTACTATAAGGCATATGCCTCATTTAATTATCAATAATGCAGGACTAACATTATTATTATGTCCATTGTACTGATTTAGGCCCAGAAAGAATTATCTTTCAAAGATGATACAGGCTGTTATGAAGTGAACAACTACCTGTTCTTCCCATTATGTCACATCCCGTCTGTCTGTAAAGATTTTAGCATAAACTTTGGGGGGATAATAGTAAATAAAAACTGCTTATCAAAGATCAAACACTTTCAGTAAAATACAAGCAGTTTTACAACTTCTCTGAAGAAACAGTGGTTAACAAGTACAGCAGTCCTTGACACCTTGATGGTCACTAGAGGACCATTCTTTTATATGAGAGATGTTTGTCCAGACTATGCAGGTCTGGGCTTGAATGCAGAGAATAGAGAGTTCCTAATCTCATGGAATTTACATTTAACATGAGACAAGAAAGAGAGAGCTATGGTCTAAGTCAGTAGTGGTAAGTTCTATGAAAAATAAATAAATAAAGCAGGCTAAGGGAATAAAGAGGGACAAAGATGTGTTACTGTATCAGGAGGTCAGGGAAAGTCTTCTGAATGGCACCCAGAGACTTATGGGCATCAGGTCAGCAATGAGTCCTTTGCCTATTGCTCCCATTTATAAAGCATTCTGCGCTGGCAGTAATGCCACTCCTAGAAGAAACAGGTTGGCGTTGCTTTTGCAGAGGCTCCCGGCTCAGAATTGTATGTGGTTTAGTCACTCAGTCATGTCTGACACTTTTGCAGCCCCATGGACTGTAGCCAGCCAGGCTCGTCTGTCCTTGGGATTTCCCAGGTAAGGATACTGAGTGTGTCTCCTTCAGGGGATCTTTCCAAAGCAGGGAAAGAACCCACGTCTCCTGCATTACACGCAGATTTTTTTTACCACTGAGGCCCCAGGGAAGCCCCTCAGAACTGTATATGGGGTAGTTATTTCATTAGCAGTAGTATAATGACAATTGGATTGATGATGGAAACAAACAAGCAATAAGCATTCCTTTTGCATTCCAGGCCATAAGCAGTGTTCCTGTGTTCATTTTACTGTGTTCAACTATCAAGTGTTATAAAGTCCTAGTTCGGAAAAGTGTAGATCAGAGGTGAGTCAGTAACTGGGACACCATGCTTTTTGGGGCATCAGACAGCCACACAAGTGGTATGAAAGAGGTATAAGCTCAATTTAGCTTCAAAACAGCCATGTGCTATGGTGCAGAGGGCACTGACAAAGAGAGGACCCTGTGGTTCTGGTTATCTAGGAACTTCTGACACCTCATTCTTGACTCCATTCCCCACTCCACTCTAAATGTTCAGGTTCTGCGCTACCGCGTTTTCAAATGACCAATGTGTAACTGTATATAAGTAGGGCAGGATATAGAGGCAGCTAGAGTCAGATGCTGGCTACGTACAGCAGGGATACCACCACTCCAATACTCGGATTGGAGCACAGATGCTCTACTGTGGATGCAGTGGGTGGCAACAGCTTCAGGCAGAGGAGATGAGAAGTGGCTGCATTTATCCCAAACTTGCAAACAGCTATTTTCCATTTGTTGAATGGATGAAGTTACTCTCTTCAATAGTTTCTCACAGCATTTAGGGAAAAAAAAAACACACTCCCCAGCATGCCTTGAATTAATGATTCTTGTCTACCTCTCCAAACACAACTCAAGATACCTCATTCAACTACTGTGGCTCCAGCAACACAGTCTTGCTTCAGCTCCTCAAACATGACGGGCTCTTTTCTCATGGACCTCTCCACTTGGAACGTTTCCCTTCACCCTCAAGCTGGCTGCTTTTCATCCTTCAAGCTTTAAATTAAATGTCACCCCCTTAGAAGGGCCTTTGCTGACCTTACTATCTAAAGAAAATGTAGCTCTAATCCTCTCCCTTGTATTCCCTATTACTCACTTGTTTCCTTCATAGTACTTAACATGATTAGAATTTGTTTACATGCTGCATGTAAATGTTCTTTTTATCTATATTCTTAAAGACTGAGGACAGGGAAAATGTCCACTTTATACAGTATTATATCCCAGCACCTACACAGTACAAGACTCAACAAATATATGTTGAAAAACAGACAATGGAAATGATAAAATGTTACACTTCATCTGAGAGCAGTGTACAAAATGTACTGGAGGTGTGACTGGCGAAAATAGACAAGAATAGTGGCTCTACTAAAAAATATGAGGCTGTTTTAGGGTAGTGGCAATGGGAATAAAATGGATGGATGAATTCAGTCAATCCTGACGATTCTGACAGGCTTATTAGAGCCTGTAGACAGTAAGTGAGAAGAAAAGCATGAGATGGCTTGAACCTGGGCAACTAGGAGAGTGGAAACATCCTGAACAGAAATAGAGCTATCAAAAAAGACAACAGATACAAACTATGAGGCCTCAGGGACAGTGTGGGTAAGGAAGCTGAAGAATCGGAGGTGCTGGGCATCCTCCAGGAAATGTGTGACAGCAACCTCTCAGGGAGAGAAGTCTGATCTAGAGAGATCCTAATGAGGCTCTGAGAGTGAATTCCACGGAGAGAGTGGACTTCGCCATGGTTATAAAGTACACGGCTATCATGTGCTTAGATTTCTAAACTTACCTCACCTTTAAGCTGTTCCTATTCCTAGATCTCTTTCCAGGAGAGAAACTCAAGCTAAAGAAGTTCTTATTGATGATTCTTGGGTCTTCTCTTTAAGTGGACACTCAGGGAGATTTTAATTTTAGCTTTACCATCTTCTTTCGTAAGTTTACAAAGAAATAATTTTTTTAAAGAAAATTTCAGATACAATAATAAAAATTTAGTGAAATTAGCCATAATTTGTATATTCTTCAGAAACTATGTATAACTAAGTCAGACATGCTTGAATTTAACATTTAAATAACAAAATAAAAACATGATTTGTAAAGAGGCAGAAAGCTATTCAACTCCCCCTATCCTGTGTTTCCTGAGTTGATGATAATAATGGTTAAATGATTTCAAATTGTAAAATACCAGCCCAATGAAAATCCAGCTAGACTAATTCAAACCATCCTGAGGACAGAGAACTGAGAAATTTAAATTGCAGCCTGCTCTTCCAATTTGATTAAACTAAAGATTATGTTTATATAAATAAATAATTAAATGAGGTGTTGATAATATAAACAAAAATTAGAAAACAAAGTTTGCTAAAGAAACTCACAGCATGCATGACCATTAGTAGTAAAAGCTAAAATCAAGCAATGATTTTTAGACTTTAAAATGAAATACAATGTTAAACTAGAAAAGTGCAACATACTTAGGAAGATTGTCAGGTATTTATAAAAGTTAAAAACTAGTGAAAAACTACTGAAAATATTTTCTACTCTCTATATTTTTTGATAGTCATTAAGGTCAATAAATAATTACCTTCAATAAAAGGAAAAAATACCTCTATTGAGAACAAGGGTGCAGAAACAAGAAAACACAACCTCAGTAATCTGAGAGCACAATCAAAAATAGAAATTACATTCTACCTACAAGGCAATAAATATTTACATGCAGGTGGAAGAAGATCACCTTGGTCAGCAAATGAGAAGGTTTTCCTGCAATGTTTCTCAGAAGAAGGGAAGTTTCCCTGTCCAGATAGGAGTGCTTGTGCAGGAAAAGAGAGAAAAACAAAACAAAAAAAGGCAATAGAAGTCAGTGGAGGTTGCATGAGTTTAAAACATAAAGTAGACAAAGCAAGAATGATTCTCTACCATTAATTTCATATTTCACCTAAACTCAGTGAAATGTATCTAAATTTAAAAAAACAGAAAAAAAAAGAAGAAGAAGGGAAGGGAGAGACCCGCCCGTGCCACGAGTCATGCTCTAGCCCACTCCTGATGGTCCCTCACTCTGGGAAAAGGGATCACACCCTGAAAAGATCATGGAGCAGCTTGTCTCCCAGGGCTGTGCTTGCGAGTGCTGTTCATGCAGCACAAATTAAGTAGGTGTCAAAGCCCAATGACTAACCATATTTCTTCCTCTTGTTAAAGCCTATACAAGACCTATATAGCTTTAAATAGTGTAGCCTGAGAGAGGAGGAAATAAAAAACCACCTCAGTTTTAAAACTTCTGCAATTACTTCCGATCAGTGATAGATACACCAAGAGGAAAAATGTTCATAAATATTTTGCCTAATGGTATAATGTTTTCAGTAAAATTTTATGAATTCACTTATTACATACTAACGGTACTGCACTGCCCAAGTAAAGGACTTGTAAATGAATGACATAAACAAAATATTATGAAGTGTTGCACCTTAAATTGGTTAAATTAATTTATATATTTTCATAAAAATGATTTGTGAATAACAGTCCCTAAGTGCCCTTTTCTCCCTTAAAATTGTTTCAGTATTGCAAGCACATTTATTGAACTCATATAGTATAAATTGCAGGGTTTTTGATATATGTGTAATTCAGACTTGCTTATCCCTAAATAATTCTAAGTATTTTTTAATGTTATGTGGTTATTAACCATCATTTAAAACAATGCATGGCACAGTTGTGTGGAACTATATAAAATATTTCACAATATTATACTTTATAAATCAAGTATATATCAAATTATTATCATGTTATTCTTGAGAAACAAATTTTTGGAGAGAAAAATAAATACTAAAGCAGCACCTACTCTCATAAAGCTCACTGTCACAGATAATACAATACACTACTTCAAAATTAAAATACTATTACAAAAAATAACATTAACTTAACTTTTACTTGTACCTATACTATAGTTGGTTTGCTATATTGTATGCCATTGCCTGTGTTTGTTTTTTTTTTAGTTCAAGATGAGCTTTACAAGAATACCTGCCCTTTCACCCACACCTAGGTGTTAAAAAAAACAGCCAGAAGCAAACCAAAACAAAAACCCCAAGGTTTAAAACAAAAATTGAATATATTCATCAATATCAGCACTAACAAGGTCAAAGAAGCACAAAGAAAATCATCTCTAAGCCTTCAATTACCTAGATGGTATAATCTCTTGAAGGTAAATATTAGTTGACTTATCTATTAGAAAAACAGTAGATAAGCAAAATTTCTGCAAACTGAATGTGAGGTTAGCAATTAGCTAAGACCAGGAAGAATATTGAGGAGGACAACTAAAAAGACCAACTGTAATTTTCACTGCCCTTTTCCTATTCATTTTTTGTTATTCTTATATAGTGACAAAAACATATTATTACATGATTACGTAAAACATATAGAAAATAATTTATTGAAAGCCTAGTCTTATTTATCTTACTCACAAAAATTACTTTCTCAGAGATGCCCAAAATGAGTAGAATATCTCTATTCAAATAGATAATTATTTTTCAAATTAAAAAAAAAAATTTGCTTGAGGCCATCAAAACCAATTATTTGGAAAAAATATTTGG
The DNA here is from genome assembly GCA_006408695.1 of Aepyceros melampus. Taxonomy (NCBI): domain Eukaryota; kingdom Metazoa; phylum Chordata; class Mammalia; order Artiodactyla; family Bovidae; genus Aepyceros; species Aepyceros melampus. The sequence continues at coordinate 308,613 of SJXQ01007137.1, read as the reverse complement.
TAAATACAGTTCTGTGTGGGTATGAGTTGCTCAGTCGTGTCTGATTCTTTGCAAGCCCATGCACTGTAGCCTGTCAGGTTCCTCTGTCCATGGAATTTCCTAGGCAAGCATACTGAAGTGGGTTGCCATTTCCTTCTCCAGGTGATCTTCCCCACCCAGGGATCGAACCCAGGTCTTCTACATTGTAGGTAGAACTTTACTGTCTGAGCCATCAGGGAAGCCCAAAATAAATAAAACTCTATACATTAAATTCAAGTTTAAACTTAAAAAAGTCTTACAAAATTTACTCCATCTTCAAACTCAAAACCTCAAGACTTCAAATTACTAAAAAAAAAAAAACCCAAAAACTATCTGATCAGATCTTATCTAACTGTATTTGTTTAGAGATCCTGAAGTAGAAGTTACTGATTTTAAAATACTGAAGGTTTAAATAATGTTTATTGTGCATAATAATATTGTGCAAAAATGATATTCCTCAAAAATAAGGTTTAAATACTGAACTTAAAAAAAAAGGAGATAATCATGATTGGTGACCCCCAAGAATGACACATCTAAAAAATGAGACCACAAACGTAGCTGAACAAGATCATGAATCATGTGTTTGGGACAAGCATGTACTACTCAACTGCCAGCAGGGAGGGAGGTTAGGGCTCCGTGTTCCCTCTAACTACAGGGATTATAGCTGAAAAAACAAAAATCTGGAAACCAGAAGCAGCAAATGCCTTTGGTCAATAAATACCTTCCTTTATCTATCTTCCCCTACTGGTGCCAGTCACACATGGCTCTAGAATTCCTCAGAATGGAGGTGGGGTGGAGGGAGATCTGGTTACTAGAGAAGGATGTGAAAGGGATGAGGAGAGCGGTGTTCAGTTGGAGGACTGAGAGAAGGGAAAGACACAATGCTTTGGGCACATCATTAATTTAAATCTCTGTCTTGGTACCTGTTGCTGGTAACAAAAATGCACACAGCTGCATGTAGGGCTTTCTTATATTTTCTTTCATTCACCACTAACGCAAAGTCAGCAGCCTATTTTTAATTCATTAAAAATAGCCCATTTTCTTTCTTTTATTCTCTCCTTTTTTCACTCAATTATTTATTCAGTGTTGAGCCTGACACAGGAGATGCAAAGGTACCCAAGACGGGCATTACCTGGTCTCACAGAGCTTAGAATCTAATAGGGGGATAACTGACAACTACACTGCAGTGTGTAAGTGTAGCAAGAGGCAGAGAAAGTGTCTAAACCAAATCAGAGGTTCTGCAGAGTGTTTCTGAAAAGGCCTCGAGTCTCAGGTCCTGCAGGATGAGCAGGAGGCAGCTCTGAGTGGGGTGGAGGGCACAGACAGAGCAAAGGGAGGCACCAGTGGCTCTCAGTGCTGGTGGTGCTTCCCTCTGGGAGGCATTTCAGGGGAAGCTGGGCATACTCTGGGCTGTCACAGTGAGGAGGAAGGGGCATTACTGGTATTTACGAGGAGAGAAGTCATAAATACTAGATGCCCTGCAAGCATGGAACAATGCCACAGAATTAACCACCAAAGTCCCATGTCACACATGAATTTGTAATGTCCTTATATGGAAAATCATATAGCGGAGAATTTGTTTATAACAATCTGAGTTTCAAACTCAGTAACTCCATTTTACATATAAGCACAAAGTATTTCTGTGTAATTCTGATATTCAATGACTATTCCAGGAATGCTATTTACTTACCAGAAATTGAGGGAAGCCTGCACTCAATTCTGTTCGACATTTACCAAGAATTACTCATTACATTGGGAAATCATTTCACCAATGGAAAATCAGCTTGAAGTATAAAAAAAATTGCCAGTACCAAAACTGGTAGCATCAGTGTGCTGTCACATGCAAGTAAATGATAAGAGTTTTGAAACTGCTTTTAACAGAATTAAGAACTAAATACTAATAATGAAAAGAAATGAAAGGCTGGAATTTCACTGAGTTTCATTAACACAGATTGTGTTAAAATATTTCAATTGCTTGTCTTTCAGAGTTATTTAAAATACAGCACAATGAGAATCTATAATGTAAAAAGTCAAATGTAAAAATCATTTTATTACTACCTAACCTCAAGCTAAAAGGCAGAGAATAATTTTGTCACTACAGTTACAAATAAGAGTCATTTTATTTGTAAGAATTTTTCACTTCTTCATTCTTTTCTTTGGTAATATATAAATTGTATCAGCACATTATTCCTACTTCATTTAAGGTTATTTCACTTTTATAGTTACTATATAGAGGTGTGTGTTTTTTGTTATTATGTGTCATAGTATGTTTTAATTCTGGGTCCACTCATATTTCTTTCTTTTTCCTGTAAAAATGACTTCTGATCTTCTCCCTTTTTTTAAATCCAAAGTTCTTAATTGTAAGTAGGTGTAAGATTTGACTATTTTTTCATCATGTCTTTTAATACAGTTTTTAACCACTTAAAAATGAAAATATATACAATAAAATATCATAAATTACTTTTGGCTATTTCTCCCTCATACTAGGTGATAGGGCATTAAAATCACTATAAGGGGGGTGTGTAGGTAAGTTATATTATTTATGAATTTCATCTGGGATAGTAAAGATCATGTTATAAATTATTTGTCACAAGTTACGGGTATTGGGGCTGAAAGGACTGGGCACTGCTGCCTGAGTGGAAGAGCTGACAGTGCAGATATGATTAGTAAGTGTGGCTGGTACTCAGGAGCTCAGGGGACAGGCCAGAGGTAAGGCTGGAGAAAGTTTTTCACTAAGCAGGATATAACCCAGTGGTAACTTGTGAAATCAACTCACTGGGTTACTACTAGTATTTTTAAAGGACAGGAAGAGAGGGAGGAAGAGGAGGAGGGGAGAATCTTATTCAACTAGGGGGGGAGGAATCTTTTTTTTTTTTTTTCAGTGCTTCATAGATGACCCTGAAACAGCACTGTCTAATGGAAAAAACAATATGAGCTACAAATATAACATTTTCTAGTAACATTTTTTAAAAAAGTAAAAAGAAAACGGTGAAATAAACTAATATTAGCATCTTTTATTTATTTTTTTGTACTAAGTCTTTGAAGTCCAGCATGTATTTTTATCTTTATAGTGCATCTCCATTTGAATTAACATTTGGAGTGTTCAATAGCCTCATCTGGCTAGTGGTCACCGCATGGAACAGCACAGCTCTAAAACATCCAGGTTTGTTAATCAATGACCAGAGAACATTTTTAAAGAAATCAGGTTTCAGTTAAGCATTGGTAGAAAAGTCATATGCTTATATCCCCATTCTGAAGAACAGTTAAATTTAGTAATATCTTGAGAAATTTACAGAAGCCCTTAGCTTAAGAACAAAAAAGAAAGTATGTGGTTCAGGTTCCAATACAAAATTTCTCTATACCAGATAACGCTATCACCAACACAATCTTACCATGAGTATTAATATTCAATGGTACTGTATCATATGGTTGTTCATGTTTCTGCTCATGTTTTTAAGCCTGGTTTAATTTTTATTCAAAAAATTGAGATATATGACAAGGTTTAACCATCAGGAGTTCTAAAGAATGCATTCCTCTTCACTGATACTTCAGTAGTCCCAATGGACATGATTACAGAACTTACAGGTGTCAGTTCAGCCTGTTCTTCTGTGAAGTCAATATGACGCTTGGCCTGCTTGCTGGGACATCTCAGAGAAATAGCATGCTGTGAAAATGCAGGAAGGAAGAAAATGATAGGTAAAGGAGGTGGAAAAGGGCAGTTTTATTATCATGCAGGAAGAGAAAAGATCACTGAAATGAACTGTTGAAACAAAACAGTAATGGAAAGTTGCATGCACCTCATTGTATTGGGCAAAAATAGAAAAGGTAAGAACCTGATGATTCTAACCCTTTACAATTTAAAGGTAACCTCACTCATCTTCCGGACAGTAGAGCTCTATGGTAGAACTACCCAGAAATACCTTGTCCAGTACCAATTCATACTTCTGAACTTCAAATGGGCCTTCACTGCTGTCTGGCAGTACTCGCTCTCTTCTCTCCTCTCTATCATTCCCTCTAAGCCTGTTCTAAGTAGTTTTCAAGTTCTTCAAGTTCCTGGTTTCACTCTTTCACCTCTTCATATGCCCTCACTTCCCTCCATTACTAAGGAAACCACACCGATCTATTGTGACAGTCTTCATCTCTAAAAGGTATCCTATAGCTATGTCTATATTCTCATCCTTCTCTCCAGTTCCATGAGTTAATACCTGCTTCTCCCCTCCAAAGCTACACCACGTCCTAGATCCCACTCATTCCCCCTCTAATTCCCAGTCTCTGACACTCAACTGGTCCAGCTTATTGCGGGTGGGAAGGACAGAAAAATATTCTTTTGGGTACACTCCTCTTGTTAAATTATTATTTTCTATTTTTTACTGCCAAGTTTCCTGAATTCAGCTACAGTGTACTTCTTGCACTTATAATTCCCTGCAATCTAGCATCCACCTTTCTTCTCCAAAGTCTTCATCCTTTGAGTTGTAATGCATTCTGTAATTCATTCTCAAAGTCATCAATGACCTTTTAACCAACGTTTCTGTCTTTCCTCTCATAGTACTTGCCTTACTGTACTAAAACTGCTTTGATTGTCTGTTCTGACATCCCTCTCCTCATGTAATAAATTATAATCTCATAAAGACACTGTGTATTATGTTCACGTTTTATCCCTTACAGCCCAGGTACTCCAGCATTTATGGAATGTATGAATAGCTATTTCTTCTTGGCTCTCAGGCTTGGCCAGACCAAGACTGATTTTGCTTTCCTCTCTCTATATTTTCTCACTCAACATATTCTATAACACCGTGTCAGTCACCACATCAATGGGAGGCCTACCAAATCTATATTGCCAATATCCTCATTCTTAGGAAATGAGTACTTAAGTATTGACAGCTAAAAGGGCATGAAAAATGCAACCAACTGTCAACTGGTTCAGGGGGAAAAAAAAAAAAAATATATATATATATATATAAAATAATACAGTAAATGTGGCAAAATGTTAAATTACTGAACATGAGTAAGTTTCATGAGTTCTTTATACTATTTCTTCAAATTTTTCTAAGTTTGACATTACCTCAAAATAAAAAGTTAAAAAATAAATCTATTCTCACTAGGCTTAGTCTCACGCAAGCTCCCATCATATTTCCAAATGCTTACTGGCTAGTTAAAAAAAATCATTATCTAAGTTGTTCAACAAGAGACGGCTATGTGCCATGTTAAACAGTATGATGGAACATTATTAGTTATTGAAATTCAACACATCCTTACCAAAAATGAATATGCACAAGGGAAGTATCCAGACAGTGTGGACCAATTTTTAAATCTTTACTGAATTTGTTACAATATTGCTTGTTTCACATTTGTTTGCCTTTTTTTTTTGGCTAGGAGGCATGTCTTAGCTGCCCGACCAGGGATCGAACTTGTACCCCTTGCACTGGAAGGTGAAATCTTAACCACTGAACCACCAGGGAAGTCCCCAATTTTTACTTTTTTTTTTTTTACCACTACTTTCATAAATCTAAAATCTGTGTTTAAAACACATGTGAATGTGAAGGTCAACTCACATTAAGTTTGCTCTACACTGTCTCAGTTTTAAAAAGTTTCATTTGTTACAAAGCTATCATGTTCTCTATCAATCTCTCAAAAACTCCACAAATCTCTGCAAAGTAAGTTATGAATCACTACTTTCTTGAACTGAACCTATAACGTGTACTATTTATGAGCCAGAATCTTGATGGGGAGGATGTTGTAGAAAAGCAGTGACCTGAAATATGAGCCATAATCAAGAAATGAATGACTTTCTATCAGAGTCATGGTTACAAAATACAACATTTTCTTTTGGTAGCTAACACTTTAAATAACAACTGGAAGAAAGTGGAGGTTTGTGAACATATTAATATTTCAATAAAACAGGTTTACATCCATCTTGTACTGAGGTTATGTGCTCTTCACAAATATTAAAAATAAATATAGCATGACGGTTAAGAATCCAAACCCTTATGGGTGGCCAGAGTGCCTGGGTTCAAGCCCCAGCTCAGTAATTTACTGGCAATATGATTCTGGGCTTATTATTTAACCTGTTTCCTCATGTGTAAAATGGTATAATGACAGCATTTATCTCCAAATGTTACTATAAAAATTAAAGGAGTAACAATAACATTATTATCAGAAGAAGAATGGGAAACTACCAGCCATCATTTGAATTTTATTTAAACCTCAATTCATTTAGATTACAGCTAGCTTATAGTTGTTAAATTTTAACAACATATTCAGGAATATACTAAAACACCACCAGATGGGGATGTTACTACATAAATCTTCTGCCTTTTTTCTACTGCCCATGTAGTTTGTCTCTAGGCTTGGATCTGAGATGCACTGGCTGGTCTAGCCTTGTCTAGATTCTCCTTCAATTTTATGATGATGGCAATGGCACCCCACTCCAGTACTCCTGCCTGGAAAATCCCATGGGCGGAGGAGCCTGGTAGGCTGTAATCCATGGGGTCACTAAGAGTCGGATATAACTGAGTGACTTCACTTTGACTTTTCACTTTCATGCATTGGAGAAGGAAATGGCAACCCACTCCAGTGTTCTTGCCTGGAGAATCCCAGGGATGGGGCAGCCTGGTGGGCTGCCGTCTGTGGGGTTTCACAGAGTCGGACACAACTGAAGCGACTTAGCAGCAGCAGCAGCAAGGTAATGCTAATGCTGTAGGAGCTCTACAACCAGACTGCCTGGGTTCAAATCCACGGGAAAGTTACCTAGTCACTTTCTGCTTTAGTTCCTTTCATTGTAAAATAGTGGTGAAAGTGAAAGAAAGTGAAAGTGAAGTCGCTCAGTCATGTCCAACTCTTTGCGACTCCATGGACTGTAGCCCACCAGGCTCCTCCATCCAGGCAAGAATACTGGAGTGGGTTGCCATTGCCTTCTCCAGGGGATCTTCCTGACCCAGGGATCGAACCCAGGTCTCCTGCATTGCAAGCAGACCCCAGGGAATGGTACCTATTCTCAAGGCTCTCTACAAACTCAGTGTTAAGACATGTAAAGCACCACACCCAGCACAGAATAAGCAATAACACAGTAGCTGGTATTATTTTCTATTTCCCCTCCTCTTCTCTTTATTCCTCTCCTAGATATTTAACTGGGCATTATACAGCCAGTATAAGGTTCTTTACCAGCTCTCCCAACACAAAACAAAACAGACTTAAAACTAAATAAAAATGCTTTTTTGCTTTCAGGTATCTAAGAAATCCACAAAAGAAGGATCAGGGCATATATGCCAGTGCTGACTGGGTGGTGTGTTTGTACCTATCCCTCTATTACCTTCCTAGGCCAGTGAAATCAGAATTAAAACACCAAGTTGGTACCTGTGGATAAATTTCAGTGAGATGCAGCAACATAGCCATTAGAATTTTAGGAGAAATGTAGTTGTAATAACCACTAACTCCAATCTTTCAGATATGCAGGCCTTTTAACATTTCAGAAAGCCCTGAGCTCCCATCTAGTTATTATCTCAGAGCAAAAAGTTGCTTTCTGAGAATAACTTGGGACGTCAATGCCAATGCCACCTGATATTACAACAAACACAAACTGCTGTTTTCTTACCAATATCTCAAGATTTCTGCACACATTTATTCTTGAAATAGTTCTGGAAAGTGAAAGAAGCAAAGGAATTACACTGAAGCTACCATATGCTATGTTGCATATCATGTTATTAACATACTAGTATATCCACAGAGATTTCATTAAAAAAAAAACTATACATATGAGGGGGAAAAAAACCCACAACATTGAAAAGCTTTAGTAGCTCAGATATTTAGGAATTTTTCCTATCAAAATATTTACAATACATCATCAAATATTCTTAAAGATTCAGCAAAACTTTTTGAACCTACCATCAGTTCAGTTCAGTCGCTCAGTCGTGTCTGACTCTTTGCGACCCCATGAATTGCAACATGCCAGGCCTCCCTGCTGCTGCTGCTAAGTTACTTCAGTCGTGTCCGACTCTGTGCGACTCCATAGACGGCAGCCCACCAGGCTCTGCCATCCCTGGGTTCTCCAGGCAAGAACACTGGAGTGGGTTGCCATTTCCTTCTCCAGTGTATGAAAGTGAAAAGTGAAAGTGAAGTCGCTCAGTCATGTCCAACTCCTTGCGACCCCATGGACTGCAGCTTACCAGGCTCCTCTGTCTATGGGATTTTCCAGGTAAGAGTACCGGAGTGGGTTGCCATCTCTGTCCATCACCAACTCCCGGAGTTCACCCAGACCCACACCCATGGAGTCAGTGACGCCATCCAGCCATCTCATCCTCGGTAGTCCCCTTCTCCTCCTGCCCCCAATCCCCCTCAGCATCAGAGTCTTTTCCATGAGTGAACTCTTCGCATGAGGTGGCCAAAGTACTGGAGCTTCAGCTTTAGCATCAGTCCTTCCAAAGAAATCCCAGGGCCGATCTCCTTCAGAATGGACTGGTTGGATCTCCCTGCAGTCCAAGGGACTCTCAAGAATCTTCTCCAAAACCACATTTCAAAAGCATCAATTTTTTGGCGCTCAGCCTTCTTCACAGTCCAACTCTCACATCCATACATGACCACAGGAAAAACCATAGCCTTGACTAGACGGACCTTAGTCGGCAAAGTAATATCTCTGCTTTTGAATATGCTATCTAGGTTGGTCATAACTTTTCTTCCAAGGAGTGTCTTTTAATTTCATGGCTGCAATCACCGTCTGCAGTGATTTTAGAGCCCAGAAAAATAAAGTCTGACACTGTTTTCACTGTTTCCCTATTTCCCATGAAGTGATGGGACCAGATGCCATGATCTTCGTTTTCTGAATGTTGAGCTTTAAACCAACTTTTTCACTCTCCTCTTTCACTTTCATCAAGAGGCTCTTTAGTTCCTCTTCACTTTCTGCCATAAGGGTGGTGTCGTTTGCATATCTGAGGTTATTGATATTTCTCCCAGCAATCTTGATTCCAGCTTGTGTTTCTTCCAGTCCAGCGTTTCTCATGATGTACTTTGCATAGAAGTTAAATAAGCAGGGTGACAATATACAGCCTTGACGTACTCCTTTTCCTATTTGAACCAGTCTGTTGTTCCATGTCTTTTTTGTACAGTTCTTCTGTTTATTCTTCCCACCTCTTCTTAATATCTTTTGCTTCTGTTAGGTCTATACCATTTCTGTCCTTTATTGTGCCCAACTTTGCATGAAATGTTCCCTTGGTAGCTCTAATTTTCTTGAAGAGATCTCTAGTCTTTCCCATTCTGCTGTTTTCCTCTATTTCTTTGCATTGATCCCTGAAGAACGCTTTCTTATCTCTTCTTGCTATTCTTTGGAACTCTGCATTCAGATGCTTATATCTTTCCTTTTCTCCTTTGCTTTTTGCTTCTCTCTTTTCACAGCTATTTGTAAGGCTTCCCCAGACAGCCATTTTTGCTTTTTTGCATTTCTTTTCCATGGGGATGGTCTTGATCCCTGTCTCCTGTACAATGTCACGAACCTCATTTCATAGTTCATGAGGCAATCTATCTATCAGATCTGGGCCCTTAAATCTATTTTTCACTTCCACTGTATAAGGGATTTGATTTAGGTCATACCTGAACCTACCATAAGCTTCAGTAAATGTTTCTAAAAGCATTTTCATTTTAAAAATATATTTTTGTGTATAAGATTCCAAATTCAGAGGAATTGTTAGTTTAAATCCCACCAGAAAATAAATATATAGGTATATTATAGCACTAACCTTTTATCAGTAAACCCTACTTTATATAAAACTTATAACATGCAATTACTATTTAAATTTGCAAACTGCTGTCTTATTAAAAAGTATTATTTTATCTTTTAATGTGAATAAAAGTACCAGTAAGTGAACTGTGACATTTATTTCACATTGCTATAGAGTCTTTATTAGAATTTACTTCAGCTACAATGAATTTTAAATTTAAAAACAGCAAATGAACACTACGGATGGATTTCTTAAGAATCCTAAAATTATTCTGCAATTGATTTTTATGTTTACCCGTAGAATAAACTCATATTTTTATGCTAAATCAAACATTTAGGAAATAATCATTTTTGATGATCAGCTTCACTTTAAGATACTGATAAAAGCTGGGAGGCAAATGTTATAGTTTTGGAATTCAAAAATGGACTTCCCAGTTATTTGACCTACTTAATTCCCTCTTTGGAATAATGCCCCTACCAAAGGGATAGTTGGAGGCTTAAATGAAATAACATATGTGAAGTGCCTGAAAGCACAGTATTTCAACAAAAGTCAAGAAAGAGAAAGGCAAGAGAAAAACTTACTCTTCCTGATGTGAAATTATACTATGCCCAGCCCTGTTGGCTTCGAGAGCAAGGAGGTAGAAAGAAAAGCTATAACATCACTTTGTTTTTAGATGAGCGGTTTGAACCCCGCACCCCCAAGATGCAGCAGCACCAATCTCAAATCGACTTTCCTAACTGGTATTAGTGCCACTGAACTTCAGTGAGAGTGACTATTCTGCCCCAGGTTTCTTTAGAACAGGGATAACCACTGCCTCTAAAGAACTCAGAGGTGTCTAAAAAAGTTTCACCATCAGATTTTCATATGCTACTTTACCTGAAGCACTTTGTCTGACCATCTTGAAAGGAAACTGCTGGTAATTTTAGAGTACAGAACTTCAAGACAAAGATGGATTGAACATGTGCATATATTTAGATGCTTGTTCAAATATCTGATTGCTTCTCTTTTGAGCCAAATGTTCTAGGTGCTAAAGATACATTAGGAATCATAGAAAATTTTGGAAAATTGCTCTCCTCATGGAGCTTACATTCAAGTGGAAAAGACAGACAAGCAAAATTTTTAGAGTAAAATAAAGTCAAATATATAGTATTCTAAACAGTGATAAACAGAAAAATAAAGCAGAAAAGGGAGATAACAGGCTTCCCTGGGGGTCCAGTGGCTGGAAATCCACCTGCCAAGGCAGGGAACACAGATTCAGTCCCTGGTCTGGGAAGCTCCCACACACAGCGGGGCAGTTAAGCCCTCCTACCACAGCTCCTGAGCCCCGTGCCTAGAGCCTGTGCTGAGTCACCACAATGAGAAGCCCACACACCACAACAAAGAGCAGCCCCTGCCTGCTCCAACTAGAGAACAGACGAGCACAGCAACGAAGACCCCGTGCAGCCATAAACAATAAAAAATTATTTAAGAAAAGGGAGGTAAGTATTCACAGGACAGAGGAAGAAGAATTCATTTAAAACAGGGTGATCACAGAAGGCCTCACTGGAAAAGTGACATGTGAGCAAACTCCTGAAGGCAGTAAAGGGGTACTGTCCCGAGGAAGTGTATCCAGGCGGGGCTGGGGGGGATGGGGGGGGCAGATAAAAGGGCTCTGAAGCAGGCTCTGACTACTGGCAAGGAACGTAGGGGCAAGCCACAGAAAGCAGATCTGTAATGCCCTGCAGGGATTTGGGTTTGGAAACCGGTAAGATACAAAGCCTTTGGGTTTGAAAGCTGGAGGGGCAAGATCTGACTTACCTTTAATAGGACCACTCAGGGCTGCCGTGGGGATAACAGACTGTTAAAGGAAGGGTGAACACAGAAGACTAGCTGTGTGTCTCAAGACGATGTTGGCTTGATGGCAGTGAAGGTGGTGGGAAGTGATCAAGTCTGGATATATTCTGAAGTTAGGGCAACAAAACTGGCTGCTGGATTGGAAGCAGGATGGGGAATAAAGGAGGAGATAAAGACTCCAAGCATTTTGCTGATACACTGGAGGGACATAATAGCCATTAACTGAGATGGAGAAGACTGTGGGAGGAATAAGTTGGGGAGAAAAGATCAGGACTTCAGTTTCAGACCAGTTAAATCTGAGTTACTTTTCAGATGACCCAATAGCGGTGTTGATTAGAAAGAGGATGCATGAGCCTGGAGTTCAGGGAGAGACACTGGCTAAAGAAACCTGTATTCCCTTGAATCTAAAGATGATTTAATACCGGTCCTTTCTTGATCTTTATTAGAAACTGTCAACAGACAGCTTTCCACAACCCGGTGTTACTGCCGTATTGCTGACAGTGAGTGATAGATGCTAACTGACTTTTGAACATGGCTTCTCAACCTTGATGGTACTTTAGGTCAGATAATTTTGTTGTGGGGGGCTGTCCTATTGTAGGATTTTAGCAGCACCCCTGGCCTCTACTTACCGGATATCAGTACCACCCTTCTATCACTGATGACCAAAAATGTCTCCAGACATTTCTGAGTGTCTCCTGGGGGACGAACTAGGTTCTAGTTGAGAACCACTGTTATAGAGGGATTAGGATGTAAGGGGGGTTAGCGTGCCTTAAATAAACGAGATGGAGGTTAAAACTGGGGAGGGGTCAGCGTGTAAGATCACCAGAGGAGTAGACAGAGAGAAGGCAGTGTGATGCCTGCACCCTGGGGCACTCCACGGCTGAGAGACTGCAGACAGGGGAGACTGGGAATGGCCAACGAGGCCGTTCTACTTCCTCCATAAATCCTGCTAAAACAAAGAAAAAGGATTTTGTTGTTGCTGTTGTGTTAAAGACAAACTCATGAGAAGACATGACAAAAATCTGGAAGCTAGAAGCATCTGGTTGAGTGTACACAACTCAGCATGCCCAAGGAAAGCTGAATGCTAAACCAAAACTGGAGAAAAGCAGAGAAGCACCCCAATTTACATTTTGTAACCTCAAAGCGAAGCAGCAGAAGTGAAGGTGGGACTAGAAGCAGGACTGGCTGAAAGCATATTTAAGAAAGCAGTTAACTCCCAGATTTTTCCTGCCACCAGCAGTGGTCTTGGGTTCAGACTGATACTCATTCATAGGACCAAGAGCCCGCAGCTTGGCATCGGGCTCACTTAGTTCTGCAGAAAGACAATGTGCTAGCATGTGACAATGCTATCTTCAGAAGGGATTTACACAACCCACCAGGGGCCTTTACGGACCCACCACTGTGAGAGAAAGAGATCACGTGAACAAGCACAGGCATCACCCTGGCCTAGGGAAACTTCACACTCCACAGGAAGCAGCTGTGCATTTTGACAGCCAGTGTGTGTAGATTCCAGAGCTGCTGGAGGCATATGTTCATGCTCACTTACGAGAGTCACACACTGCACACCATGATCACGCATAGCGTCTTTTCATAGGCTTCTAGAGTTCACTCACAGTCTTCCTGGTCCATATGCAATCACCAATCAGGGTCAATTTACAATAAGCAATATTACTTGGATACATTCTATATTTATTAATCAAGTTTCTAATAAAAGAATGCCAGGAAAAGGAAAATTCAAGGTTATTTCCCATGGGTAAAAAAAAGGGCTCAGATCTGCTATTGTTAAACCTTTCTATTTAACACAGTGGTTCTCAAATGGGGGCAGTTCTGCCTCCAGGGAACATGTACCAATGTCTAGAGACTTTGTAGTTAGAGGGATGTATGCAGTTATGGCAGGCTCCCCTGGTGGCTCAGAAGGTAAGCATCTATTTGCCTGCAATGCGAGAGACCTGGGGTTGATCCCTGGGGTGGGAAGACCCCCTGGAGGAGGGAATGGCAACCCACTCCAGTGTTCTCGCCTGGAGAATCCCCATGGAACGAGGAACCTGGCAGGCTACAGTCCATGGGGCTGCAAAGAGTCGGACACAACTGAGTGACTAAGCACAGCTCAGCACATGCAGTTCTGACACCTAGCAGATAGGTGCCAGGATGCCGCTAAACATTCTACAAATGCACAGGAGAGCTCCCTACCACAAACAATTATCTGGCCCAGCACGTGAACAGTGATGATGGGTGAGAAACCCTGACCTAGAACGATTAAATGGAAGGTCGTGTTGAGGACCACTCCATATCCCATGCCTTCTTTTCCAATGGGCTGTAAAGCCCTGACAACAAAGTGCATGCCCTCTGTGCAGGGGACTGGAAGAGTCTTCCGTGGAGCAGCTTACCCATGAGAGAAAATACCTAAGAATGATGATGCTAGAATAAAGGCTTCAAAAGACAAAAAAGAATTTTAAGAAGATGAAATTAATAAACACCAATTTTATTCAAACCAAATAGAAGATTTAATCAGCTGGGAGAAAGTTTGGAGTTGAAATAGTAATAAGCATACAAAAAACTATTTTAAATTTTAAAGAATTCCAGGAAAAGCAAAATGTAATGTTCCCAAAAGGAAATGTAATAAAAGTATATACAGTTTAGTAGTGAACTGCAAGTATACAGGTCATGATACTATAAGCACTGAACAGTTACCCAACCAAAATAAACTGGAAGGGGAGGGGAGAAAAGAGGGGAACTGTCTAAGGAGCACTATGTCTTAATCAGGTATATCCTCATTTTCCAGAGTGAGAAGTCAGTTAGTAACACAAACAACTGAACAAAAAAAAAAATCAAGATTCAGCAATATAACTGTAGATTTAATGATAGGTAAATACACCAAGAATCAGCTAAAAGGGTAGAAAGCGCTTATCCCTGGAGCAGAATACAGCACGCGTGTGTGCCATGGCAGCAGGTTTTTTTTTTTGGTAACAAGTCTCTTTAGAACTTCATGACTCTTTAACTCCATGCATGAAAAACTAAAGTATTTTTTAAAAAACTGTATTTGAGTTTGGTGGCAATTTAATACATGGGGTTGGGATCTAGTAAGCCTCCTTCAGTTTTCTTGGCTTGAATCAGAACAGACTAGATCCAGAAAAAAAGTATACTGAAACAAGTTCCAGATTTGTTAAACCACTTTTCTATCCATCTTGGCAAGGCAAAAAAACAGGCTGATGGAAAAAACTTTAACTCCTTTCCTTGGTTTTTCCTGGATTACTCACCAAACTTTACATTAGGTCTTATCTTAAATTATTATATCATTGTATACTGGCATCCTTGCCCATGGATACCACTCGATACCATGTGAAGTGTTTGCTAGAAGACTTCACTTTTTACTTTATTTGCTCTTCAACTGTTAGTTATAACAAGTGTGCTTTTACTGAGGAAACTTTTATAACGAATGTATTTTATAGATGGAAACATACACCAAGATTCTTAATTAGCTCATAACCTGCCCTCATGCCTCTTGACCCAACTCAAAATAGTATGATTGAAAAGAAAGAACATATAAAACACAGAATAAACAAGAAAGCACATCTCTAATAAAATATTACTCATATCCCAACAGGTAAAAGATGTAACTGATACACGCTAAGCAGCTGGTGCTAAAAATAATGCTCAGGTTTCACAATGGGGAAAGCTGTTTTCTACAGAATATAAACCATTTAGGAAAACTTCATTAAATAAACAAAAACTTATTCTTTGATATAATTTGCTAACTTCCTTTACAAGCAACAAAACTCAAATTTATCTTCAAATTATCATGATTCATGCTTCTTTTGTGCTCTACAATGCCCAGAGCAAAGCTAGGTAAATGAATGGATACCAAGAGTTAGTGACTGACAGAAACTGACCAACTAAATTAAATCAATGTAACAGATCCAAATTTTGAATTCTCTATAAGTCCTTAAACAATGAAAGATTTTAACTAGTACTGATTAATACAAATTATTTTACTCTATTAGAGAGCATTGTAGATATACACTGAATAGAAAGCTAGTTTTATTCTGCCCCATCCATTTTCTTTTTTCTTGCTGCTACCTTATAACAAAATTGCCTTCTCCTTGATGAACAAAACTCAATTTAAAAAATTCTCCTTTATCAAGCTCAGGTTTTGCTAAACTTATTTCACCACAAATCCATTCCTTATCCTCATCTCCATCATATCAGAAAAACTTCATCTTTTAAAATCTGTTCATGTCTATTATATCACTTTTGACACTCTGAACCACAGTATGAAGAAGGCAGACTATGTACTATTAGTTCCACTTAACTTATGAGAAATTGAGGTTCACAGACTGAATAACTCATTTAGGACCAATGGGTAGTGAGACACTTGGAACCAAGTTTTCTGACTCCAAGTTCAGTGGTTCTTTCCACCACACTACATCAACTCTTTGATACTAAAATGGAGTAAACGCTGAGAACTTATAATCTAGGAGAACTATAATGGGGATATAAGCCATTTTCTTAAGTGGCCATTTTATAATAAACATATTAAAAAGCAATTATCAGCTTAATAGCTATCATAATTTTGTAAAATATTAAATATAAATCACATTTCAAGCTTCTTAATCATATGATACAACTAACATTAATTTAAGGACTTCAAATAGTCATAAGACTAAAACAAAAGAAACTAAATTTTTTCTTAATCATCTTTGTGACACTGCTGTATCTGGTAATACATTCTTTCTATAGTCTGATTTTAAAACTTAGCTCAGAGGTATTTCTGATAAATTTTAAGTGTAGGAAAAAACTAAAAAAGTTTATTAGAACAGGATGGAAAAAATACCATTGCCTCCTTAGTACTGAAATAACAGGGAAGAAAGTTTCATCTACTTACCTCAGTAATTGGCTGCCCCTGATGTGTCAAATCCAGTTCTTGAGGGCGTGCTACTTTATCAATATCCAAAGAGTCCATGCTGGAGGTTGCAGAGGTGATGCTTGACGAGAGGAGTTACTAATAGAGCGTACTTCAGCATCACTCACTGTGCCCGCTGATGCTGTTCTCCTGTGCTGATTAGTTACTAAGGGCTTGGTATCTTCTAGTACAGACTGCTGAGCAGCCTCATCCATGCTCAAGGAGGCCTGTTCTAACTGTGCGGTGATGTCATCCAGGGAGTAGTTGGCATGAGACGGTTTAGTTATCCTATTGGACGAAGAAGACAGTCCTTTCAAGGTGCCATGTTTTGATGTATGTCGGCTAGCGGGTAACTTCTGAGTGGCCTTTGTTTCTGTGATTTGACGCTTAGTATTTCCAGCACCGATACTGCTGAGCTCCTGCTCTATTGAGCAAAGATCGGCCATTAGGGCATCCAGATCCACAGTTTCTCCCTGATTCAGAGCTTCTGCAATGTTTTCAGAACACAATGAATTAGAATTAACACATTTTACTATAAATCAGTCAACAAATGTAGGAGGAAAAGCAAAAAAAAAAAAAATAATAATCACCCTATTGGGCATAAAGCCTATCAAATACCACAGTTCTAACAGTTTTTTGTTCATTTTAAACTCCAAGAGAAAATTTCAGAAGCAAAGAGCCCATCTTTTAAGATTTGTGGTAATCAATAGAGAATAAAATTAAGAGTTGAAAGATTTAAAAAAATAGAAAAATTTTTTACTGTTCTATTAACCACATCCCTCATGTAAGTTTTCACCAGAGGCTCTAAGTGTTAATATGACCATAGCCCTGGTAGAGATGTTAATACCTAAATATCTGAGGGCATAAAAAGAAAAATGTTAAGAACTAAAAAAATTACAGATTGAAATGTCAGCTCCACTAGGTATAGTTCATTAAATAAAGGCCAGAAGGGCTAATTTTTAAATTAATAACAAGCAATTTCACTGGACTTTATCCCACTGCAAATATAATAACACAATTAAGTTTGTTGTAGGATTCCATGTGAGGATATACTTTGTCAATTACTAATAATTAGGAAACTATCTTAGTTATATTCGTTAGTTTTTTCTTGATCATCTGAATTAGTAATAAAACGCACAAATCAAGAAATATAAGAACTCAGTTGTTATGCATATATAGTTTTTATATTGAGCTATTTGGAGTTGTTGCTGTATTATTTCTACATTATATAACTTAACATACTATTTTACATTTCATTTTCAATTACATCTTACCATTCAAGTTGTATATGGAGAAGCGATAAGAAAAATTGGCCATGTTTGTTTCCTGGCGAAGAGGAGATCTTTTTATTGGTTCCGTGGGCTTGTCAGAATCCAAACTCTTTTTAAAAAGAAAGTTTAATGAGTCATATTAAATTCAGGTCTCAATTATAATAAAAGATGAATAAAGTTTATTCTATGATTACGTGAACGGTCATATAATAGTTAATAAAATCAAAGTTCTTCTAAGTATTAGCCTTGAGGAAAAGCATAATTGGTTTTCACATCATTTTGGTTACAGTTTTTTCAATTTTTAGATATATGCTTACTTAAGGCACTTGACACAGTCATAGTTCACAGTAAATATCTTCCCAAATACAATGAGTAGAGTGGCTGAGCTCACTTTTCATAAATTCACTATACAATAAGGTAGGTACATGAATATGGGATGTGAGGATAAGAAATAAAAAGGAATAATGTAGAGAATTGTGTTAGCTCTTTCCTCAAAGGAATTTGTTTTTGGTCCAACTTAACCACATTCTTAGAATAAAATACTCTGAAGATAAGGCACAATTTTGGGCTCAAAATTATGAGAGCCATGATCTTAACAAACAGTGGCTATAATTTTAAACAGTGATAGAATATCCTGTTCTTTTCACGTTCTATCAAGGTGAGTGTAAACTATAACCCAGCTATACTGTCTATGCTAAGTCTACAATTATATTCTGCACTTTAGGGTAGGGTGTTTTGTAAGTTAACTCACCACCTCTTTAAATGACCCTTTTTTGCTCTCCAACCTTTCTACAATAAGGAAAATAAGGTGGTTACAACAAAGAAATTCAGGGAAAGGGTCAGTAGTTATTCATTGTCTTTTAACTAAATATGCAAATATCAGGATTAGTCTTTCAAATTTTTAATTTCTCTAATTATCAAATAGATTTCAAATGAAAAAGAATGTTGAACAATCTTTTTGTAGAATCACAGAATTAGATAGAGTGCTCTTTTTTATTCATTTGTTTCAACTGAGTCCATTTAGATAGTGTCTATCCAGTTTTTAAAGCTATCATCTGAAGGAGATCCACAAATGGTCAGTGCTTTATTTCAAAGTTTAATGGAACAGCTAGGAAATTCTTCTTTAACCTCAAACCTAATTTTTCCACTACAAGTTAAGGCCTAATTCTCCTTCTCTCAGTGGAAATGAAGAGTGATAGGTAGGTAATGTTTTCAGTAAAACCTGAAGATAAATTTAGGACATATTAAAAGTCAATCTATTTATCAGTTCAAATAAATAAATGCTTATTATAATTATCTGCTGTGTCCATGGTGCTGGAGCAGAAAGGGAAATGATAGGAAATATTCCTTGATGCCAAGAAATAGGTATTCTAGTGGAGTGGTTTTTTTTAACATTTTTATTTTTTTGGTGGGGGTGAGGTGGGTTGGGAGTGGATGTCATTGAGAATATGATAAAAGCCATGCAACTTCTTGCAGAAAAATGCAAATACATACAAAATTTTACAAACAATTTCAGAAGATTCAACAACCACTAGAAACTTAAAAATGGTCTGATATAAAGTTGAAAATCCATTAACACTGTATGATACAGGTGCATGGATGATTGAGGTGAACTAAAATAATCAATTCTGAAGTTTTAGCCACTAACTTAGTAAAACATTTTTTGAAAATTTCCAAGTGTTAAAAAGTAACTTTCTAGCAGTGAGGGACGGGGCTTCCCAGGTGGCACTAGTGGTAAAGAACCTGCCTGACAAAGACAATGTAGGAGATGTAAGAGACGCAAGTTCGATCCCTGGGTCAGGAAGATACCCTGGAGGAGGAAATGGCAACCCTCGCAAGTATTCTTCCTGGAAAATTCCATGGACAGAGGAGCCTGGCAGGCACAGTCCATGGGGTTGCAAAGAGTCGGACACGACTAAAGTGACTTAGCGTGCACGCACAGCAGTGAGCGATATTCTCCAACAGTTTTAACCTGTTTTCTCTGTAAGACAGCTTCATACATTAAAAAGGATGGTCAAACCATTAACTTAGGGCCCAACATTTTTGATGAATGGCTCTTAGATGTGTATGTCAGGGAATTTAAAATATACAGAAGGTTTATACAAATACACATAAGATTTTCCTGTATTCAGTAGAAATGTGACCTACAGTGGAGTAGCATCAAGTCTACTCCACCTAGAGTGGCTGCGCTTATATCTGCCTGTCTTTCCTCTTTTTTGGCCTCTCCCCAAGGATGGACAATAAAACACACAATCAAGGAAACCCCTGGGAGTTCCCTGGGTGCCTAGTGTTAGGATTCCAGGCTTTCACTGCTGTGGCCCAGGTTCAATCTCCGGTCAGGGAACTGAGATCCTGCCAGCTGTGCAGCATAGCCAAAAACAAACAAACAAACAAAATGGAAACCCCACACAAAACAACTGGCTCTCACATACTTTCCTTATTATTTTCTATTTCCTCTACTTCCTCAGCACAGAACTGCATAGCCTAGTCATCATCTCTATGCCAAAATCACTTCTTTAAAAAACAAAAATTAAGAATTAAACTAAAATGGTTTGGTAACTATAGAAGAAAAGAGCTTTATCACCACAAACGATATTTCTCCTGATTGGAGATGAAGAGGATGACCTTATGAAATCCTGTGCTGTGCTGGTTGTGCTTAGTCGTCAGTCGTGTCCAACTCTTTGCAACCCCATGGACTGTAGCCCACTCGGCTCCTCTGGGATTCTCCAGGCAAGAATACTGGAGTGGGTTGGCATGCCATCCTCCAGGGGATCTTCCCAACCCAGGGATCAAACTCAGGTCTCCAGCATTGCAGGCGGATTCTCTACCATCTGAGCCACCAGGGAAGCCCAAGAATACTAGAGTGGGTAGCCTATCCCTTCTCCAGGGGATCTTCCTGACCCAGAATCAAACTGGGATCTCCTGCATTGCAGGGAGATTCTGTACCAGCCGAGCTACCGGAGCAGCCCTAGTAAGAGTGAAAGCATTCTTCCCAAAACTCATCATTAACAGGTTATGGTCACAAACATGTCTGCCTTTCACAATGATCTAACAAGAATTACAAGAACAGTTTCTCAGTTTCAATTCCAGAATGATATGGAGATACAGAAAAAAACTGGTACTTTAAGTTTCCACTTTACCATCTACTCTTCTATCGGCTAACGAATTTCATACTTAAGCAATTTAAACAAAAGTTCTTCCCAGAGATATTAGCTAAGGGTGAATGAAATGTCTTGTTCTAACGTTTTCACTGTTGTAAAGTTTGTGTGCGTGCTCATTCAGGCTGACTTTGTGACCCTATGGACTACAGCCTGCCAGGCTCCTCTGTCCATGGGGTTTTCCAGGCAACAGTGCTGGAGCAGGCTGCCATTTTTTACTCCAGGGGAATCTTCCCAACTCAGGGATCAAACCCACATCTCCTGCTGCATCTCCTGTGTATCCTGCATTGTCAGGTGGAATCTTTACCACTGAGCTACCTGGGAAACCCGTCATAAAGTTAAAGTTGTTTAATACCGTTAACTATCTTCATATATATTGAATATAATCTATTAACCAGGGTAGTAATAGTATATGCTTTTATTCTAAAAAGTGACATTGTTTAGAGGACAAAATAATTCTTTAAAAACAAAAACAAAGATCCAATAAAAGAAAATGAAAAAACTTTGCCACTGTTTTAAAATAAAGCCAGGGATGAAACTCTGTCAGTATTCTGGGATCATGTAATAGAAAATATCTGCATATGAGGATATCATTTATGTTGTAAAATGTGTTCAATCCAGTAAGTTATGAAATAGGATTTGCTAAAATTTAGATTTTCCATTTTAGGCTTTAAAACTTTTTAGCTAGCAACTCAATTTATAAAACAGATTTTAGAAATCCCTCTAGATACACAGAACTTCTGTCAAAAGCATTAAAAAAAAAAGAACAAAAACTCCTTAAAATAACCACAGAAGAAAGTATCTTGTGTTCCTAGAGTTACTAATTCATTTACTTGTTAATGTTTCAGACATTTTCTCTTTATAGCAGTATTTTAAAACATAACCTATGTTCATATCCTGAGGTCTACACAGCAAAATTTGAACACACAGTAATGACTTAAAATTCTCAACCAGTTTTTCCAGCACTGTTTCTAACCTGAGTGAGTTTGTCTAGCTCCCCTAGCCAGGCTCCAAACATTTTGTCTAGGTCCTGATCTTCCTTGTCACTGTCTTCTTCAGCACCATGGTCAATTTCTTCATCCGACAGCTGCTCCATCTGAAATACAGATATGTGTATAAAGAACAATTATACGATAAACTTGAAAAATCATGCAGCTTATGTTCTGATATATATTCAAACCTTGAAAACCAAAGACTATATTATAAAAGGAAATTGGAAGTCATAAATGGAGATAAGGTTGACAAGTGAGTAGAAATGAGCAATTAAGTTTCAAATTTTTAGGAAAACAAATTATCAGATAATACTTTGGCCACCTGATGCAAAGAGCTGACTCATTTGAAAAGTGATGCTGGGAAAGATTGAGGGCCGGAGAAGGGGACGACAGAGGATGAGATGGTTGGATGGCATCACCAACTCAATGGACATGGGATTGGGTGGAGTTGGTGATGAACAGGGAGGCCCGGCGTGCTGCAATTCATGGGCATGGGGTCGCAAAGAGTCGGACACGACCGAGCGACTGAACTGAATTGAATCAGAAGTAATGATTTTTTTTTAGAAGTAATGATTTTGAAATCACAAACCACTCCCATTAATCAGAGGATATTACAGTAGTACAGTTCTCTCCACTAATAGATCTTGCAACACACCAAATAGCACAGAAAAATAATTTCTGAAGACTTTAATAAGTTACTATCTTACTTATTCTGTAAAAATCCATTCAAATAAGTATATATCTCATCCAAAAAGCATTTCAGAGAAAAGACAATGCCAAATCTTGGATCTATTAATATTCAGTTTGTTGAATTTGTTCTTCACTCTATCTTATCCTTCCTTTCTAACCATTTGTCTTTTACTTACTTCCCTATCAGTCCCTGAAAACTTCAAGGAACTAAAACTCAAATAGAAAACTTCAGAAAACTAAAATTGAAAACATTAAATTAATATACAAAATTTCCTACAGGTGGTGACTTTTCATGTTTAAGTCCCTTGAAAGAAGAGATAGTTTCTTTTTTCCCATTAATAAAATGGTATCTGACATGGAATTTGCATATTATTTTGTGAAAGGAGGAAAAGTTATATAAAGCAAAGTAAGATCAATGACTGACCAGATACTTAAAATTCTTTATGATTAATCTGATTAATATAAAATATTTCATTACTGAAGGCTCTAAGAAATCTTCAGTAACATTTAAGCTTTTTTAAAAATCAACATATCCCATATTTACTTGACCACGTTATCTTTTCCTTCTATTTGGAGTAATAGCTATTAACTTTCTAGAGACATAATGAATATCTTCATTGTACATGCCATACATACTCTTGACCCACATTTATGAAGACACACATTTTGTTCCAGTGGATCTGGGCAATATTCAGAATACAACCTGTCAGCTAGCTTGAACAATTTTTCAGAGTAAAGATATCCTTAATCTAGAATAAGAATTTGTATACATCTTATACTTCAAAGCATCAATCAACAAAATTACCTCTGTGGTCCTTATATGTAGTTATCAGATACATAAGGAATTTAACTATCTGATTAGATGCCATAAAGTTAAACTTTAAACCTGATTTTATTATATAAAATTTTATAGAAATGGTCAAGCAAATATTGTTGCAAAATCAAAACTGAATTTAGCTCTAATGATGAAAATCAGATAACCCACTTAATCAATTAAGAAATTTTCATTTCTTAATTTCACTACTGTAAGAATGTATATTTCAGGGCATTCTACCTTGACAAATGGAAAATGAATCAACTAATTCTCAAATGCATACTTGTGGCTCTTAAAGAGATTGGGTTTTTATAGTCACTTGTATTAATACTATTTCTAAGGTATTTTTTTGGTGTTGAATTATTTAATATAAATCTCAATAGAAACCTGTTGTTATATTTCATTAAATTAGCTACTTATGAAAAAGAAAAAAGTGCCAAGAAAAAGATCATCTGATGAGGCTGACTTAATTACTCAAATAATGCTAGTTTGAGAACATCAAAGAGCAGTAATACTTGGTTTTCCTAATGAGGGCCAACAAGCAACAGAACTTGAAATATAACAGTCAACTTCCTTTTCCTCCCTAATCTTCAAAATTAAATGCATTGGAATAACCCAGAAGCAAAGATATTCTAGGAGGAATTCTGCTTTAATATAATAAACGCTCATGCTTGCACTTCCCTCTGAGCACATACTGCAAATGTCCAAAAGGAAGATACTACACTGGAAAAATGAAACATTAGGAATATAATTTTATAGTGCAAACACAAAACAGTTCAAAATGAATATGAGTATTTTAAATTATCATGGATCCAAATAGAATTAGAGACTTCACACCAAAGTTTGGTGTGTTTTGTTTTTTCTTATTATTCAAACACAGTAATTATTTGGATTTTAAAATTTTTCTTTTTTTTTATTAATTTTTATTTTTTTTAGTTTGTTTTGCTTTACAATACTGTATTCATTTTGCTATACATTGACATGAATCAGCCACGAGTATACATGAACTCCCAATCCCGACCCCCACCTCCCCTCTCCCGCCCCACAACCTCTCTCTGGATTATCCCCGTGCATCAGTCCCAAGCATCCTGCATCCTGCATCAAACCTAGCCTGGCGATTCGTTTCACTTATGATATCACACATGTTACACTGCCACTCTGCCAACCCATCCCACCCTCTCCCTCTCCTACAGAGTCCAAAAGGCCGTTCTATACATCTGTGTCTCTTTTGCTGTCTTGCGTACAGGTTTATCATTACCATCTTTCTAAATTCCATATATATGTGTAAGTATACTGTATTGGTGTTTTTCTTTCTGGCTTACTTCACTCTGTATAATCGGCTCCAGCGTCATCCACCTCATTAGAACTGATTCAAATGTATTCTTTTTAATAGCTGAGTAATACTCCATTGTGTATATGTA